>OX421896.1:24237976-24700476 GCA_949128065.1 Beris chalybata | reverse complement strand
TTCATCAATATTATTCACATCATTCATTCGGGATTCGGTTCTTCTTGCATATTTGCAATAACAATATTGTGTATATGGTTACTTAATTCATTATTGCAACAAATATGGGCATTTCGCAGCTGCAGTTTATATTAGAAAATTTATGAAAATTGATTGCAGTGGCGACGTGCATTGGGTCGTCGATGATCGCTGCTTTGAAAATATTGGCGTGGCTACGATTATCTCTTCAATCGTTCATCTTAATTCAATTTGAGCTTGCGATTGAGACGATAAAGTGGATAATTTGCATTCGATATCAATTTGTATTTTATTGACATCGATATTATATAAATTGTGTCATAGATTTTATCGATTGCAATCTATAAAAGTGATTTGTTGTGGGTTGTGGCTGTTGCTCAAATTTAGGAAACTGGATTTCGTTGTCATGACCAATTATGTTATATTTGAGATGTGTTGATTTCAGAAGAAAATACATTAAATTGGTTGCTAAACGTATTCTGAAATAAAATTTGTTTCAAAATATCAGTGAAGCTTCGCCATTCGTTTATTGATCAGCTTCTAATTGGCGCAATTAATGATACTTAACACATCAAAAAGCGGGAAAAATGGGAACTGTGAAAGATAGTGTATCAACTGATAGTGATTGATTCAACTGAGCCTTGTTGCACATTGGACGTGTTTTTAACGCTTTTTTCACTACATTTGGAATACAAAAGCGTTTGGAGGCATCTAAACAACATCTTCTCGATTTTTTCTAGGATATTCTGAAATATTCAGGCCATTGCACCAGCTTTCCACAATATATATACCCATAACCATCAGCAATCTTCTCATACATATATTGCAGATAGAACGCTTTTTGGATTGCGTTTTTTAATCATCGGCAAAGCCTAGGGACGGATATGCTGGTTCATTTAGTTTTCGCAATCACAACCATTTACAATAATTTGGAAACAACTACACCTTGCAAAAATCCTTTTGCCACGATGGCTTTTTTCTATAAACGGAATACTAAGAGTAGGTAAACTAGAGTGACGTACATGTACCGGGATAAGTTGTAGTAGCAGTAACAAAAATATCACTCCGACTTAATCATGTATAAAATAGGGAGTGCCTTATCCCGTTCCCAATATAATAATCAATAATCAATGGCGCAATAGTCCAAATTAGGCCTAGGCCTTGAAGTAATGCTTTCATTACTAGACCAACGTAACACTAGAAGGTGAAGTGGTCAACCACATGCCCGTCCGTGATTATTACCCCTATTTTAACTCAGATACTCATTAACAGCTGAGTGAACTGGTAGTCCGGTACCCAATCTCATTCCGAAGAGCACTTGCCTTCAGTGCACCTGGTACCAGGCTCGAATCTGCTTGGCGACTAGTAATTTTCGAAAATGGGATTGAGTGCCGGACTACCAGTTCACTCAGCTATAAATGAGTACCTGAGTTAAAATCGGGGTAATAATCACGGACAAGCGTGTAGCTGACCACTTCACCTCCCAGTATTTCGTTGGTCTCGTAATGAAGTAACTCCATCATTACTTCAAAGCCTAGGCACGACTTGGGCTGTTGCGCCATTGATAATTATTAATTATTTCGTAGCACTTTTTTTTTGGTAATAATACCTGCACCAATAGCGACAAATATTTAAACAATAACTGTTTTTATACACTCCTATTTTTTTTTTAATCCACTTACGTCTCGTTAATTAATGTGAACAGAGTTATAAGTTCGAGAATTTAGATCGTATTCAAATACTTTGCTCCGTCTACGTCTACTACGTCTAGATATAACAGTTTATGACGTCAGAGTTAGCAAAGCTGTGTCTCAATTCCTTTTCGGTTCGTATCTTGACTAGTTTTACGACAGCTGAGCTATCAGTCAATCTTAGCAAACGTAAAAAAATTATACTAATTTATAATTTATTTATATTTGATTAGGAGTTAGTTATTCTTTCCGGTGTCAGTGGAGTGAAACTCCAACACGGAGTCCCCGACTGTGGACTATCCCTGAGGATATGACAAATTTGGAAAGAAACTTCACTGGAGAAGCCAGTTCATCATAAGATTGTGTTGGACTAGGTCCGAAGGAGCTGTTTCGTCATCGGAGGGCATAGACTCTTCAGAAGGTGTATTCTTGCCTACTAACCGAAACACCTTGACAGCTGGTGGGATCGCTGAGGTAAATTCTATATAGCCACATCCCATTCCAAATTTATTACCGAGAAGAATTTAATGGTCAAGAAAGGCGTCCTCTACCTTAGGCTAAAGGCGTGTATTTTGAGAAGCTTTTTTCTCTTGATTTCGGCTATTCTCTGGTTGTAACCCTGGATATGGTCAGCGCTTCATGGCTGTGAAATTTACAATGGTTGTAACCTTGGATCTGATCTACGAAGAAACAAATTCCGTCCGCCGCAACTTATTTTTTTTAACCAATATTTGTTGTTATTAGATTTTTCGTGGTAAGCTACCAAAGAAGCTATTATGATTAGGAGTTAGTTATTCTTTCCGGTGTAAGTGGAGTGAAAATATTTATATTTATATTTGAATTTTATTTTACTTTTGATTTATGAAGTGTCAAATAAACAGCTAAAGAATTTTGGCGGTTTCGCTAAGCTTTTATCTAAACTGTTATAATAGCAATACTTTGCTGTGACGTCAACTTAGACGTAAACGAAGCAAAGTATTCCAATGCGACCTAAGTGTTCGGAGTGGCATACAGTAATACACTAATAATTATAATAGATTTGACCTGATGACGTTTGACCGTTCGACACGAGGAACAAATTTAACGATGGTGTCAGAAAGTGTTATATCGCAGTCGTGCAGCGTGTCAAATGCATATTTGACATCAAATTCTGTAAAATTTTTATGGTAAGATATTTGACCGCGTGGCATTCAGTGTAATACAAGCTTTACGGTGATTAAGATATAAAAATTTATTTTTTGAAAGAAAAACTGCTACCCTATCTCCCCCTTCCATTCTCTCCTCCCTCCATAAAAATTGTACATTAAAAATAGACTCGACTTGTAATTCAATATACACAAACCAAATTGTTTCTTTCTGTTTGCAATTTGTGCAGAAGATATATTATAATCCAATCATGCACCTCTCTATCACACTACCACCCCTTAAGAAATGGGAAGATTCGAAGAAGTTCACCAAATCTACCCTCCAACAAAATTTAAATTTAATATCTCAACGGATTTGTGAGCTACGCGCCTTCAAACGCTTTTCCGTATGGCGAACAGACAGATGTTTTTTATTTCTTGATTGTTTGTGGTCTACCAGTTCTAAAATGTGAAAATGAAAAATTTCAGGTTGGCTACTATACTTTGTTATTAAGAAATGATAAAATGAAAATCAGTCAAAATTTAGAAGTTCTCACAAAACGAAAGACTTAAGCCAGAAACTTGATTTTATTTTTACGCTTAATATGTATTATCTATAATTCTTTTTCAATCAGAGCGCTTTCAATGAAACATAGTATGTACTTATATCTTGCAATTGTTCAAAAATAATGTCCTCCACCAAAACAGAAGCTTTCCTTACGTTCAAAACGTTCTTACTTTTTTGGAACCAAAATCCAAAACTTAT
The DNA here is from genome assembly GCA_949128065.1 of Beris chalybata. Lineage (NCBI taxonomy): Eukaryota > Metazoa > Arthropoda > Insecta > Diptera > Stratiomyidae > Beris > Beris chalybata. The sequence goes on along the minus strand of OX421896.1, from coordinate 24,696,877 downwards.
GGGTAGCACATTTTTGGTCGATCACAGACTTTATTACAGGCAACCCTCGTATAACACTTTTAAACACGATTTCGATATAACACGGTACTGAAATTGCGACACCCCTCGTATAACACGGTACTCTTAGAACACGATTTCGATATAACACGGTACTGTAGTTGCGTCAACCCTCGTATAACACGGTACTCTTAGAACACACTGTTTCAGTTGATATAAACAGGTAATTCCCATGTTTGTACATACACAGATGGTGTTTTTTCTCTATCCTTCATCTTTATCAGCGATTCGCAATGTGACGTTTGAGCAAGTGCATCGCTGTTCTTAGTGAAAACTATTCAGTAAACAACTTCTTGTTTAGAATCATTAAAAATACTTGAAATAAAATTGTTTTTGATATAACACGGAACGCATTGGCGTAATTTGTATTACTTCTATGTTTTGCCTAACACGGTTTTGATATAACACGGTACGTATCCATCGTGTTATACGAGGGTTGCCTGTATTTAAAAAACAGGATAATAGAAATGGACAAAAGAGTTCATTTCAGTGCAGTACTTCACAAATAGTCACTTACTTCAAAGAGTTAGTTCAGTGAAGTACTTCAATTGAACTGGTCTTTTCATCTGTTCTCTTCTCGATGTTGAGTTAGTGAAAAGACGTTCCTAGACTAGACGATCTATCCACACTTATGCATTTGTGTTTGGTCGAGGGTTCTGTATAATAATATCGGTTTCTTAACCCTATTTCCATCACTTCACTTCTTCGTACATTCTACTCTAAATGGAATCTTATGCAAGATCATTACGCATGGTCATTTCGTTCAAGTACATAAACGCAAAAATTGAAAATGAAGTTTTCCACCAACGCAAATCGGTTTCGTATTGATACATCGCTTGAGAGCCATGAAATTACAGCAGTAGTTCATAGGTAAATATAAACAGTGACTGATGCAATTCTCGAAGACATTAATATTTGGCTTCGGTGGATTTCCAACGCAGGTGATCTTGCAATTTAGGTCACACTATTCAAGTGTGAAAATCGAAATGGTAAAAGGACGTGTAGGCGACGATCGTCGGTGTAAAGATCGTGTAATGGACACTGCTACTGAAATTCACCGATTTTGATGATCTGCAATATTGGACATGGCGTTGTGTGATGTAATGAGTAATTACCATACCATACTTAGAACAATATATGTACACAGTCATAGCTACGCTAAGGAACGACTATTTATGACCCACGGGTCATTGAAAAAGATCATATTCAAAGAAATTATTGCGTAATGGAGCGTGATATGATTGGAGAGTGGTAACAATTAAAGGAGTGTCCAATTGGTCAATTTAGAAATGCATGCTACGTACCCACTTCACAGCAAATGTACTTGTATGTAAATTTAACGACAGAATTATTTTATTATTTTTATCGTTTTTAAGGGATTGGCTGAAGAAGTTCCGTGATATGAAATCGATCTTTAAGTGGCTTTCAATTTGAAACGGACACACACCAAAAATAAAAAAGGTCTATGAACTTGAAGTGGTTTTCTGAGTACCTATTATCAATATTCCCCTCAATTACTCATCCTCGTCGATCGTTTCAATGTTACTACAAAAATTTTGTTTTTCATTTCTTTTCGCCTTTAGGGTTCGTGTAACGATCGTGTACACATATCGAAAATTCTCCACTCGACTAAATCAAATATTGATTTAAGCGAATCATATTGACCAGTCATTCGCTCTACTTATAAATTAGTCTTATGGACGTTAACAGTACGTAAATAAGCGGTTTAGTGCCTAATACAACATTTCCGCGATCATTACTAAAATAAATAGCGTCCGCGCTTTGTTTAATAATAGGCCTATTTTATAGCGGAAAGTATTGTTTTTCTTTCCCAATTTTCTAGTTTGCATAAAAAATAAAACGGTTAAACATACCTTTATGGAAGGACCATTTAATAATCATCACCTACGCATATGTGATTTATTATTTTGACGATTTCTGAAGAAGTCGTGATCTTGACGCCTCAGATCAGTAAACTCGCACTTCAACGCACAAAGTCGAATAAAATTGGAAACTTTGTAAGCGTGTTGCGTTGCATACGAAATTTTTAGCTCCAAAAATTTATTTGGTGCGTTTTATTGGGAAATTACAAAAAAAAACAAAAAAACTGTGTGGGATCACTAAAAAAGATCCGATTACCACGCATATCGTAAGATTGCTTCTCTTTTCTTTTTTTTGAAAGTTTGGAAAAGATTTTATGGCGCTAAATGTTTTAACAGCGATAGTGTTAAGTAGTGAATGATTGACATAAACTTTTCACTTTTACTTTATATGATTGACTAAAATCGGATCGGATTTCCTGTAATCTAAATATATTATACACTTGCAAAATATCAAAAACTTCAATTTACATTAAAGCTAACTAGAATCGAAACGAAATTTCCCATACAATTTTTTCGATCGAGCGAAAATTATTAGTGGATTTTGCATGAATTGTCGTCTTCGTTTAAACCTAAAATCTGATTATAATACGTGAAATATAAAAATTAACGTACACGATTTTAAAAATTGATCTAAACTTTGTTTAAGACGTTACTTCTCTGTATAAGGATTTTGTTCTGGGCGAATCGGTCTAAATATCGCCAAAACGGGTGAATGACTACTCGGCAGTTGACGGCTGTGAGTGCAAAGGTTGACAGTTACTGCTGTCCGCGACGCGACGGTCGGCAGTACCAGCCAGATTGCACCTTAAGAGAGATAATGAATAGAGCATTTTTTGTGTAGTATATTCATCAACAAGCTCTGAACCAGTTCTGTTTTTCAGTACCGAAGCAAAACTTTTATCAATCAATGTGTTGATAAGTCACAGCACAGATGAATCTTTAAATTCGTACTTTATTATTTTATAATAATCAAGTATTGTGATCAACCTGCTACCCTGAAATTTTCTATTTTCACGTTTTAAGACTAGTAAACATCAAAAAAGAAAAAAAAAATGTCCGTCTATCCGCCGTAGACGCCGTACGCAATACTGTTTGAAGGTGCGTAGCTCTCAAAGCCCTTGAGATATTAAGTTGAAATGGTGGTAAAATGGGTGAACTCCTATAAGTGATATATTTTTTAGGGGTCGGGTGTAAGGGAAAAATGATGGTGTCTAGATCTCAGAAACCGCTTATGCTTAGACGCTAAAAGTTGGAACTTATGTAGTATTCTATGATAGTAGACAAATTTGCCACAAAATTATCGATAGGGGTTCAAAACGCTAGAAAGTTGGGATTGAAACATTTTAAAATCCATATCTCCTGAACGATTGATGTCAGACGGCTGAACCTTTGTAGTTGTCTTAACCTCTTAACAGATACTAGGAGATTAGAACCGAGTTAAATATTTAAAAGGGGGTGCTAAAGTATAGGATGGGGGGGGGGAGAAAAACGTTGAATAACAGTATCTTCTGAATCAATTGTACCAGGAAGATAAACATTGGTCTCAGTATATAGAATTACTAGTGAAGTCTACTAAATCTTTTTCAATCATCATTCTTGTATCAGTACCATAGCCATCTACACCGCATCTCAGCATTAAACTCATTTCAAACTTCTACCCATAAAATAATAAAGTTGCGTCCAAACGGTTGACCGATTTTTTAGCTCATCACACTTTTATATTATATTGGTATATTATTTTTTTAAAAAAACACATAACACTTTAGGATATTTTAGTATTACTTTTTCTTTACTCGTTCTCTTTTTCTTGATGTTTTTGAATTCTAAAAACTGATACTGTACCAGTACTGTATCACCTAATGCAGAAAACGAATGAAACCTCATATATTATATTTCTATTTCTATTCAAAGAGAAATAATCTATATAAATAAATTCATTAGAATACCCTTAGTATTAATTTTGTTAAACTGAAGTGATTTAGTACTGAAAGAAGTAAATTTAGCCGAATTCTGTCAGCACTAGAAATATTCTGCTGAAGATTAGTATCTTTCAGTGCTAAGAGTGGAATACTGATCTAAAGTGTTGAAACCCTATCCGTTATGGGTTCAGTGGCGTGAGCTGCATTACCGACTGTTAGGATGGTTTCCTATACTTGTGTAGTTCGCGAACGTTTAGAATAGCGTTCACATAACTGAAATGAACAAATTAGTTAGCAGTCAGTCCTGCTAGTAGTTCGTTTGTATTCATTCATTGCCATTTGAAAGACCTTTTTAGCTGTTAGGCAACCTTTTTTACTTATAGACTTTTTCTTTTAGCTCATCACATTGTACCACAATGACGACTACGAGTCGTTCCAAACTTCACTGCCTCTTTTATTACTAAACTCCCGCGAACTAGTGAACTAAGAGAACGAACTAGTTTGCAAAGGATCAAGAAGCTAAATGATCGCTCACTACGGTGATCTAAAATGCACAAACCTACTTCCTAGCCTAGTCATACTATGTACCTACATTACTCTTTAACCACCTTGAAATGCATATACAAGTTTTAACTCATACTAAACTATATAACTATATCACGTTCTTACAACAAAAACTAGATAATGCATTTTTTGTCGAAGTTTGGTTCATAGCAAAATTAAACCCTAACATAAATAAATCGGAAAAACGACCGAGTCTTTGTTTATTTATGTTCATTTGCAGTAATTAAGATTGACATTTATGTAGGCGATAACTCTCAAAGGTTTCGGACACTTATCGCGAATAAATGTCAATATAAATTATTTATCACTTTAAATTCGATGTATGCTAGTCTAAAAATACAAAATTTAATAAAAATCCACTGAGCAGATATCAAGCTATCTAAAAACAAACATGCAGGCAAACAGAAATACTCTCCGTATTTATTTATAAGATTTAAATATACAGGGTAGATATTCAACTGACCCCAGGACATTATTTCAAAAATTCTTAATTTCTTTTTGCCAGAGAAATGGATCAATTTTAAAAATTGTGCATTAGATGTCGATCTTAAGCTGTAAAATGGATTTCTCGTATTAAACAAAATTCAGAATAAACCAGCAGATTATTCGTGAAAATTCAATAGTTATAAAATTTGTATAGTGCATACGGTGAAGACCGAAAGCAGTACTGAGCTTGCTTTGTTTACTATTCGTTCATTACTGATATAAAACTATTGAACAATAAAGATTTTATTCAATCGTTCAATGCTTGTTTAAATAATGATTTATATATTTATCAAAGGTCATCAAAAGAACATTGCGCCAATTTTCTTTGTTTACAAGTACTTGAAAACCTACCAGCTTAAATGTCTTTAATTTCATCTTTGATCGATACACACACCATAGAATTCCAAGCTTAGTGTTACGTTTGTTAACCTCGTTCGTTCCGTAAGAATAAAAGTCTACACACCTTATTGACACACGTACACTTCCTTGTCACTAAAAAAGTCAGAAATAAAACCTCTTTATACGACAATAATGATGTGTGCTATGAACATACGCTATGTAATTGAACTTCTCCCTTCCTATCTGGAAGAAAGGAAACAAAAACAGAAAATCTCAAGTGTAGCATTAAAAGAAAGCTCTTCTCCACTTGTAGGTATTCATATTGTACCTGAATAAATAGGTATGTATAATAACGTACAGCATACACTCGAGCATATAGCAAGTCATTGTGTCACCTTCATTCAAGTCTGAACCTCTGCTAAAGCTAAAGACATTTTATAATGCGAAATAGAATTAATAACAAAGGTGTTATGACATTTTACATATGCATAAATATACAACTATATAGATATACTTATTTTCAAATAAGGTAGTTATCTCATCTTAAAAGTGGATTAAAGTCCATATAGGTAATTTTGCGAAAAACATCTGCTTAATATTTAAGGCACGCAAGTAAGTGGCTCGCCAAGAGCGGCCACTCATAGGCACTTGAAACCATTCGTTGTATTTACAAATTTCAAAAGTCGATCCTCTCAATGATCCTTAAAGGTATATTACACGTGAGGCTATACAGCGCACACCTGAATTGAATTTTAAGTTTTTTTTTTCTTCTTCAATTCCTGTTAGTGGATAAACAGAGGTAAGAACCAGCAGACCTTACAGCTGAATATTTGTCGAAAATCAAACATGAAATGATCTTGTTTGAGTTTCTACGCGATCCTGTTTGCTCTTCAGATCTTGCTTCTTTTTATGGTAGTTGAATTTTAGATAGCGTACCTTTTCAGTGTAATATTTACAGAACATAGTGACGCCAAAAACAAAATTTTTCTTATTTTGTATACTTAGCTATTATAATGGTCGCCTCTGACGATAGTCCGACAGTGGCAAGAATGCATGATCAATCGAAATAAAATGAAGAAAACTGTTCAAATAGCTCAGTATATCCTAGGTACTTAAACGGACGTACGTTTAGTGTAGAACCCAACACGGAACTTCGCGCTTTGATGAAATTTTAAATGTTTGAAGACAATTTTTATGAAAATTCCAAGTTCTAGAATGTTGAACAGATGAAGATGTTTCGAAGACTGTGCGGGAGGTCCTTTATTGTCTGACGTTGAATACATTTTGCGATCATTTTGAGTGTTTAATAATCACTTCACAATTGTGAATAATTTACAGTGATAGTGGATTGACACTGAGCCTATTGAGGCGCGCATGTATCCTCGAGAGGCCATTATAACCTGTTTTCGTCGGCTGAAGTCTTTGCTGTGTTCATAACGATTTACAGCCAACATGCCTCTGCGTCGCGACTTTCCTATAAACGACAGAAATATGGGCGCTTCAAAGGTTGAGTTCAAATCCATCACGATAGCTCTACAGAAGAATTCGTTACCAATAGTAGTGTGACATCATTAATAATGGCAACACATACGCAATAGCCTGTGCATTTATAGTTCACCATAGTGAGCGGTTTTTTCCGATCCCTAGCGAACTAGTTCGTTATTTTAGTTCATAGCTCATTATATCAGGGGAGCTCAGTGATGAGTCAGTAGATCCAGAAGATTGGCAAAAAAAGGTCAATAGATCTAGTAGAAGATGATGACCAAAGCGAAAAAGGTCAGTTGATCAGCGCTTCGAATGACAATGAAAAACGAACTAGGAGCGGGACTGACTGTGAACGTTCGTTCGTTTTAGTTATAGGAACGCTCTTCTGAACTAGTTCGTTCGCGAACTACACAAGCCTAATACGCAACAGGTGTAATAGTTCGAAAAAATTAAATTTTGGCTACGACGCATACTTTATTCAGTTTTTCAGCAACGTTTGACCATTGTACGTCGATTTTCATGAATGAAAAATTGCGACGTTTCGAGTAAGGACATTAAAAATATTTAAAAACTATATTTCTCGGTATGACCCCTTATACCAGTGAGTTGCACTGACTGGGGAGTACCTTTGGGTTACGGTAATTTGATTGGACTCTGAGCCTAATGTCAGCATACATGCATGAGTATGTTGACTAGGTGAAAATTTTTCCAGTTCATTGAGCTGAGTGACAGCATTTTCACCAGTTCTCTAAGCTGAGAAAGTGCGCCCAAATGGGGATTTCTTCCACAACACTCGAGTTGGGAAGGAACCGCTCATTTTGCATGAAGGGACTAAATCTATTATTATTATTATTATTATTAAAAAAAATTTATTAATAACAAAGTTTATCGAACTTATTTGATAAGTCTTGTTTTCTGGTTCCAACTAATTTTCCGGCTTATGTGGTCATATTTAGGGTTTTCAATTATTTTAATATAATTTATTTTCAGTTCTGTCTCTTGAATTTTACACGGTCTCGTTTCAGCGTAAAATATACGAAACTTTGCTTGCTATTATCACTATTGTGAATATTAGAGTTGTAGGTAGAATTCAATATTGAACTACCGCACACCTCAAAAAATGAACAGTTCACCTAAGAAATATCAACCGCTGAGAATCGAACTGTAGTTCATCAAAATGAGTAAGTTTTAGTCAGCTCCGAAACAAGAGGTATTTTACGTTCTTCAAATTTGCTGATATTTCGGTCGTATAAGTTTATAAGCACAGCAAGTGTTTCTCTTGATAGTCGTAGACCTATGCTAAAAGATCCCACTTGTTTTGTAACAGACTATACTTCACTCACTCACTTCAAAGAAATCTCCTTTTAAATCAGTTCACTCGTAAGCTACCCACCTCTAGTTCAAATGAGAATATTTTTAAAGTGTTCAATTTGGGGTATTCAAGAGGCATTGGTTGGTTAGCCACATTTTCTTCAAAATCAATGCTGTAGATATGTTCCTTAGATATTGTTGCAACTTTGCGTCTAAAACATACCCTCTAAGTTCTGGTATTGATTGATTGTCGTGTGAATATTTAGAATTTCTTAACAATCAGGTGGTGTCTTCTTATTCAACTAGCTAAAATAATAAGAGAATCATCGATTTATTACGTTTATTCCATTATTGCGATTGTAAACTTGAATCTTTCAAGAGCCAGTGAACGTGCTAAGAACTTGCACTTTTATGTCAAAGTACAAAACTATATCTACTAGTCATTTGCTAGACCTCCATAGAATACATCTCACAGTCTTAAAATAGACCGCAAATAGCTCTTATCATCGTTCATTTCACACTCGGTCCTCGTAAAATCTAAACCAAAGTTAGAGCATCTTCAAAGGTCTTGAATTTTGAAACTATACAAAAAAACGGTACTTGTAGCTCATCCATTTTAGCTCTTAAAAACGCTACAAGTCAATGGCCGAAGAACCACTTGAAAATATTATGAGACTAGTTAATTGTACAGTACCACCAAAAAAGGAACTCTAAAATTCAATGACTCTTTAATTTCTTCATTTATTTCTTGACCCTCAACAATTTCATTTCTAGTTTTATACTTCCCTAGTGTGAAAGATTCCGTTTCCAGTTCCCATATTGATCAATGTTATGATTTATTTATCTGGAGTCCAATTTCTTTGCGGAAAAAACTAGATTGTTATCGATTTTATCGGAACGTTTGTATTTCATACTATCAAGTGATAGTGATATTTGCCATGTATTTCTCGGCAAAAGAAGGTAGGGTTTTTTTCGCTATCGTTTATTGAGGTAGTGAACTTAAATGTAGTGGGTTACAGGTACCTCTAGTTATTGCGTATTAAATTGTTCTATTATTAAACAATTTGTCATAGATTCAGTTTACGGATATTACTCATTAGCAATAATACAGTATGTACTTTTATAAACGTAGTAATCAGAATCAACCACATAAATTAAAGTACTTACACTCCAATTTTGATCAAACGAATAAAGGAAAATTGCAATGCGATCAATTAATTGATTAAATTAATCACATTGTATATACGATAAGCAATTGACCTCCCTAACGTAAATGAAATGGCTTTCACACATTAAGCAAGATCACAAAACGTTAGATTGAGGATTAGATTAAGGCCTTTATCAAAACACAATAAATTTAAAAATCCATCTTTTGACGCAACGATATTCTTTTAAATCATTTTTACAATTTTTCGACATTTGGCAATGTTTTGATAGAATGTAGTGAAATTGACCAAACTCATAAACTTAATAAAATGATAAATGCCTGACTTTATCTTATCACATCACTATCAATTATGTAGCGATAATTTTTTTCATTTATTCGGATAGTATCGTTGCAATTAGTCTCTTCATGTTTTACGATTAATTATTACGTAGGTCTTTAGATTTTTAATGTTTTCTCATAAGCCATAAAGAAGTGGCATTTGCAAAGATAAAGTTAAAAGCTTACAAGTATTTCATATAGTTTTTGTTAGACAACACTCTTAAGCTTGTTTTGGACTATATGCCATCTTATCAAATATTTGACTATATTCGCTGACAACTGTCAAAACGCGTTTAAGTATGCAATATGAACGAGTTAAAAAAGTAATGTTCACACTAGGCAACTCGTTTTATTTTGAAACATGGCAACTTGATGTGATTTGTTTTGACAAGTAGCTGTGTTTATTTAGCAAATTTATGGTTTCTAATTTATTTGGGACTAATATGTTTGTATAGCAGTAATGAACATTGAATTTATTATCTAATGCAGTCGCTGCACATAATTCAGTTTCTGCAAAATTAAATAGTTTCCTTTGAAGTTTACTTCGATTTCCGCGAGCGTCGCAGTACATATTTTCGGTTAAACGCGTCGTATCGTCGTAAAGGCCTGCGGGAAGTGTTTTCAACGCATAGAACGCGATTTAAACGTGTTAATCTTGTAGACTGAACATTGCATAATAGAACCTTTGAGGTTGATTTGTAATGAAGGCGTTACTCGCGTCTTGTGCGATGGCAAAAATTAATGATAAGCACCAAAATAATAAAATATTTCACTACGTATTGCTTCCGTTTTTTTTTACTCTATAGGCATTCATTCCCAACATTAATGAACCGATCGCAGTCTATTGTTGTAAAAAATACGAACTGAAACATTGCGTAGGTTGTGTTCCATTGTTTGATTGTTACAGGTAGTAGAGTTAGCTGGAGATGGAGAGGGAAGGGGGAGGTTGACTCTCTCTTAGTTTCGGGCGGACTCTACTCAGCCCCTACACCACGGCAAGGTGGACAGTCGTCCTTGGAGTATAGTATGTTAAAACTTTCGAAAATAGGTGTCCGAGACCTCTTTGAAAATTCGTATCGCTGGTAATTTGCATTCTTAGAGCAATTAAAATGCGGCTTATTTTAAAGGGGAGGGTTGTCCCAATATAAAATACCCGAATAAAAAATATCCTTTAAATTTTTTTTTCAAGGATAAAGATTTTGTCCTTTATCCTATATATCTAAAAAAAATTTTTTATTTTTTTTTATATCTTGTAGGTTACATTTTTTTCAAAGCATACAAAAAATTAATTTGGAATCTCAATAGGGTCAACAAAATCGTAAAACATCAGTGGCTCTCAACTATTTTTTAGAAATGGAGGCCTTCCATCCAGAATCGCCAACAGTGTGACCTTAACATTGTTGATTCTTTTGAAAATTTGTGTACTCAAAGAATCAGGGAAAAAAAATATATGATATGATCTCATTTTTTTTTGTTAGGTATTTAGTATGTTAAAGTTTTCGCAAAAAGTGTGGCAAAGTCCTTTTTGAAAATTCATATCTCTTGTAATTTTTACCCTAGTATAATTAAGTAGGGTTTATTTTAAAGATTGTTGTTTAAAACTTGTCGCAATATAATTTAGTTCTTTATTCTTGAATATTTAAAAATGCTTTTTTTATATTTTATGGGTTATACCTACTGTTTTCCAAAACATAGCAAAAAATTATGCCATTAAATTTATTAATTGAGACTTGGGCTTGTTTTTCTGCCCTAGTGATTTTGACAGCTCCTTTTTGAAACCCATATAGGCGCGCAGGACAGTAACAGAGCTCCTATACAAAGCAGGATCCTGTGAAAAAAGCCTTTGTCTATTGCCGGAACTTATCCACTACTAAGATTTTCTTTTAGATTGTTCATCTCTATGTTTTTCTTGAATGACATATTCGTTTCGTTTACCTACCAAACACAAAATACGATTAAGTGCAGAGAGAAAACCGGTTGTATGAGATTTTTAGTGTACTGCGTGTGCGAATCTCCATGAGTTGCCCGATAGTTTAGTCAGTCTTCGATCGAAAGGGAAACGTCTCGCATATTCAACTTTTTAGTTCAGACGAGCGAATCGTTTGGTGTGTGCATTAAATCTTTATAGTGGAATTGCGAAAAATTAACAGTGTTGACAAGAGTAATGAAATAAAAGTTGGCATAAAGTGGCATTTCTTTTACAAAGTAAACTTGACTATTTATTTGAAATCCTGGCGACTCCTAGATCGCAACAGTATCTATACTTGTACAATGTAGTCTTTGCAGCTTATCCGAATCTCCTGTTTAACATTCGTTTATAATTGTGCAACTTCATGCCAATTCGCTTGGGAAACTCCTTCTAAAAATACCAAAAATGCAAATCTAATTTAGAAGCCGCTGGCGCTTTATTAATTCGGTTAATTAGACTTCGAGGTATGCACGAGTATGTTGCAATCTGATTAATTTCACTTTCGTTCTGAATTCCTGGGATACCTATGCAGATCTTGTCTAGTGCTCCTTACTCTCAATTAATAACATTAGTGCAGTTAAATTTAAATTTATTTATTTTGCTAATTTCACTTTCTTCTTTTGCAGCATGCCAACAATGTTCGAAAAGCTGCTGAAGATTACTTGGCGCGACGTCAAGCACGCAATAAATCAATGACACGTTCTATGACTTCCGGATTGGCTGGTCCAATTCTAGCCATGGGCTCTGTCCACTATTTACCGGCTGCAAAAAGTGGAACGTTTTTTTCGCGAGACAACGTGTCCAATTTTATTACGTGGTGCAGGTAAGTCGGATGGTTTGAGTGTAAAGCCTCATTTGCTTCGGAAACGTTTTATTTTTAGCTTAGACTATGCGATGGCCTGTGCATTACCGACCGACAGGTTATTTTTAAGTCTTTGGAGACATGAAGATGCACTATGACATTTTCTTCAGCTTCTTCAGAAGTGATGGCATGAGGAAGAAAAACTACTCATTAATTTCGAGACATAATGAATGTCGAATTGATGTTGGGGCTTTAGGTGTTTGATAGACCGAAAACATGCTTATTAATTAGAGGAAATAGTAGTTTAATTAGATCGGACTGAAGATATGTTAGCTATTAGAGATTATTAAGAAAGAGAAATTGACATTGCATATTTTTATTGGATTGGAAACTGCGAAGGTAACGGACCTCTGGAAAAAAAGAAGAATTATCATAATCCAACCTGATAATTGACTCAAGTCAATTTGAATATTTAATTGCTACCCAACTGACATATTGATTAAATATGTCACGTAAATGATTAATGAAATCTTACTTACGTGTATCAACGGTTCGTAAAAACACTGTTTTATAGTTTTGAGATTAAGTAGTTGAAATTAGTGTTGATTACCGTATAAGTAAGGAGCAGAGTCCTTAATTCGCAAATCTAATATATCTGAACTTTCTAAATCGGAGCCATCCTTTAGGCTATGTTAGGTTATAGTGAGGACCTAGGGCACACCTAGACCCGCGATACCACCACTTTGTGGCGACTTCAAGTTCTCATGATGTTTGCGCTTACGTCACGATCTGTGCTGAGAGTTCTTCCTTAAGCTCAACAGTATCTGATGTTACTACCCAACTAGCAAACAAACTTCTCATTTTGATTTTCCGGAAGCTATAACTTCAATAAGACTTCGGTAACACTGTTGAGCGCTGTTTGTGCACTTTTAACTTCGTACAGAAAAATCAAATTGTAGTTGGAAGAAAACAAAAGTAAAAAAAATCGTGAATATTTATTTTTCGTGAAAGCAATTTGAACTTTTGTACGGAAGCAAGAACAGCTTCTATTAGGCCTTATACCAACTGTTGGCGCTTGGGTGTTTCTTTTGAAACATGGCGACATGTGCACCAGATTAGTTCGGTAAGACCTTATCGAAGCCCGAAAATAGCTTCGATCCTTATGGAAGTTAGTTTGCTAATTGGGAACAAAAGGTTTGCCATGTTTTCAAGAGACGGCCAATTTTCAAACGCCGAATAGTCCAAAATCGCCAATTTTAAATACAATAAAAAAAAACTAATTTTTATCAACATATGCATTTGGTACTGGTGTATCTCGTGTGGATTAGTATCGTCCCCAATCCAACAGTTTTTTTTGTTTACACATCCATTTTTCGAGGATTCGCAATAGAAAATTCAAGACAGCCCAAAATTCGCCGATTCAAATAAGAAATAGCCCAAGTTAGATAAATCAAAACTTTTTTTTTTTTTGTGGTGTCAACAAGATCTGTGTGGCCCAATTGGCGATAAATAGTCTGACCTGGCAATCCAGGCTACAAAGTTTAACAAGCTCTGGAAGCTGCTTACAGAGACTTCTTTAAAATCTGAGAAAGTAGGTGCTCCAAGAGCCTTCAAACGTCTACTGGGTCATTGTACAAACCGTTTAAATGCATGTAGCTACTCCAAATATTTTCGAGGTCCTAGCTTACAGCGTTATCGCGAATATTTTTGATCGCATATTTCAAGGACTTTAGTACGGTAGCTACCCGAAGGTATACTACGATTTTAACAGTTAACACCTAGCGGTTCAAATTCGATCAAACATCCGGATTCCAAAAATCAGCTTCTTGGGTCAACGCGTTCTTCACTTGCCGTGTGTTCAGATAAATGGAAGGACAGCGAGTGGATTTGGCTAAAAATGAACGTTCGACGTTGTCCACAGGATAAACCGTTAAATTATATCATAACTTATTTTTTAAAATTTAATACTTGTTTTTTTTCTGATTCTTCGAATAAGAGAATTATTTTTCACACCTCAATAATATTTCTTGTATTTATATTCACGCACAATTTGTGTGATATTATTTTCTTTTGTTATATATTAAGAGCTAATCTGTAACACAAGCTAGGACTTAACATATTACGAGGTATACAATGCCACACAATATAACTTCGCGCATTTGTCTTAACGGATTATAATAAAATTAATACACAACAGTAAGAAAAGGTAAGCAACAATGTGAGTTAGTAATTGAATTTTCCGCCTTAACATATTTCTGTACTGCCTCACACAATCATATCGGGTCCCCTCATTAATAATCCCATTGCAATTAGTTATGCAATTTTTCTAATTAACCGGATTAATGTCAATCTTAAGCAAATATTTAAACTTTTCTTATACTTTCTATACGAAAGCTGATATGTGTAAAAATTTATTTTCAATGTTAGTTTGAAAACTTTTAAATTGAATTGAATTACATTTTCACCTTTGAGAAATATTTTTTCGCGTATCAGTCACATTTCAATGTACATATCATAAATCTTTTCTTATAAACATTTGTATTCTAAAGAAATTTGCATAAAACTTGAATAAATGTTCAATTCACGCAGAATTTCGTGGCGATGGATACGTTATTGCGTGGATGCTTTGTGCATACATGTATGATATACTCGTATGTTAAGGTAGGCACATCGGAGATCCACGGCACTATGATATGATCGATGTAATAATTTGAGAAGCTACGGGAGAAAAAAACCTTGTAATCTCGTATGAAGATAACAACAAAACGACTGTGGACAGCTCACGTAAGGAGCGTATTCAGAAAACATCGAATTAACATAATAACATGGAATTAGGCGCAATAAAATGTCATGAGTATATCACTAAATATTCAGGTAGTGAAAAGTGTAAAACGATTATCCCGGCGGCTAACAATTTTAAAAATTCTTTCACCGTAAATCACGTGTGAGAAAATGTTTTCGCAATTGATTTTTTATGCAGATTTAATTTTTTTTACAGTGGCGATTTAGGTGATTTTAATCGGTTTTATTTTATTCTTATTTTTTTTACAGAAAGAGTCTGAAAATATTTGAGTGCCTACTATTTGAAACGGACGACCTAATCATGCGAAAGAATGAGAAACATGTGATACTATGCCTTCTGGAGGTAGCACGACGTGGATATAAATTTGGTAAGTTTTTACTTGAGTCTAAATTGAACTATGATAATTTTTATGATAATTTTTATTTCGCACACTAAAAAAACTGTCATCTCTTAAATAAATGTGATTATTTATGGTTATTTTTTTTGGCTCAATTTATCGAACCTTTTAATTACGCTTGTGTAGTTCGTGAACGAACTAGTTCGGAAGAGCGCTCCCATAAGTGAAATGAACGAACGAGTTCGCAGTGAATTCCGGTCGTAATTCGTTTGTAAGAAGTAGTTCGTCCCACTCTCGCAAACTGGGAACTAAAAGAAGGAACTAGTTTAGTTCGCGAAGGAAGTGAGGACCTTTTATTTAGGTCATCACATTCAAAAAAAGGAACTACTTTCTTTTTTTCCTTTCCTTTACGTCATCACGGATTTCTCTAAGGCATTTGATACTGTTGATCACTCCATTCTTCTACGGAAACTGAATTCTTTTGGCCTAAGTACTGGGCTTCTTATCTGGTTCCAATCATCTTCAGTGGATCTATTTCAACACCCTACCTGGCTCCATCTGGTGTTCCTCAGGGTTCTACTTTGGGCCCACTTTTGTTTATACTATTTGTTAATGATCCTCTTTCTGAATTCCAGTCAAAGCATTTAATGTATGCTGATGACTTAAGGGTTTTAAATAAAACCACAATCCGATTGCCTCCTTCTACAGAATGACCTCGAGAAGCTGTTGTCCTGGTGTACTACGAATAAATTGTCATTAAATACGCAGAAATGCTTTATGATGATCTACACCAATAAAATGTCGCACATTCAGTTTGACTATTACATCGACAATTCTCTTCTATTGGAAGTCTCCAGCATCAAGGATTTAGGAGTAATTTTCGATGCTAAATTAAAATTTGATCTGCACATAACTGAAGTTTGTAAACGGGCATACAGGCTATGTGGATTTATATTACGTTCTGCACACCCTTTTTGTAGCGCAACTCTATATCTAAATCTCTTCAATAGTCTGGTCCGATGTCATTTAGAATATTGTTCAGTAGTATGGAATCCCTATCTTACATATCTTGTGACAGCCTTGGAATCAGTTCAACGTCGTTTCACCAAATCACTTTTTCGTAAACTTGGCTTTCATGATATATCTTATGAAACCCGTCTCGAAGTACTTGGCATATATTGCATGAAGGACAGAAGATTATACTTGGATATGGTATTCTTGTATAAAGTTGTTTTTGTTTTCAGTTCG
Source organism: Beris chalybata (assembly GCA_949128065.1). Taxonomy (NCBI): domain Eukaryota; kingdom Metazoa; phylum Arthropoda; class Insecta; order Diptera; family Stratiomyidae; genus Beris; species Beris chalybata. Next base: position 24,680,188 of record OX421896.1, on the reverse strand, counting down.
AATCTCAAAGATACGCTCAGACTGCGAAATATTGACTACAATACTAGATGTCACGACATTTTTACAGTGCCTCAAGCCAATATTAATTGCTTCTATTACTCTCCTCTAATTCGTTTACCTCGCTACTTTAAATTGTATAGCCTTAGTTTTCATAGTCCTACCTTAAACTCACTCAAATTTTCCTTAAAGGTCACTCTTTTTCGTTCTTCTGATACATAATTCATTATTTAATTTTTTATAATACTTTTTATTTCTATTTTTATTTACATATAAAATATTTTTGTTTTGTAATTCGCGGCAATTGTATAATTGGAAATAACTTTCTGTTCAATTGTTAATAGCCCTGACCAGAATAGACTTAAGGAATCTTAACAACTTTTCGTCAAACGCCTTAAGGCACGTAAAGTTTGTGGCAAAACTTAATGAATCTTATACCCAACCACAATAGCCTTAAGGTAAGAGAAGTTTGACAGCTAAAAAAGTCAAATATCGGCCGTCAAATACTCATCAAGAGAGTGTAAATTAAAATAAATTTTTCTTTTTTAAAGTGGAGTTAACTATAAATCACAAGTCTGAAGTCACAAAGTCAAACGCATAAGTTTGCTTAAGTTTCTACGCTCAGAACCGTACACTTAAGTTTTAACGAAAGTTTGGAAAAGTCAACGAAAGATGCTTTAAGTCCATTCTGGCTGTCTACGTGCATTTCTATACAGTCGTAGAAAAACTTAAGCTGCCTTAAGGTACCTTAAGTCTATTCTGGTCAGGGCTATTGTTATAAAATAAAATAAAAAAATAAAAAAATCACATTCTTTTTCACTACAAGAACGAACTAGTTCGCGAGGGCTCGGTAACTAGACCCAAAGAACTGATCCAAGTGTCTAATTTCGTAAAAACATACAAAACCCACTTGCCCTCTTTAGCATGGAATGTTGGAGAAATTTTGAAATCAATTTCTAGGCGATTATATAGAAAACGCTTTCAAGTAAAATCGAAATCGATGGTTCAACACAGCAAAAGATATAATGTAATTCGTGAAAACGAAAACAATCCCTTCACATCCCCTTAGAAGTTGAATATTAAAAATTTCTGTAAATGTTTTTAGGCGCTTATATGAATAGGCCGCAGAAGTCCAATTAATTCGATATATCCTCAAACCTAAGAGATAGTCGTACATATGACAAAATTCGTGTTATTATTTTTTCCCTCATCTGCGCTCGCAAAAGCTAATTCGATTTTTTTTTTCACTTCAATTATTCTACCATTTAAGATAGTATCTTTCAATTCACTCAAGAAGTATGCCCTGGACATTTTAACCCCTTTTATTAACTTATTGCCAGTGAAAAATTGTAATTTCCATGTCTCAATAACCGCTCTAATTAATCTATTAAATCTCGAAATTTATCCCCTCAAGTATGAGTAATTTAGCGACAGTTAAATCACTTTTTGCCATAATTCTACATCCACAACAGTCTTAGCTTTTTTTTCTAGAAATTAGTGAACTGTTGTCTTATGTTGGCTTTAAATCCAGCCGTTAGACCTTTAGAGTATCCAATGACGTTTTAAAATGCGCATTTATTAATAATGTTGCAAGTCGATTGAGTGAAAGGAAACGTGTGTAATTGAAAGCCGAACACGGCAAAGATCAAACAACAAAGCTCGAGTACTGTTCTAAACTGTCGTTACAATTTTTGCAGAACCTTCGAGTGGAAATTAAATCGATGGACATGCTTCCATTTTTATGCACCTTTGTACAGACTAATGAGATTATTGCTTTATTGTGATTGAATTCAAGTTATTAGACTACAAAAGGCGAACTAATTTAACATATCTTTACTAAACCAATTCTTTTTTCCAGGAATGCTTGCTCCAATGCTAGTTCAAATGGAACGACAAATTGATCGGGAAATAGCAGCTGATAATAAAGCGAACGGAATTGGATGCGGTACACAAACGGATAATTTCAACGGATCGAATAGTATTGCAACCGGTACCGATATGTTTGATACTGACTCTGAGGATGAGGACGACAACGAAGGACCCATGCTTATGTACGGTCCGCAACCACAGATCATAACCAATGATTTGAAGAGTCTTGATGAAATGGTGAGTACAAAAATTCTACTAGATATGTACAATTCGATTTCTGATAATTAGAGATGGGTCGTTCATGAGTGAACTGTTCCGAAAGAGCAGTTCATTGAAGTGAGTGAGTGAACTAACTCACTCTTTTTGGTGAACTGTATTTTGTTTCGCCATGTGACACAGCTTGAAAAGAACTAGTTCCTTCGTGACTGCGGACCTCCTTTTTTTTAGGTCCTCACATTCAATCCGAACTTGAAAAGAACCATAGTTCCTTCGTGACTGGGGACCTTTTTTTTAGGTCCTTACATTCAATTCGACTTGAAAAGAACTAGGTCCTTCGTGAGTGAGGACTTTTTTTTTTAGGTCCTCACATTTCCTCTGAACTTCAAAAAAACTAGTTCATTTCAGTGAGTGAGTCGGAGTTCGCTCGCTCACTAAAAAGAACTGCTTTGCCCATCTTTACTGATAATACCTCAGTCAAATTATGTAAGAAACATCGGCAGCACGCCAATCGCATGATACTCTAGATGAAATACTGAACTCCGATTTATATTGTAGTTGGGGTTAAAGCGCAATAAGACCACCTTAAATTTACCAAACTTAATGGCTCAAGCGGGAGATCTATAAAGTTGTCTTTAAAAGTTTCCGCTGTATTACCGAAAACCGGAAAGGAGAATAATACAAAATGTTGCATGCACATTTTTATTGCACTGCATTTATTATCTCGCAGCCACTGAAAAGCGCATCTGCGCTAATTTTAAATGAAATATGGAGGTACCAGCATAAGAAATAAATGCCTAAGTGCATAATTAAGATAGTTCTTTACACAATCTATACGATCGGTTGATGACTGGTGTCATTGCGATGCGATGCCAATTTGCATCTCGTCTGCTGCAGCTCCATCCACAATTTTTTTTTTTTTATTAGTTTTATTATCGCAATTAGACACGGACATGACTCTATGGTAGTTTAGTTTAAGGTTTTCTATCTTACAGCGGAGATCGTTAAATCGTGTTTGACTTTAATTTTCCGTTTTATGTTTGAAAGTATCTCCCATAAAGCATACGAGAGCGCCACGCGATTGTTGTTGCATTTCCTCGAATAGCAACAACAGATCAACACTGTTTTATTGAGAGTGCAATTAAAATGTTTAGCGCTGGCCATTAATCAATTTAAATGCTATACGTTATCTAATTGTTAAGAATTAAGAACTATTTTCAGAGTGGATGATATTTGCCGACAAATTGAGTTATAAAAGATTTTAGTAATATGAGAAAGTTAACGATTACAGGAAGGAAGTTGAAATGGGAAACTTGATACATGAAGTTCGTTAATTTTATTTATAAATGAAGGACATTGTTTCTCTTAATATAGTGCACTGAATTGAAAAGTTTTTGATTTAAACACTTTCAGATATATCTAAACTAAGATGTTTCAACTACTAGAATCTTGGAAATTTATTATCAATTTCATACAAAATTGTACTTAAAATATGTGTGCGCTACACCATGAAGATAATTAGCCTATTAGCTTTCTTTCTTTCACCAAACTTTGGTCTATTCACTACAGTTATAAACTTGAAATAAGAATAATTTTTTTAAATCAAATGGTCAGACAACTTTAGCGCGCTATACAATATAACGGTTGTTAATTATATTTAATAGTTGATAATCCAATATCAGGCAGAATAGCTCCGCTCCGGCAAATAGAACTACCTAAATTTCGAAACATTCTTTTATATTTTAATATTGTAATAGAGCCAAAATTTCGAAAAAATTTGTTACTCTAAAATTCTGCATTTAAAAAAAAAAGAAATGTCTGTCTGTCCGCCGTGTAAACCGTATGCAAAATCGTTTGAAGGCTAAGTGTGGTTCATAAACCCGTTAAGATATTAAATTGAAATTGTTTTGGTGGGCAGACTGGATGAACCCTCTAATTGGTAGATAGTGTATGGCAGTAGTGGCATCCATGGAAGCAAGGGAAAAATGTCTAAAATGTGTGTTTTTTTTTTAAATAGCGCAGAAAAATCCATCTAAATAAATATTCTCATGAAACTCCTCGAGAATATTTCACACAGCCGAATTACTAACACCACAAAAAAGGGTAGCGAAAAGAAATCAAGAAGAAGATACATGGAAGCAATTTTAAAGTTGCATCTATGAGCGTTCATTTCATTCCGTAGTAAGCGCACTATGGCGCCATGAAAACAAATTTTCAAACACGTGAGGTTGGAAGTAATGAAAAATTTGCTTCCACGGTTAGTAGAAAAACTTGGCAGTATCAGAGAAATTTTCAGCAAAAGAAGCGTGTTGAGATGATGAGTTCAAACTAGCGATGGGCCATTCAATTGCGTCCCCTTGTTAAATTATCATACGCCACACCACTGGTGTATTGGGGTTGCTGGGGGAGATATGGAATGAAAAATGTTGGTTTCTGGATTCCAGGAACCGTTTGTGCTAGGACCTAGGAGGCTGAAACTTGGAATTTATATTGAACTGCGAGTATCATAGTAGACCCATAAAAAATGGTAGGTATGGTATATCTGGCTGAAAAGTATAGGAGTAAGATAGGGGGGGGGGGGTGGTGGAGAGCGTGGTGGAGGGAAAGAACAATGCTTTCAAAACGCTCAAAAGCTATCGAACCATCTGAAATCCATATTTCGTGAACGATATCAGGTAGTCAAAATGTTTTTGGGCGTATACAAGGTATACATTTTAAGGAGAGCAATCCGTTTACAATGTTAAAAAAAAATTCCACATATTTCGAAAGAATAAAGCGTAACGAACGTTGTATATGAAATAGAGTCAGTTAGGCTTGAAAGTATGTCGTGTGCGGTTGAATTTCGAAACCAAAATGCAACTATTCTAAAAGAACGCGAGGTAATAGAACTCGAAATTTTTTTAAAAAAGGATATCAAGGGAATGAATTCACAGATATTTGCTATAGGGGAATACAAATGACGGTGTGAGTGATTTAGATGTTGAAGGTTTCTTATATGCGCCTGGAATCGCTGATTCGGTAGGTCACTAAAACTAATAGTTTTCTAGTATTGAAACTTAAATACGATTATCTCGGAACTGCATCTTTATAAACTGCTCCTATTGTAGCTCAAAAAGTTATGGATCGATTGAGCTGATTTTTTGGGAGCGTCTCGTCTACATAAGTATCGGAAGGATATATCTAAAATTTTGAGGATATCGCGTAGATAAGCAAACCCCTATTTTGGGGTAAAAACTATCAAAAAATAGACGAAAATTGAACATTTGATTTAAAAAGCCTCATATCTTTTTTGTTTTATATTTGTTTATATAATTTTATAGGTGTATCCCTCCCATTAATCTTTCAGTATTTCAAAAATATTTTAGTTTTCAGTTTAAGATCAATAAAAATATATGACAAATGGAACCGTTTTCGATGTCACACAAAAGACGCCCTAAGGAATACCCTATAACGCCGCCATTATGTTTTGTAAAAAAAAATTGTTTTTTCAACACTTCAAACTTGATTAAATGTTTATAGTTTTCCGGTGTCAGTGGAGTAAACCCCAACACGAAATCCCGACTGTTGAAAGTTGTAATACTTTCATGCCAAAATTTTAAAATGATACAATTGTTTTATCACCAAAAAAAAAAATTCATGAAAAATTACTCATTTTCGGGCGTCTAAAAGGATTGCTCCCCTTAAAGAGGTTTGATGTGGAGAGTATTTTTCCACGTTTTCACGAATTTCGTCATATGTTTCAGGCATGTCAATAAGGGCGTATGAAAACTGTTTTTGCATTTATTCGGTATTCAACTCCTTAGGGATGCACAATTTTCACGAATTCTGGCATATTTCTTAGGCCTATCAATTCGATTTCATTTCTAAAACCTGGAAATATGGTAATATCATATCTAACCTTACGTTACATCGAAATACACGCTTTGCCGGCATATCCATTTATCTCTTTTGTTTGTTAGTAACACTTTGAATATGCAAATTATGCGTATGTTAAATTCGAAAATACAAATTTATTAACGAGCTTATAGCCATATAAACATTTTTTTTTTTAAATCAATTATTGAACATAAAAAGCCAGCACTTAACCTTCGTTTCATTCGTATACCAACCTTACTACTCTGAAAAGAGCTGCAAATTTAAACACGCCGTTTTCATGCTCATTACACTTTAAACAAATCATCACTCAAACTGAACGCTTAGCTCCGATTCATTCATTATGACTATTGTTGATGTCGGCATACTATAACAACACAATTAATCGCGGTGTTATTTTCAGCATAACATAAAAACCACTTTGGTATGAAAATGAGTTTCAACTTCCGCATTTTCAAGCTGTTAAAATTCCATTGCGCAAATTTCTTCTTTTCATTCTCGAAGACATGCACCATTAATTGAAAACCTTTTACGCCGTTGTTGTTTTAATGGTCCAAATAGTTAAGTGGTGCTGATCGACGATCTCGAAGAAAAGCAGGGGGTACAGATCACCTTCTTGAAATCTACATAGTTGATACAACTACTATAATCGTATCGCTTTGAAGTGCAATCGGAATCGGCTACTTGATACCTTTTTGAAAGAACGCTGCCCTAGACAGCCCCCGTTGGCAGATAATTTAGCTTGGAAGATCATCAATCAAAAGTGATCATACTGTTTTGAGCGTTTTGTTAGTTCGCGTGTATAAACAAGCCGCCTTGTGCTGTTTGTAGCTAAAAAATATCGATCGTGCCAGATTAATGCTAAATGATGACAACGCCGTTTCTTTGTGAGACGAACGTTATGTATGTAAAACATGTGTAGTTTTTGATGTTATATTGTAGGTACTTGCCTACCTGGCTTTGCTATGATTACCTGAAAGAAAAAGCGAAAATAAGCACGCGTTTGTTGTAAATAATGTAGTTAATATTTGTAGTAATGCGGTGAATAGTATCCATTATTAACATTTGTATTTTCAATAATTGTTACGGATTCCGACAAAGTCGTAGTGAGTCAACAGATGGTATAATAAAGGAATATGATCAGATATTGTAGCCATATTGAAGCGAACTCTTTAAACAAATCATCAAAAATTAATCTTTCGGTTAAAAACTCCTTCAAAATTTCCAATATCAGGAAAAAAAACCTGAAATAGGTAAAATTAGAATTTTATTTTATTATTTTTAATAATAAAGTATTGTTATCGACCTGAAATATCAAAAAAAAATTGGTACCCTGAAATTTTGTATTTTGTCGTTTTACGACTAGTAGACCTCAACAAATGTCCGCCTGTCCGCCGTACTCAAAGCCGTTTGAAGGTGCGTAGATCACAAACCCCTTGATATATTATGTTAAAATTTCTTGGATAGGTAGAATGAGTGAACCCCTACGAATGGTATCTTTTGGAGTGGTGGTGGTATACAGATGGAGAACGGAGTGGGTTTTAGACGAAAAATGTCATATCTCAGAAACGGCTTATGCTAGAATGTTGAAACTTAGTATCTACCTATATGTAGATGTGCTACTAGAGCTATTAAAAAAATCTACCAACAGTCTTTATTATTTTATGGGTTGAAGTACGAACCGTATTTAATTCTGAGGTGCGATGTGGGTGGCTATGGAACCTAAGGAATAACCAGGAGGCTCTTTGGGACGTTATTGTTTAGGTTCTCAGTCCCATAGTCACTCACACCACATATCAGAATTAAACACATTTCGGACTTCAACCCATAAAATAATAAAGTTGCGACCAGACTGTTGGTGGATTTTTAAGCTTCATATTAAAATAAGCTGTAAATATGTGAAAATTAATTTATTCGTTTACCAAGGCAAGATTCAAACAATCATAAATTTTGTGCGACAGACAATTATACTTAATCATCCAGAAAAGATAAAAAAAAAATACCAAGAAGGATCGCTAGCCAGGCTACTGCCATTGAGGTCATGCTAGTTGAAATCCTTCACTGGTGAAACCAATTAAAAATGTGATGGACTCATACCCAACTAACAAACTAACTTCCATAAAACCTTATCGTAATATAGTAGGTTGGAAGCCGAATCACTTGATGTTTCCAATTAGACAAGTCCGCTCGCTAGACTTACGGAAGCTTTATTGAAGTTAAGAGTCCACAAACCTCCATAAAACTGTTGGTATTTACTTCTATAAGGTATTATAGAGGTTATCACCTTCTGAAAGTTCAACCTCAGCTCGCAAATCTTACCGAAACCTTAAAGGAAGCTAAAAATCCATCCATTAACTTGCGCTCAACAGTCTTATTGAAGCTATAGCCTCCGGAAAATCAAAATTAAAAGTTTGTTTGCTAGTTGGGTAACAATATTTATTTTTCGAAAATTTTTCAAATGTATATTCTGCTGCATGAAACCTGTGAGTAACGTTAACCTTTAAAACATGATCTCGTCAAAATTAAGACAGTGGGCCTGCACAACAAAATTAGTACTCGTAGATTTGTATGTCTTCCAATCGGGACACTATAAAATCGGAGGAGTACTTGTCAATTGTTTGGATCGGAATTCTTTCTGTTCTATATATTCACTCTTCAACCACCTGTAGATCGGACCGTGAAGCATACAAAAAAACAAACTGGAAAATCGTACTTTAATTCCGGTATGACTTCTAATAGCACTAAAATCTTCGGCCTTCAGTGTACCGCGTTTGGTATACGTGTGGAATAGCAAGCGAACGCAGCCACGATCTGTCTGCATTTGCCAGCCAGAATAGTCAAATATTTGACATAGTGATAATCTCAGAAGGAAAATATCGAGATAGTATCGATCGAGTACCTGGGATACCACATCTTATCAATTGATTAGTAGGCACATCTCGTAGTCTATGCCTTTCTTGTTTCTGCGTTTAATTTAGGCTTACAACTATATATAGGCTTCATAAGGATCGGCACAGTGCGGTTACTGCACCTTGCAAATACTCTTTTAATCGATACAAGACCAATACTTTCATTTCTTAAAATAGTGAACAAGTACAACTAATGAGACATTATTATTGCCTATTGCACACTTGCTTAACGCGATGCAATTGAAACCTCTACTGCAAACCATACAACAAGCTATCGCCACTGATTACCTCATATTACTGTCAGCTTACATGTTGCCGGCTACTTACATATTAAATGCGCCATATTCAGTATTCCAATCAGGAAATGTCAATTTGCCCGCTTTACAAGCGTATCTTGTCATACCCAGGGTCCAAAAATGCACATTATTCACCAGGGGCCAGTCTATTGAAATAGACATGTCACCTAGTCACAGTCGCATATAGTGCCTTAATGAACGTCTAAGCCAATTTTTTTTGCAGATTGGCATTTGAAACCATTTCGCTGGAAACGTATTGAATCGATTGACCACTGTAACGTCTATCGATTATCACAAGCATAAGAAGACGCAGTTGATCGTAAATTTAACGAAAATAAAAATGCCAACAAGTCTCTGCGAATTGCAAATTTAAGACCGATCGTGAGACCTCTGATCAAAAGTATTATGTGCAAATAAATTTTGATTATATCAAGAGTTCGATGTTCATGTCGCTCGAAGGCTCCCCATAATCGAATAGCGTTGTCCACGCAAGCCAAGTAATCGCTCAGAAACTATAAGTACTAAATCGAAAGACACCTTAGGAGCCAAGTGAGTATCCGGACAAGTACAAATTGTGTTACATGACACGTACAATTATTGAGCTGCATACAATGTCCAGTCCCCGGAGTGGATATATTTCACCCTAGCTGCATACAAATATCGCGAAATACGAGTATAATGCCATCTGAAAAGATAACGATCACATCTCTCATATAGTAAGACGATCACTTGGTTCGATCAGTTCTACCGGCTTTCTGAGTACATCACCAGTCCCAATGCACCCTCTACAGTTTATTTTAAAACATATACCTACCTCTTGTATGAATCTTCGAGGATTGCGCAATCATCTGAAGTCACGATTTTATTATTTGCAAGAAATTGTAGTGCGTTGTTTGTTGTCTTGCACCAAAAGTCCAATCGCCCGAGAAGATGTATGTAGGTACAACGCTATTTTCATGCCAAAGTTGAATTACGTTAATTGGCACTCCATACAGAAGCTCAAGATCTAAATGACTGATCAAATAGTAACCACTGCGATTGTAAACATTTGCATAAGTCAATTAAAAAATTTATGCTTTTGAGGAAGACACTATTCTGCTTTCTCAACGGAATGTATATGTTTGTATCGATAACGTTGTAATATCTTCGGAACGAAGTGCTATTATTTGTTCTAAGATATGGCCCAAGACTGATCGATAGATTCTATCGATATTGACCAATTCAATCAGTACTACTCTGTGAAACGACAACGAGGAAATTTTCGTTTACTTACCCACTTACATCCTTGCTGACATGGCAATGCCATATTGATTCTTCAAATAAAAAATGAAATCATAAATACCGCTTTAATTCCACTTATTACCAGCACGACTAAATAGAAAAATCAAAACGTTCGTAGGTATGCCTTCGAGTTATACACGAATGTGAATCAAAATTGATTCAGATCTCCTTTACGAAACATCGCACAGTATAGTGAAGAGTATCTCTTACCGAGTAGTTTGGAAAATTTTCTAAGAAATTGCGATATTATAACTAAAATAAAAACCGCACAAAATACACACATAAGTACATTAGAAAATCTTTATTTACCCCTTAAAGATATATCGGATTGTGTGATCGCCGCAGGTGGCGAAATTGATTTCGTGCGCTGATCTTAAGTGATCCTCGTCTCCTCAAAAACTATAGACAATAATTCGATCGTGCCTGAAGATCACAACATATTGGTATATTGTTGGCTATAATTGCTATTCATTCTTCCATGCTGCAATCCTGTTACAATTATTGCACTTAACTATTGTTTATAATTATTTTATTTTAGTAGACAACAATGTAACGAAATATTTGTATCGATCATTTCTGATTATTGCTCCAAAATAAGAAAGTATTCGGATCCGATACGATTCCACCCCGTAGGTGATTTCCCTGTACTATTTCACGTAAAATAAAAACGTGACTCTATGCTGTGTTACAAATTTCATAGGCTTAGATTCCACATTGCTCCTAACTTCAGGCTATTGTCTTCAATTTCATATATATTTTACTGTACCTGCATTTGAATAGATTGGATGAATACGTGTATGTCGGGCATTTAACGATCGCGATACTCGTGAGTACTTTTTCATTATTCTACTAAATTTTTAAGCAAGCTTTCTGATCTATCTAATGAAATTTCTCGTTTTTAAAACGATGATCGTAGCAGATATTGCGTTAAATAAATCTCTAAACGTCCATGTCCGATATTAATAAATTTCTTGAATTGTTCTTAATAATACACTAAGCGTTTACTGAACAAAAAACGATCACGGTATTTTATGTTGACTAAGAAATTAAAAAAAAAACGTGATCGACAAGATCAAACCGAAGTAACAAACCATTTTCATTGCGTACTTCACCTAATTTCCACAGATATTATCACTAATGGTATTGACCTTCCTGTTAATTTACCTTGTACAAAAAGGTAAAATGTCCACTACGTTGTCAAGATCAATAATTATGTGATTTTATATGAGTTTTCTTGTTTTTATTTTCTTTATCTGTTTTTGGCGAGAAATTGTGGAAGTTTTATTATAAATACATGTTCAGTTCGAATGGACCCATGCCTTTAAGACAAATAGCGTAAGACCATAGATGGATTAAAAGAGCAAAGTGGTTAACACTTCTGTTAACCTTAAGACATTATACATGCAGGTACGAGTCGCTTTAGGTTTTACCATAGTACGATCAATTTATAAGAAGACATCTGATGGTTAAAGTTGTGTAATTTGTTTTGTGTAATTAATCTGTGCGGTAATTTTAATATTATTATTATTTGCATATTTGACCTCTATGTAGGAGGTAATTTTAATATAAGACGTTTACATTAACGCAAATGACGGTATAGAGCATTGAAAAAAATTTCAGAGTGATTGATAGATTGTGCTTTATTAAAATTAACCACAAATAATTAATTCACTCTTCAGATTTTCTAGCAATATCTCCTCTAGGTATACGTATAGAAAAGAGTTTGGCCACATCAATGCCCAGCCAACATTGCGATACTTAAAAACTTGAAATTTTGGCGGAATGTATTCCGTTTCATGACATGGGAACGAACGGCTTAAGAAACGCATTTTAGAATTCAGCGACTAAAGGCCAGTTTTCATTTCAGGTTTATTGGTCGCAAGCTCGTTTTAGGACATCAAAATCTACTGTTTTGTGGTTAATGGAGCATGATTGCCTTAAACGCCTAAACGTGGCAAAGTTATTTTAATCAAGTCAAGTGGTCAATTTTGATTCATTGAAAAGTTTCTGGGGCTAAGCCTCGACTAAAACGGCTTTAGTGGAAACTAGCCTTAACACATTGAAAAGAATTTTTTTACGAATTTTTTTAATACATATATCATAGGCTTAAGAACATACAACTTTCATTTTATTTCATAAATGTACCTAACCAGGGAGGGAGTAAAGAGAGCCTAAAAATATATTTCAATATGTTTTTTTCCTTCTCTATGTTTTTCGGCAACTCCCCACTCAAAAAAAGAAATGATTATATCCACCACATTTTGAGAGAACCTTACTATAATAGAGGTTATAACTAGTTGTCACAACCATGTTACAATATGTAATATAATTATTCTGAATACTACTGAATGTATGTTTATAATAACTACAGGTCTAAAGTAAAAATTGTACAACCTAGTTACTAGAACTATGGTTATATTTTTCGGAAACATACAATGTTTCTCTTGAATTAAATTGTGGTTGTAGAAACCTAGGTGTGTGATTCACGTGACCATCTTGTTTAATAGAACGATTACGCCAATCATAAAAATCATGTGACATGGTTCATACAAATCATGTGACATGGTTATTTGAAACATAGTTATGTTCTTAGAAAACATGTTACTTGTTGCTTATAGTATATATAGTATAGTTTTACATCATGTTACGAGAATAATTGTTACAACAATATTAAATTTCCGTGCGGATATATGTTTAATGCTACCATACTATATTTTTACAAATTATATGCTATGGCTAGGAGCATCATATGCATGATAATTGAAAACATATCTGTTTTACAATAGTTAGAAGAACTTTAATATGGTCAATGCAACCTTGGAATAAACATATAGTTTTTCTTTCAGTGCAAACACATTAACCTAGTGTGAACTTTTTAATAACATTAGAAACATTTTTTAAACCATGCTCGTCAGTCTTCATATTTTTTTTTTGTTTTCTTACCTAATTACCTGTAAGATCGAACTTTGGTTAGTCATGCATGTAAGTACAATTAAAAGAATCATTCGTAATTTGTAAGTGAAGTAATCAACCATAAAATTAGAAACGCTATGAAAATATAAAAAAAAATTATAGGTATATAAGTTTTCTAGATTTTCTGGTAAACGCATCTTCAATGCGTCCTCCATTTTGACGATTTTGGAATGATGTTGGCTTATCATTTTTACAATTTTATTTGTTTCGCATGTGGCATCTTTTTCACCTGTGAGGAAAATCTGAGACGTTCCATAGCTGAGAATGGATAATGATAAGGAAATGATAAGCTTAAAATTGGTCGTAGGAAATTGGACGGATCAATGATCATATCCAAATACAATCGGTACAAAGTCATCGAGGGTTTGAACCGTGGCAAAGAAAAGGCTTCCTTTAGCCACAAATCTGATGCGTTTAATCTTTAAGTTATTTCCAATGTAGAAAACAGTTTTTTCATCCTCATAGCGGATCGACTTGACTCCGTTAAATCAATATTTAATTATTATTAATTTTTTAAATTGCTTATAATAATTGTTACTTCACAAAAAGTTTATATATAGGTACCTACTTAGTTGTAATATAATAAAAAAAAACTTTTAAGCTATTAAATGACTCACTTCCCAACTAAAACATTGAATGTACATTGTAATTACATAAGAGGTAGTCAGTTTGCAATAGTTCAATGCCATACGAGAACAATAATAGAACTCCGACCACGTTAAACTACGCCAATTTATCTAAAAAAAAAAATTATACTAAAAAGATTTTAATCTTTTATCCTATCCATTCGAAAATCAACTAGCTGATCTGCCAACGCATATTCGCGTCATACGTCTTTTGCGCTTAGTAATCTTAATATCAATTTTATAATAGCTTCCGCAAGACATTACATAATTATCCACTTACGTTCGAATTAAAAGAAAAAAAAATGTATTTTCCGTGTGAGAGGTGTTTGCTGTCCAAATTAGTTGAATAAGAATCGGAAATAATGTGGAGAAATGGAAGTAACCGACTCGCATTTCTCTGCGATGTACTACTAAGATTGATAACTATCAGTTGATAGTTCAACTGCATATGTATATCAATATCCGTAATATCGGAATAATTGTCAATCATTCAAGAAATGTTTTGTAATTCAGCTTAGGGGGTCAATCATTTTTTTGAGCCGTGGTTCTTCGCAGTCAACGTGAACAATTCACATATTTTTCAAAGACTTTTGTATGCTCTCCACGAAGGAGTCGATTGATTTCATATTCATTTTAGTATTTGACCTACAGGAAGAGATTAGTTTTTACTATATTTTTACTATATTATTTTTGTGAAGCAATCTGAATGTTTCTGGCAATATTAACCTCCTAAAATTTTGTCTCTACTAGAGGTCTATTGAGTTGACGATTATACTACATACCACCCTATTCAGGATCAGAGTCTCATATCAAAAAAGTCTCAATTAATTAAAAATTCATACAAAATTGAGACTTTCGGCCTACTTTGTGACTTGTGACTCAGTCCTGAATAGCGAAAATAATCGAATCTCTGGGGAAGGTGGCATACAACGCGATAAACCTTCAGCTACTTCATTAATAAAATAATAAAATAAATCAACTTTACAGTGCTGTAATATGTCCACCCAAGTGTTCTTCTACAATCATTTGGAGGCTATCATTTCATATTAAAATGTCATCGATTGACCCGAATGATATCTCGATAATTTACCGTCAAAACACAACAATTACCATACCAAATGGAATTTTAAGAAAACTTTTTAATGAATCAATTTAAAATGAAAATGCATGCGCATATATTCATTTAAGCGCATTTATGCGCAAGTGAACGCAGCTACCAGCTTCTTGGTGGTTTCATCGCTAGTCGTCGCTACTTAAAATTAATTGAAGATCTCAAATGTCAAGATGCGGTTTAATGTAACCTATAAGAAAATTTTATTGTATACGCTTTGGTTTCAGTATTATGCGCATGGCACGATTCTATGCTAATCACATTGAGATTTTCAAAATATCTCTCTAAGTCAATTGGATGGAAATTGCTACTTTTTAATGAAGCTTGGTACCTTGGCTGGTAATATGATGCGTTTCGAAAGTGACTTTCGATATTTTAATTTAATTCTTATGTAGTTCATGCAGCAATGTGTTCTTTTTAAAAAAAAAAAACATAGAAATGGTTAGTAAAAACTTTTTGCTTCATCGTTTACCTAATCACATGGAATCAAGAAAATTCATTCTGACCTCGGCATACTGGTCTTTAAACAAGAACTCCTCAGCACGGGGAAGAATTAGTTAAACTAGTAGATATAGTAACCGATAAAAAACATGAACCTTATAGTGGTATCTGATGCAAATGCGCATCACATCCAACGGGGTAGCAGCAATACAAACAAAAGAGATTAATCTCTTTTTTTAATTTATTGCCTATATTGTTTCGAGCTAAGGGTAGGGATTTTAAGTAAAACACAATTCGTTTAAAATCAAAATAAGTGATAATTTATTAGATACTAATACGATCGCGCACTAGCTGACTGTCACAGTCCACCCTTCAATATGGGGTCACTTAAAAGATTTCACTCTATTTTGACCATCCTTCAATATGAGGTCACATAAAAGGATTCAGTCTATTTTAACGGAAAAAAATTTGACGGCACTTTTCATCAAATTTTTCCACTATTTTGACAGGAAAAACTTTATAGAAGTTTTGATCAAATTTTGTTAGTCAAAGATTTTGACAGAATCACCACATTCAAAACTGTAATAAGTAGAATAAAATCGTTCTCAGTTTAGAGGGATATTTGGGTTTCACCGCGATAAATGTAGGTACATATATTTAATATTAAGCTTTCCTTTAATCTGCATAAATATAATACATATGTAGATATAACTAGATAGATAAATTTATTCATTAGTTTCGTTTACAATTGTGGTACAATTCATGTTTTATTTTTGAAACCAAGATAAACTTTTACAACTATCTTCTTGAATTAATCAGCTTATAAAGTAATAAATGTATTAATTAGTTAATAAAATTTTGAGGAAAAATTGTGATATTAAAACTAAAGTTCTTTGTTTTTTTTTCACTTTCAGGTTCGAGACTTGGTCGAAAAATGTACGTGTCCATCACAGTTTCCGATGGTTCGTGTTTCCGAAGGAAAATATCGAATTGGTGACACCAAAGTGCTAATATTTGTCCGGGTAAGTAACTAAATTTACAATTTCTATGCTAACGGTCATTAACATGAACGAAAAGTTTCAAAAACAATCTTAAACACTGTAAACATTGTAGACATAGCGATCGTGCCAATTCTACATGGGTTCACCAATGCCGCCAGTCCATATATAAAAAAAAAAACTGTTTCTTCGAGACGTTGAAAGTCAACTCTAATTAATCGAAATAGTTCAATGCAAACAAGCAAACAAACAACAACATTCCGACTGTTGTTCGAATGCGTACACGTGAATTATTGTTTCGCCTATTGCCACTTTGCCAACATTTGTACAATACGAAACAGTCAGTTTTCCGTTTCGTTTCGGTTATAGCGCATGGCGTTTTCATTAATTAACTTCATTAAAGTATGTCTGAAGTGAACATAATATGCAAAACGATCGTCTAAAGAAAAACGTGTATTATGCTCCGGTAAGGTTAATAAAATGCAATCGAAACCAACTTATGTAAGTTATTCTGAACGTGAATGCGGTTTCTCTTTATACTCTGTATGCTAACGAAATTATGCGAACATTTTACATGATATTGAATTGACATTTTGAATCTATGGAATTCGCATAATGGTTGCTTGATCACTGAAAGTAGTGATCCTGAGGTCCTAGCTTGCATGAAATTAAGAGATACGTTCTGAAATTAAGTTATTAAAGGTTCAGATAGGAGAAAGAATCATGCGGCCTCATACTCTATCCACTCGGATATTGTTAATTTATAGAATTCAAAAATATTTCAAAAATAACGGTCACACCTCTCTTTAATATACTTTTTGAGTTTATGTACTCAACTATGTACTAGATTGCGCCCACAATCTAGGTTCCACTAGGTTCCGCACAATCCCAAAGAAAATTCGACCAACTGCGAGCGACATATGCATCGAGTATGCCGTTTTTGACAATTCACAATAGACACACTGAGGTCGCAGTGAATCAGTATTTTAGACCGTCCTCCAGGATCCACAATCTAACGTGTTCATGAAAATAATGTACACAACCACCTTACACTCCCTTAGGGATTGGATAACGGAATATCTTAAAAAAAATTCTAGGCGCTTATATAAAACAACCGCAGAAGTAAAATTGCTTTGCTCAACATGTCTGAAAGCTTTGATAAAATTCGTGAAAATATGGAAGGCATTTTAACGGGAATTTTTTTATTTCGCCTCCGTACACCAAAGAAAATTTGAACTTTTTCTTGCACATCTAACTACGTAGAGTAGAACCTAAGAAGAAGATTTGCCTAAAGTTGCCATTTTTGT
This sequence comes from Beris chalybata, assembly GCA_949128065.1. NCBI lineage: Eukaryota > Metazoa > Arthropoda > Insecta > Diptera > Stratiomyidae > Beris > Beris chalybata. Next base: position 24,662,291 of record OX421896.1, on the reverse strand, counting down.
ACGGTCCCGATATAAATCAGAAACGGATCTTATTTGTTACATTATTTTTATAATCTGACCAATCGAATAAAGTGACCAGTTTTGCACAGTCCCTTCGATGGTCACTATATAGAGGTTCTACTGTATTAAGTTTAAATTTTTGTTGGATAAGGCTCCGTGTTACGTCAAATGAAATTTTGATGATTTATGTCGGTTTTCTTACCAATACTTCACGTTAATGGCAACAAACAAACAAAATAAAATTACTCCACTTTATTAGCTGGTATGTAAACTAGGTCATCCATAGAGAAAAAATTCAAAACTGTATTTGGAAAAAATACTATTAGAACAGAAACCTTTGAACATTTGTTAAAATGGGTAAGTTCGAGTTTTTTAAACGCATGTTACCTATTTCTTGAATAATGAACATGTCATTTTCATTAATATAATGCTAGAAAAAATCTTAAAGAAGGTCCTCCATAGATAAAATTTTAGAAAATTTTCATTTTTGTTAATAATATATGAAGTCAAACTCAAGCAATTTTTCACGATTTTCATGGCAAGAATTATGTAAGACCACATTTCTTTGAAAAGTGTCATAGACAGTATAATTAATTGGTAACTATTTCTAGAAGATAAATCAATGAAAAAATTATTGATTTTTAATAGTTATGCGTTTCAAATAATTTGAAAACCTATAACACTAATTTTCTCTCTAAAATCAAAATTAGTTCGCTGATAGACAGCGAACGATGCAGACGTATTGTCCACGCCAAATTACATGAACGAAAAACGATTTCAATCGATTAAAATCCTCTCAAGAACGAAAAATCAAACAGGGATAAAAGTTGTCGTACCGGACTCATGAGGCCTTAAGTATCATTATCGGGCCAGGGCCTGCAGGATACGTTGTCTGAAGTCATCTCCGTTCAGCGCCCGCGTCTTCCAGCTGATGCATCTAAGAAGCGATTTGCAATCTGCGTCATAGAGGCCTTAAGTATGATCTTACTATTTTTTAAAGTGTCATCGTAAAAAGTTTAGGTTTAGAACTTTCCAAAACAATTATGGCAATTTATATTGCCATAGCAATAGGTAGTCCTTATCAGCAATATTTTTACGGGCTTCGATGAATTTTTGTCTTTCACATTTGAAATGAGGAAGTTCTTTATAAATTTTTAAATTTATTTTCCCATAATTGAAGTATTGATGTGCTCAAAATAAATTCCACTAAAAAATTTGATGAAAATATATTCACTTATTATAGCGTGTCTTTTATTCAAAGACTTAAACGTATTGGTGCCACTTAAAAATACAGTTTTCATATTAATCAGCAACTACCGAAGTTTTCATAATGACAACCGTGGTTTTCCTATTGACAATCGTTATTTACATATAGACAATTATGATTTTCATATCGACATTCATAGTTTTCACATCGAAAACTAGTTTTCATATTAACAATCAGAATTTTCATATCGAAAATTGTGATTTTCACTGGTTATTGTGATTTTCAAATTGACAATCGAGTTTTCACATCGACAACTGGTTTCCATATTGACTACGGCAATTGTCAGCTTGAAATAGTATATTTTGTTCAGCTTGTGTTTTCATATTAACAACTGTGATTTTCCTATTGTGAACCAAAGTTTGCATATGGAGAATCGTGGTTATCATAACGACAACCGTGGTTTTCATATTGACGACTGCAAATATCATACATCTTTGGTTTTCATATTAACAACTATAGTTTTCATATTGACTACGAAAAAATTGAAACTTATTCCTCATATTGACAATTTGGTTGTAAAACGTCGTTGTAATATGGTGAACACCGTTGTCATATTGAAATTTTTTTTTGTCAATATGATGATTTCAGGTTATACCATTCATACACACCTAATATACAAACTATGGTATTGAAATCATAGTATTAAAACTAACTGCATATGATACACAGAACATATGGTATGATATGAGCAAGCTACTCCATTTAGTTGCGATACTCGCCACATAATGGGGAATGGCACTACTAGCAGTAAAATGCATAGTATTTTAGGTAAAATTATCGAATTTGTATACTATGAAACGGGTTCAATACTAGATTTATATCAGTTCGTTTATCTCGTACATGCGTAGTATTGGGTGATACACTACTGGACGATATTATGGGACGTCACAATAGGCATAACTGACAGAGGTTTACTAGACCAACTCCATATCCTAATTTAATCTAATTATTAATATAAGATACAAGCCGTTGAGAATTTATTAGTTAATGTTAATTTATCGTTGTAAATTATGGAGTGTGAAAAATAATCAAATTAGTGATGCATAACAAATTTATTATTCTTCCATTAAAGATATGAATAGTTCCTTGTTAACTAAGCATTTTATAAATCACCAGTAATGTGAATACGTATATTCAATAAATATTGCAATAGAAGACTATAATTACGCATTATATATACAAAATAGAAAATGTTTTGATCATTGGCAACACGAAATTACCCATGTAATGTAATAATAATTTATACGCGATCCGAAAAGCTTTTAGTAATAACACAAAATTTATTGTCATATTTAAATTATTATCATAAATTTAACGCCATCAGCACGAGTATAATGTAAATCATTTTTGTAAAACGTACCAAACAAGTTCCAAAACGCAGCTCCCCAGTATGAATGTTGTGTTACATTATCCTAGCCAACAAGACAACAACGCTATACAACATTGCACCAAAGGTATGGATCACAATTAAGGAATGTTGTTGCACTATCACGGTTTGATACCTGTACGGCCGCCATACGTATCCTACATTTACGCTTTTTATTGGATAGTGATGTAGTAGGACCCTACAAGTAATTTTTCAACCTGCAACTATTACCTGTAAGAAAATGTTATAAAGAGTCAGCGAGGCAAACTTGTAGTATATACGCCGCTAATGGTGGAAAAAAAGTTGGTACACATGCGAACATGATATAGGCATTATGGGTGGCGAATTTATGGTGTCATTGGTATTTCTGGTATTTCTTGAGACCAAGACGAGACAACTACGTGCCTATATGTTTGCCCTGCATCAAGCAGTCTGGTCTGCAACATTCAGAATTATATCAATTTTGTCGTCCGGCTATAAAACAGTATCAACTATGACTATAGGTGTCTGGTAGCGAAGAATGTGGTAAATGGGTTAATCGATTAAACAGCAAAAAAGCGCCGATATGTTGCCAGGTTTTTTTTTGTGTCGTTTTATTATTTGAGTTGATACAATTTTGTCATAAATATGTTGATCGATTATATCCCGAGTAATTGGAGTAATTGGTACCTATAACAGAACCTAACTTTTTTTTCCTTTTATTTTTTTGCTTGTTGTTTGGGGGGTTAACCTTAGTTCCAACGAACATCCTTAAGGAAATATCTCAATATGGCTTTGATATCACAGGGATATGTGACCAGTTGTAATTAGAACCAATTAGAGCAGTCAAATGTGGCTTTCTGTTATGAGAGCATTATAAGTGTCCCTACTAACTCTACTTACAAGAGTAGAACGTAGCTGCTTAAATTTCAGTACAGTCGCATACGGGACGATCTGCAAACGTAAATAGGTAGCAATTTCGAATGTAACCACTAAATCAATCAAAGTGTTACTATCTGAACGTTAAACGACAGAAAACAAGCGACAATTACACGGAACTGACTCAGTGCTTAAGATACCGACTTACGACTTCATCTAAAGTCAAGCTCTGATACATGATACAAAGAAATAAGCTAAGATCTCCGTTGCACATTCATTGTACCGCCGTAGCTGTTCAAACGTTCAATTAAATTGTGCGCACGCGTGTACGCTTAAAAAAATACAAAATTGTACTCTTATGGTCACTGAAAGGTAATCATCTGCACGGTTGTCGCATTCAACAACAATTTTATTAATTAAATTCCATAATACTAATGTAATTTTTTTTTATTAATTCAATTGATTTTGCGGATTTGCTTTAATTAATACGAAAATAATTTTTGTTTGCGGTTGCACCCAAAAGGCAACAACATTATTATTTAAATGGTTTGTCCATTTATGGGAATGGAATCTGAAAGGGAATTCCTGTATTAGACAATGTTTGGGCTTACACCTTTTGTGGTTTCTGTATAATTTGCAAATAATTTTAAGAGCTTTAATTCGTGTTTGCACACCACTTTATAACGTCGATGGCGTTTATAGTCCGTATAAAGTTAGATAACGTAATCGTATCTTAGACAAAATTGTTTGCCAAGTTTTATGGCTTAATACGAGAATAAGGAAACTTGCTTATGCGGATTCTGTTACAGGTTTTCCCTTTTCTAGCCAGATATATATATATTTTTTTATAAGCTGTATTACAGTTGATGATGTTTTATGAGGCAGCAGAAGATTTATTTCATGGACAATTACGTTTAATTTAAGTATGACTTGTTATTATTTTAAATTAGTTATGACTTCGACATGTCTACCAATGAATTAGATCATTGGTTAATAGAACGCTCAAGAAAATTGCCGTAGATGGAGGTAAGTCTTTGAATAGGTATATTTTAATGTAAATATTTTTTTCATTTTGTAGGTCACGAATTTCAAACAGTAATAATATTTGAGTTAGTCTTTTATACTGAATCGTGTTGTTCATATGTCACGAACGCTTTATGCTACAAAGTTTAAACTTAGTTTATAGTATAGGCTTGCGCATTTTAGTGCACCAAAGTGAGTTCCAATACCCGATCCCTCGCGAACTAGTTTGTTCTCTTAGTCCACTAGTTCGCGGGAGTTCAGTGATGAGAACTATTGGAACGATTCTTCGTCATTCTGGTAGAATGTGATGAGCAAAAAAAAGGTCGTCAGTCTACAAGTGTATTGTCGCACTGGCTTCCAAACGGCAATGAATAAATAGAAACGAACTAAGAACGGGACTGACTGCGAACTAGTTCGTTCATGTCAATTCTGGGAACGCTCTTCTGAACTAATTCGTTCGCGAACTACACAAACCTACTTTATAGATAAAACCTTAGGATTGAAACATTTTTTTTAATTGGGGATTTTGTTAATCTTGTGGTGTGATGCTCGAAAGATGGTATTATCGGAATTATGTTCCATTTCTTGAGAACTTCTATAAAGCCTTCTTTGTACCTCGATAAAACTTCGATAAGGTCGAATCTGGCCACATGTCCTCATCTCAGCAACAGCCAAGCGCCAACAGTTGCTATAAGGCCTTATCGAAGCTGTTTTAACCTCCGTACGTAAGTTCACATTGCTTTCAAGAAAAATTATTTTTGCACATTCTCGGATTCGAACCACGGTCCCGTCACACATAAGTCCGCCACGCTACATAGTACTCACTAGGCCAATCCGAAGCATTGTCGTAATGGGGTGGAAGCCGAATCACTTGGTATTAGACATGTCAAGCGAAGCTTGCTTACAAAACTTCGCTTGCAAGTCTTACGGAAACTTTATCCAGGTTAAAAGTCCTCCATAACACTGTTGGTGTTTACTTCCATAAGGTCCTATAGAGGTTATTACCGAAGCTATTGCTTCTGAAAAACCAACCTCCGCTCGCAACTCGTGCGCTCAATAGTCTTACCGAAGTCTTATCAAAGTTATAGTCCCCAAAAATTCAAAATGCGTAGTTTGTTTGCTAGTTGGGTGATCAAAATTTTACCTACTCGATTTTCGCGTTGGTCTTCTTTTTGGTGGTACAGAGCGCGATTTCACAGTTCAATAATCGATCAAAAGATGGTGCTCAAGCCGTGGAGACAAATTTTCCGCACCCAGCTGTTTACCATATTTCTCCACAGTATTCAACTTAACGAATTTTCCACTGTAGAGATGGTAGAGATATATAGTATATTAGCGAATCAAAATTTTAATCGATTTTAATTTGAATCGTGGAAATTTTCGTTTTTCAAGGACTTTTACATGTAAGATGCAGAAAGGACTCACTCAATTTCTAGCATATTTATCTTTTTACCTGGAACCATTCAAAAAGTAGTATCTACATATGTACAAAATTTCCAATTCCTAACTTGAGACTTTCAAAAATTATCGGAAAATATTCTTTAATTCGTGTCTAAGCATAATTTCAGTACCCTGTTGTAGAGCTCATTCTGCGCATATGGGATAGCACAATTCAAATACAATTTTATCCTGAAACTATTATTACACTGTATGCCATGCTATCAAATATTTGACTCAAAAAATTTGACGGAAAGTTCTGTCAAATTTTTCCGTAAAAAAAAAAATTTGTGTAAAACAAATTAAATAATGTGGCAAACAAAAATCTTACCATTACACTATCTAACAGCTTTTGCCAAGAAATATAGTCAAATATTTGACAACGTGGCATACAGTGTAATACTAGCTTCAGTGATGAAAATAGTTTCGATAAATGGAAGTGTCAAAACTTTCATTTCTCTTTTCAATTACAAACCGAGATGCTATCAAATCAAAACCAAGTAGCTAAGCTACTGTTTATTGTCAATCATAGAATCAATTAGTACACTTGCGTTAATTCAAAATAAGTTGAAACTCTGGGTATAGCCGACTTCGTCGTCAGGTGTACATGACCACAATTTTGCTATTTAAAAAAGAAGCACACGTCGAACATTTTTTTTAACAACGTTACTTCATTTAAGTGGTCTAAAGAGTGTAGTACAAGTGTGAAAATGAAATTAAAAGAGAAGGCATTGTGACCTCTAGACTAGACCAAAATTGTAGTAGGGCTGGCTATTGCTGGCTGGAAACGAAGACATCCAACCAGACAACACCGTCGCTGCATCTGTGGCGGCATACAGACTGGCGCCTAGAATCATATTCATCCTCACCTTACTCAGGTGTGGCGAAGCCGCCAAGACAGGTATTGATCACATACCGTCAGTGAATATTCGCACATATTGTCATTAGTTTCAAACCCATATCTGGAGCTGTTATACATACCGGTAAAGTTCGACTCGGTTAGTTGTACAAAAGGCTCTAACCGCAGTTTTGTCAGAAGGTGCCAATAAACACAACACACAATAACCTCGTAATATAAACAACACCTGGCTACTATTACGTCGCTAATGTTACTAATTTTTTTCAGTAGTTACGCTAATTTTTACACTTGCATTTATATTTTCAGATACTACGCTCTCACGTTATGGTACGTGTTGGAGGTGGATGGGACACACTGTCTCATTATTTGGATAAGCATGACCCATGCCGCTGTAGGGCTCAACATCGTTCTTCTGTGGCTGCCAGACTGGTACCGCGCACAAACATTCAAACTAACGGCATTGAACTACATAAAGCTCAGGTGATTTACGAGAGGTAAGTAATTGATTGCAGTTTTTCGTATGATGTTTCGTTATTAGGTGTAATAATTGTATTATGGGAGAAATACCAAGTACATGAGATGTCGAGGTCACTATGTTACACTCTCGTAAGCACACTCTTGTTATCCAAAGTGTGAGCCAATAATAAATTACGTATAATAGTTTAACGTACGCGCACAACTGTTTTACTTTATTTTCATTACAATCGATTACGGTTTGAATAATGAAACCCATCATAAACTAATTACATATTAAGAAACAGTCAAAATGTTTTGAATCTGAGATGGGTCAAAACAGCTCGATTTGCAATTGTAATATAAATGGTTACTTTTGTTTACAATTAACTAGTACTAAGTAATGCAACGCATCAATTTTATTATAAACTTAAAAAATCAGCAGTGGTGGAATGATAAAAATGGTGTAACACATTTCTCCCTGTCTCGGTTATTCTTCGTACTTCCACTTACCACACTAATGAATATGCGAAAAATCTCTCGTCTCAACACATGCAGTATAAAAGCGCCGCAGAGGTTCACGGATTTATTTTACTACTGTGAGAGTGAGACGATGGTCAGTTTACGCATAATTAACAGCGATCGAGTGAAATCGGGAACCGTAGTGCGATTATTGAATGCGAATAAGTCTCATGGATGAAATGGGGAAGCGTTGCCAATAGTGCAATAGACGTTATGTTCATGTAAGTTTAACGTTAATTAATCTGCTGGGATGATTGATGATGCATGCAGCGCTGCATTGTTTGGATAGGATCATAACTTATAAATAGTTCTGAATGAGCCACATTTCAAATTCCATTAAGGTTTTTTAGTTTTTTTTGCAATCTCATGGATGTCCTAGGCAATGATCCACCGATCCAACCGATTTCTCATCTAAGCCACAGCTTATCCAATTAGTCGTAGCGACTACCTAGCCACAAATATTATCTCACCTCTCGTACTATGTCTGTAGGAACATTGACATTGACTTTCATTTTCTTTAGAAATAAGTTAACCAACAAACGCCTCAATGGAGTGAAGCTGCAGACGCGTCGGTCCACCTTATAAAATTCTTAATCTTCGTAACTTGACCTTGAAGTCTTAATGATTATGAAATTTCTGAAAATAGAAAGGTGTACGAAGCGCCAAGTCGTACAATAACAAAGTACGCCAGTTTTCAACTTCGGTTACCTATTTCGGTAGCAGCTGCAGTGCCCATGAATGGGTGATCTACGTCAAAAAACACGTCGAATTGTTCAATACAAAAACGATAAGTAAAGTATTTATGTCTCTTTTTTTCACTATTTCTTTCTTATTAATCAAGTGATCGAACCGATCGGTCTCTTGACGGTAATTTATTTGCTCATTGATCATTAATGCAAATTATTGTTGACTTAAGTCTCTTGTATTCTTTAGTTAAAAACGTTAAGTCACTAATTCTGTTACTGTTTAGTCTCACGTTAGGTGCAGGCAATTATTTTAATAATTACCTAAATGGGCGGTATTACCTTTTACGACGTTAAGTGGAAATAATCGGAGTTTTTTCTTTAAAGATTTGTGAGTAGGAAATTCGTGGAGCCACTCGAAGCATTAGAATTTGGGTATTTATGTCATGATCAAATTGATTAAGAGATTAATAACATTTCCAGTAGCTAGAAAATTTGTTGAGTTTCAGATTGAGTATAGTTATGATATGAGTATTGCAATTCGCGAACTACATATTGATAAAAAATCTGTCAACAGTCGTCTCGGCGAAACTTTATTACTTTATGGGTAGGGCCCGGATCACATCTGAGCAATAAACGTGTTCCTAACTTCTATTCGCATAAATAATGAAGTTGCGCCCAAACTGATGGAATAAAATATCGACATAGCTCTTTAGGGTTGAATATAAAAAATTCCGAATCCGATTTTTAGACGGTTGTATGAAAAGCCAATTAAAGTAAAAAAACAATTCGATATCTCATCAGACCTAAGATAAAAGTCGGAATTCGTAAAAACGCGAATATCGCGAAATTCTAATATTCATTATATATAAATCCCATAGAAGTAAAAGCAAACTGGATCTCATTAATGCTAAATGATTGGCCGAAATTCGTTAAGACGTGAACAATACGCTACATCCCCACGGGGTTCAATATCGAAAAATACCTTTATTGGTTTTCAATTTGATTCAATGCAAAGACTTTAGAAATAACTGTGAATTCGATATCTCATTAGACCTAAGAAATATATCAGAATTCGAGAAAATGTACCCAACTTTTTTATACCCCCTTAGCGGTTGGATATCGTGAAGTTTGGGAAAATATTTCTGGGTGCTTATATACAGAGCTTGCAAAATTAAAATTAATGCCTGAAAGATATAACGAAATTCGTGAAAATGTGGGCAAAAAAAGCGATTTTAACTGACAATTTAACTTTATTATTTTACGAGTAATAATACAAATTGGTGATTGCTTTAAAAAAAATTTGCTTCCCACAACATTTTTTTTTTACATTTCATGACTACACCTTTTCAACATGTATTTCAGATTATGTAAATTGTATTTCAGAATAGTGAGTTGTATTTCAGATTATGTAAATTGTATTTCAGAATAGTGAGTTGTATCTCAGATTAGGTAAATTGTATTTCAGAATAGTGAGTTGTACTTCAGAGTACGTAAGTTTGAATTCAGAAAACGTAAATTGTATTTCAGAATACGTAAGTTTGAATTCAGAAAACGTAAATTGTATTTCAGAGTATATCAATTGAAATTCAGAACACATCGAAATAATAAGACTTAATTTCACACTTGCATATCATCCAATGCCAAAGCTTTGGCATGGAAAGTTGTAGTATGCTGCGCCGCCCGAGCACAGTCACAAATTTTTTAATTATTTTTTTTTTTTATTATTGAAAAAAAAAAATCATTTTCGGTACAATCATTTACAGACGGGGTACTATCTGAATAAAAAATTTCAGTTATTTTGGTGCAAGTCGGGTGCTAAGTTCACACGGACCAATTTTTTCTCCGTTCCCTTGGGGGTACAAACAAAATTTTTTTCGGTACAATCAAGTGCAAACAAAACTCCACCCGAAAACAATTTTTTTATTCAATTTGGTTAAAGTGGCGTGCTAAGTTCACAGAGGTTCTATTATGTATACTTAATGCGATCTCAATACAATAATTGCGTTAAATGTCAACATTCTGATAAAGAATGCAAGGGTACCTATCTGATATACAATTTACATTTTCTGAATTTAAACTTACGTATTCTGAAATACAATTTACGTTTTCTGAATTCAAACTTACGTACTCTGAAATACAAATCACTATTCTGAAATACAATTTACCTAGTCTGAAATACAACTCACTATTCTGAAATACAATTTACCTAATCTGAAATACAACTCACTATTCTAAAATACAATTTACCTAATCTGAAATTAATATTATATAATCTGAAATACATGTTGAAAAGGTGTAGTAGATATGAAAAAGGTAAAAAAAAAACTGTCAGTCGACTGTCCGGCAAAATTTTTAGAAGACACCTAAACACTTTGAGCTTTTCAATTGAATTTTTTTTTTGTGTTTACCCCTTTAAGTGGACACCTTTTGAGCGGTGGGATGTGAAGTGGGAGGTGAGGGAAATGGAAAATTTTAGATTCTACCATAAATCTCAGCAACCGCTTATGCTAGGAAGCTGAAACTTGGAATTTATATAGAGTGTCAATAGTAAAAAATTGCAAAAAAATGCTGATATGGTTGAAGGAGGGTGAGGGGGCGGTGGGAAGGAATGCGTTCGAAACGCAAAAAACCCGAGATTGCGATTGCGATTGCGACATTCTAAAATCCATATCTTCTAAACGGTTAATGTCACGAAGTTAAGACTTAAGAAACATCTCTATAGATATACTAGGGGAATAGATCGGAAAAATTTTTTTAGTAGGGCCAGTGGCGTACGTGGTGGGGTTGAAAAACTTTAGATTTCGATATCTCACGATCGATTTGCGTATAAAGTAAGGGTAACAAATAAAGTTTGCTGCAAGTACAAATTTTTAAGGGGGCGGTGAAAAATGAAAGTAGAGAGGATAAGTATTTTTTTAAACATTCATGTCTCATATCTCAAGAACAGTGTAAGATAGATGCTTAAAATTTTTACCAGAAATAGGCCTAATAGATCCCTAGCAGAAAAATAAATTTTGAGGGTGTTGGTTTAGAGAATGAGAGTGGAGGAGGTGGAAAATGAAAAGGTTCTGATTTTAATATCTCGAGAACCTAAAATGATAAAAAGTTGAAATAGTGATATTGAGATAAGGCTGCAATAGTAGCATGTTGGTACCAGGATGAGTCCTAACTAAAGAATGGTTTATGCTAAAAAGTTGAAACTTGGTATGTATATGTCAATCAACTTGAAAAATTATTTAGATAAAAAAAAAATTTCAAATGTCCATTAGTTTTTGGAAAAGGGTCGACAAAAATGTTCTGTGAAAATATGAGGAATATAGTATATCTTCACGATTTTCATCATATCTATTAAGTCTTCCCAAATATTGAACTCATTTTTATTCTACGGCTTTTTCATATAAATATTTACCTATAAAGTGTTTTCAGCATTTTTTGAAATTCTACTCTATTCTATTCTATACTATTCTAGGGGATGCAAGGGGACTGTATACTTTTTCAGGAATTCTGCTATATCTTCTCTTCTCTTTTCCACTGGCTGAATGCCTAAAATTTTGATTTTTTTTTCCTTTTTCAGCCCTTAAGAGGGTATAAAAGTTTTCACGAATTCCGTAATTTCTTTTAGAAGTCATTGGTTTTTACTTTCTCGTTCTGTCTTCACATTTATCTATTAACATCATTCAGAATTTTTGGATTAAGAAGGTTGCATATGTTTTCACAGATTCCTACATATTGCTTAGATCTGATAACTTATCGAATTAATTTTTACCTCCTATGGTTTCCTATACAAGCGCTATAAAGTCATATTCAGTATTTTTAGATATTCAATCTTAAGAGGTGTAAGGGGGTTGTATGCTTTTCAAAGCTTCGACATATTTCTTAGGTTTGATGAGATATTAGATCCTTTTTCACTTCCACAGATTTTTTATGTAACCACCTACAAACCCATTCCACAGTTTTTCGATATTCAACTTCCAAGGGTTTGCATTCACAAATTTTTGCCATCCCTTGGTTCTGATGAGACATGAAATTGGTTATTTCTATTTTAAATATTTTTATTTTAAGAACAAAATTAACTCTCCAAGAAAAGTCATAATCTCGAAACAACTGAAAATATACTCCGACTTTGACCGCTCCTGAACTTTAACCCGAAAAAAAATAAAGTTTCGCCCAGACCATTGCCAGATTTTCTTTTCTTTTAGAGGTCTACTGGCGAATTGTATTTTTATTAAAAAATAGCTATCCGCCCACTTTTCGGCTCCACCTCCCCCCTCTGAAATTTTACACTTGTAATCTTCTATACATAAACCAATTTTTATCTTAATGATATAATTGGTTCGGATGATATTGTTATCCAAAGTTTTTTACACCCACCTTTTTACACACCCTCAACTCGTATCGACTATTTTTTTTGCATAGTTATTGGTCCACTATCATAGGCTCTACATTAGATCTAAGTTTCAACCTCTAAACGGTTCCTGAGATGTAGGAACCAAAATTGTTCGTTTAAAACGCTTCCCCATCTCTTGCTCACCCCGCCACCACCACAAAAGATACCACTTGTAAGGATTCTATTTATTCTACGAGTTTACCCACCAAAAACATTTCAACTTAATATCTCAACGGGCTTATGAGCGCGCCTTCAAAGGCTTTTGCGTAAGAGCGTAAGGCATCTACGGCGGACAAACGGATTTTTTGTGGGTTTTTGGAGTTTGCAGGTCCTAAAACGTGAAAAATCAAAAATTTCAGGATAGCAAATTTTTTGAAATTTCAGTTCGATTAGAATACGTTATTATTAAAAACCAATAAAGTAAAATTATGTTAAGCAAGATGATCTGTTGGCTTAACGTCATCAAGCGTATTTGGGTTTTTTTGGTCATTGCTGGACGACAGGTACTTCTTATGTCTTCACCGCGTTACCGCTTTAAATGTCGGATTAATCTTGAAACGGATTTGGTCTTATGTATAAAAAGTATGATGTGAACCAAACCGGTCGCAAAATTATAGACATTAAGTTATTAATTTAAAATATTTTAAATAATGCACCAGTTGACCTTTTCGCTTCTATATTCTTAACACACTTATAATAATTTAAATTCATCTGTGATTCATTACTCAACCGATCTCGTACAATTTGTCATTAATTCCTTTCGCGCAATTTGTCTGATTTTCCTAGCATAATCGTCTTAGGCGATCTTGACCCGATTGTCACTTCGCATACGATCAACCTGTCCGATTAGATCATTTTCAAATAACAGGTACAGCGCCTAATGTGCACATACGCGAATATTAGAGACACACCTCAAACTCAAACAGTCGGCCGATCCTCAAAGTCCTCAGCTTGAGCCGGTCTCTAGCAAATAAGACGTCAGACCACCCGACGGTACTTTGAACATTGAGCGAAACGTTTTACACGACATCATCAACTTATCGTCCAAGTAATTACAGCATCAACGGCTTGTCCCGATTAAAGTCTGCCACACACGCGTCTAATAGCTACGTTTGCGTCCATGTCCGTGCGTCCGTCTTTAGGCCAGCGGACATGTCTACCATGTGTTGCATGTGCAATGTGCCAGTGTTACAAGAAACTCCGCCAAAATGATCCATGGATCCGAGATCATGTTCAAGTTTCGTATGGAAATTAATCTACAAGTACCCACAAGGTAAACATGTCAAAGTAGCCACGACTAGAGAGTTAACTGATTTATGGACAATCCGGAGGGAAGCCACCTCTCCCACCGTCCGTCGATAACACCCTGATGGCATTTAATTATCGCCGATTCTGATTTATCTACTCAAGCAAATTGTGGCGGTCTCTTTTATGATTAATCGATTTACTTGGATCGTTTCAGATCGCCACCGCCTGCTCGGAAAGTCGCAGCATCTAGCACTCTGGCGAATGGCGGTGGCGCACCATATTTGGGCAGCAATTACAATACGCCGGCTAACACTTTATCGCCACCGTCTAGGGCAAGGAGTCGAAGCCGAAGTCCAACACCGCAAAGGAAATTCCTGAATAGTATGGCCGCCGCTCACAACCAGAACCCGAGCGTGGGTGAAAATTCAAATGTAAGTATACACTCTGTTTCAGTATTTCTTATTTAAAGGATTGTACATTAAAGTGATCTTGTATGCTACTTTGTTAAGGTTACCACCGCTCACTATGATATGATGTTGATTCTCTTTGTATTGCTCTTTTTACTGTCATTTTGGTAGCACAGACCCCAAATGATATTAACGATCAACAGAAACTGATAACGCACTACAGGTAGGACACCTAGCACGAGCGCAGTGATTTGCTTTTCTTTGGCTATAGCAATAATTCCAAAGCGCTTTTCTGCCTTGCTGTGATTGATTAACCTGTCTCTTCTGTTTTCTTGGTTGCAGTAGCTCATCTGTTCCTTTTTGGCGTCGTCAAGATGTATGATATGATGACATTGGTGAAAACTTGTAGACACCTAGAAAATATGCCCCTCAGAAGGATCTCAGGAAAGTTTTAGTCCTCCTGAGTCTGACTAGTCTCCACCCTCCTGATTAGTCTCCACGGTATTGAAAGTCCCCACACTTGCTACAATCGCATCCCTGCTTTCAGGATCCCGCGGGACTGTTTATAATTGCCACTCTGTAATTAATCCTATTGAGCCTATCCCAATCCGCCCTCCTGGGGTTCCGTAGGAACTGTGTTTTCTCCACCTCAAAATGAATTTGAAATAGAATCCAACAGTGATCCGAAAAGACGGTTTATCTGAAACCTTCTAGTTATCCACCCTTACCGTGTTGGAAATGGTGGCAAGGGTAATATCCAAAACCTCCTGTCTTTTCCGCCCACATTGCATATCCTTAAATTAGATCCCAGTATAAATTCAAAAAGAGACTTACCCCTTTCGTTGGTGTCTGTGCTTCCCCATTGTGAATGATGCGCATTCGTATCACATCCGATGATCAGGTCCCATCTACTGCTCCCTGCCGTGCTAACTGTAGTGCAACTTAATATACATGCCCTTGGTTTACCCTCGCATTTCTTGTAGTGGAGCTTGACATGACCTTTTGGCATGAATATGATCACGGAAAAATCAAGTATATCCTGAACCTGAGCAGAAATGATGCTAGCATACTAATCGGAGTGCTCACAGGTCACTGCCTGATCGGTAGACACGCTAGACGACTGGGAGCTGAGGCAAATGATCTCTGTCGTAGCTGCTGTGACCCAGAAGTAGAGGAGTCAATATTCCACGTCCTATGCGAGTGTCCGGCCCTATCGGGTACGAGAGGTACTCTTATTTCCTCGATGATCTAGGTGATATCCATAAGGAAAAGCTATGTGACATAGTAAACTTTACAAAATCTAGTATGTACCATAAATGGTTTTAGGTTCCAGGAGTTTTTTATACTGAAACGGGGAGCACAATTGACGAACAATAACGTCTAAGTGAGGAGAGTGACGGCATCACCACCCCTTATACCATACCATAATGAACAGAAATAAAAAATACTGACAACAATATTATTTTATGCTGTTCCCACATTACTAACAAGAAACATAAATATATATAACGAATAATAAGTTAATCATTCTTTTCACAGACCCACGAGAAGTATCTGCAATCGAATTCAAACTTGTCATCGCCGAGCATAGTTCGTCGTTCAATGTCACCAAGTCCACGACGAATAGTCGAATTTCGTAAGAAGCAAACTTCTTTAGAATCGACCACTTATACGCCAGCACCTACAGTTCAATTCGATGCGGACACAAAACTGGATAGCACTTCGAACGGCAATGGACCTGAAGGATCAACAAAATTCGAAAACATTAGCGACAACGGCAGTGAAATTAGCGATGAGGGATATCGTAGTTTAGGATTAATTCAACCAGGTGGTACAAATGGAGCGAACAACAACACACAGAAGCGAGAATCACTCCATAGTCAAACTTCGATCGATGATGTGGACACAAATAGTGAGTGATTTTGATTAGTTACTGATTCCGAAGTTAATGTTTTTATTTTCTATTACAGCACGTCTTGACCAGAACTCGAGTGATTCACAAACATCTCCTTCCGAAGAGCAGGCTTCTTCGAATAAAACACCAGAAAAACTGGAGTCAAATAGTAGCTTCGATCTAATTGATTCGCCGGAAAAGAGCATGCCAGAATACATTGCTTCGGATGCATCGAATACGTTCGAACAGTCTGGCGTATTCATAACCGACGATGATATCACAGTGGATATTGCAAGTTCCACAGGCCTACGTAAGACAGGCTTTTCCGATAATTTATACGGTGAAGATGGATTACCCACTTTTAAGAAAAGTCTAAGCAAAATACCTCGATCACCCGTACCAGTTCGTAGGAGAAGCGTCGACAATAGTAGCGATTGTGGTTCAGACCTATCGCAACGTACCGGACTACCGATATTCAACCGAAAGCAACCGACGTACCGATCCGTCCGGAAAACTCCCGATACCACAAAAGTACAACGTGGCAAAGAAGTTACAAACACGTGGAACGGACGAACATCAACTCCGAAGAAACGTGCACCAATCACAAATGAAACTTTCAGTCCATCGACTACTCCTACGAATTTTAGCCGCAATACGAAATCTCGTTCTTCACAAATCGCCTACGATACAAACGGTCGTCGCATTAAAACGTCCAGCTCTAGTTCATCGCTGAACACTTCGCCAGTTAAGAGTAGTGGCGTCGCGATCAGTACTTCACCGTTAGCTCAGCAATTATTAGAAGCGGCCGGAAGTGCTAAGAATGATGCACAGATTTTGGAAAAGATGAAGCAACTCTTAACTAAATATTCCACGTTAACGTCGAAACCGAAAAAGGCCGACTATGACGACTTTACTACAGCTTGGGTACATAGTAACGGAACATTGGATCGAGCTAGTAGTTGCTCGCCGCCTACAAAAGTCCGATCCAAACGTAGTTCGGCGGCATCGTCGACCGAGAGTACACATAGCAAGGACATGTCAGTTATAATATCGCCTAGACGGGATCGTGGAACCTCTAGAATTCCAGCACCTGTACGCCACAATACCGAGCTTTATTAACTTTTAAGAAATCAAAAAAAAAAAAAAAAATTAAATGCTGAACGATTGATGTAATGAACAAGATGACTTAGGTTGTGACCAATAGGATGCGCGGAACGTGGATTGGAATTCGGTCTCGCTCATTTACTTTTTTCTTTTTTTTAATTTTTTCTATTCGATTTAAGCTTAACACGCTGCAATTCAATTTTCATAATGCCGCACTCGTTTAAATTTTAAGCAACAAAATAGAAATTATTTTGCCGCGTGAAAGTTGTAGCTAGGCAAAGATTGGCATCGGATTGTCATGTGTTTTATAGTTAGGACTATTATTAAGGTTCGGATAGTCGGACACGATTGATTTGTTGCAAACTTTATTTACAGTCAAATTACAAAGAAGCACTAACCTTTGTAGCTTGGTAACGTTCGAACATATACACGTATTTGTCACAAGTTTCGATATGTTACAAGGTTCGAAGGAGGTTTGTGCTTTGAATTATTTAACTTATGGTCGACTTCATACAATGGATCACGACGAACATAGCAGTTTGTGTGCTGGTCAGAGTTTCATGAAAGAATCGACCCTTTTGTGCATCATTGAGCATATCATGATTTGTGAATTGATAAAAATTACGATGAATTTTTCGTTTCACTGCTGATTTTATTGAGCTTCCATGAATTCTTTACAATAAGTTTCAACTCTGAATTACGAATCATTTTACTTGTGGACAATTTGAATTAGAAAGCGTTCCATATTTCAACATATTCCTCGACTTTATCGATTCACATTAATTTCTTTTTTTTTGCCTAAAATATTATAAATATATTGGAATGAAAAGTTTAGGATCGTTTTTTATAAATTGTATTTAGAGTAGTTGTCTACGTCTATTGGTGCTGTTTTTTAGGAATAGTTTTTTTTTTAATAAAACGGAAAACGTTACTCATAATTACTTTTTTTGTTTGCCTAGATATTCAATATTTGTATTTCACAAATTTCAATTAAAAACAACAATGCCATTTAATCTCCTCAAACATTAAAGATGCAATAGGATATCAAACAACCAGTTTAATATGTTACCAGTGAAAGGCAATTATAAGCATTTTAAATAATATAACAAAAGAAAAAATCTACTAACACCCGTTTATATCGCATATAAGTTTCCAATACATAGCAAAGCAAAAAAAACTTATTTAAATTTAAAAATATATATAAAACAAATATTATTGTGGTACACAGACGAGAGTATAAAGCACAGCCACGTATACCAGTTGGGAAAGATTGAAAGTCTTTTTTAACACCAAACCGTTGTATCGCTT
Organism: Beris chalybata; assembly: GCA_949128065.1. NCBI lineage: Eukaryota > Metazoa > Arthropoda > Insecta > Diptera > Stratiomyidae > Beris > Beris chalybata. The sequence continues at coordinate 24,643,472 of OX421896.1, read as the reverse complement.
AATTATAATTAATATCGTTAAGTTTTCTTTTTTATTTCGATTACATTTGAACTATCGAAAAATTATTAGATTATATTTTGTTAAGACACAAACCACACTATAATATTCGAGCAAAAAAAAATATACTATTTTATCAATTTTCGTTCGATATTTTCTTTTTATTTTGTCCAAAATTTTAACGAAATTTAATACCAGAGAAAATGAATATCAAAGAAATTTATAAAATTTTGATGTATTTTGAATGCATATAAAATAGATTATATATATTTAAAAAAAGGTAAATAAAAACAAAAAAAAATAAAAAAAAAAATATTTGTCGCATTTTTTCATTTTTCATTATTCATTTTTCTCCATCCACCATCCTCCATTCTCTATCCATCATCCTCCATACTTCATCCATTCAAATGTTGAAATAACTCGCGAACCACCAATTTCGGGAATATATAATTATGTTCACGACCTTTCCGGTAGTTTCGAGATTGTCCATGCAAAATTTGGTAGAAAATGGTTCACAGGTGTAGATTTTCATCGCGATCGACCAAAAAACTGACTTATTTTTATAAATATTAGATTAAGTGTGTAGATATAATGTTTGTTCATTTCAAGAATTCTCTACGACCATTATTGCGATATTCAGTTCAATTTTAACTGATTTGGAATGTAAATGAGCTTCGTAAGAAGAACAGTCCCTTGTCATACCACCACTAAGGCCCGTTCCTACGATCGTCAGTAACGTTCTAACTGGAACTTTAACTGACAGATGTTCATACGAAACTTACAGTTAATTTTAACTGAAGGTCGTAATAACGGCCCTTAGAGTTAGAGGTGAGTACGTGTTTGATATTTGTGGCAGCAGAGCAGTAGCATTGAATGGTTTTAAATTAATATAATTCATTTTGCATTTGGGTCTCGTGTTTATGTTTAGTCTTATTATAGTGTGGATAAAATAGGAAACAACTTCCGTAATAGTTCACTGCATCATAAGGATCAAGGGCGCCCCTATGGAAAGCAAGAGTGGGCACTTGCCCTCTGATCCGTGAATTTGACCATCGTTAGAAGTTGTGAAAATTACATTTTGTGAACCAAATGTTATGGCATTTTTTCTGCCATTCACTGCAAAACGATTGTTCACTTTTTAGAAGCCTCGACATTTATTAGTTCTTAGTAATGACAGTAAACTTAAATTCAAATTAAGGTATAGCTATAAATAATTAACTATTTACGAAATTGATCTTGGCCATACACTCAAGAAGAATCTAATCTGGCACGACACTGCAGACTGCAGTGTATTTCCAAATCGAAGGACCAAGCGTCTGTTTTACGAAATTTTCGAATTGTTCAATTAAAGTAAGTAGCTGTTGTTGGAAGCAGTAAGTTGTTTCGGCTAGTTTTTCTTGACAAGCATACATAAGTGACGAGTTTTCTTATTTATACTTTCAAGGATGTCATAAATTATTGTATTTCTCAATTTTGTTATTATTGAATATATTTTTTTATCTTTGATGTAATTTTTTTGAAACATAATTTTTCCGTCATATTTTTTAACTTTAATGCTATAGTATTTACATTAGTGTTCTGTGGGTCTCGTAATGAAGTAGGTCTAGCATTACTTCAAGACCGATTTGGGCTATTGCGCCAATGATTATTATTATTTATTATTTACATATTATTGTGATCAGTTAGCCATCTCTCAGGTCAGGCGCGAACGCAGGAAATTATTTTGGGGGAGGTTGGGCTTACAGACAAATTTACGCGTCGAATGTTAGTTACATTTAGTTGTGAGGTTTTTAATTACATCATTTCGGGGGGTTTGAAATCCCCCCCTTGCGTTCACGCCGGTCTCAGGTATTGGTCAAATTTTTTTTTTTAATTTTGTTGTGTTAAAAACTATAGTTAGCTTTTTATATAAAGTTGCATGCTTCATTACAATATAAATTTAAACAAACCAATGGTTTTCAACTAAGAAGTTATTTTTTTATTATTTACAGTTCGAAAAAGAAAAGGGTGCATTTCCACCTCTCATCTTAGATTTTACTATGAGTAGAGCATGTCTTTATACTCTAGATGGAATCTGAGAGTATTATAAGTTTAATGCAGCGCAAAAATATGAACGCATAGACCCGACCCTTAGATGAAAAAAAGTTTTAAATTTAATTTTGTTTATGTGTGGCCAAAAACTTCAAATCCGATTGACGACCGAACGTGCGCTCAATAGCTATAGCTCTTATCCTAGGAACCTGTTATTTTGAATCTATTGTAGTTGATTGGTCGAACTTTTAAGGAAAAGTTCATTAACAAGTAAAATCGTGCTACTTCTTCGCGTAGCTGCCATACAAAAACTAATACTACTACTAATAGTACTCTTAGATTCCATATAGAGTAATGAAATTCCTATCTAAAATCATTCAGAAGTTATAGGCCAATACTCATGGACATGTGTTATAAATACTTTTGCATCCTATTCGCTTTTAAAGGGTATAATTTTCTAACAACGTTGCAAATACGAGGACTGCAAAAATCAATGAAACTTTTTTTCAGAAAAAATTTATTTTATTTTTCAACGTAGTCTCCTTTTAGCTCGATACATTTAGTCCAGGGTTTTTCCAATTTTATTTATTTGGAAGGGATCCATTCCAAATAAATAATATGATTTCTCCAACCCTTAAATATAGGCGTTGCTTTCATTGATAGCGTGAGTATTCGCAGTGAATCTCTTTCCAGCAAACCATTTTGTCAAGTCTGGAAACAAAAGGTCGCAGGGACCACGTCTGAAAAATATGATGGGTGAGGGAGTAATTCGTAGCATAAATCAAAAAATTTTGCCATCGTAACAGTGAATGTGGTAACCGAAGTGATTAAACAACACTTCTCAGAATGAGGCTGTTTTTCCTTGATTTCAGCATGCAATCAAACCACGAAACATAATATGCTCCCATTATAGTTTTTTGAATTCAGAAAACCAGTTAAAAATCGTTCGGATCTATGATGCATAGTCCACATAACATTTATCTAATTTTTCTTTGGTTACCTTAGATGTTTTTCCTTTTAAAAAGTTATGTTTGATCAACACACGAAATTCGTTTTTATCCATTTTTAAAAATTATTAGAAGTTGACTTGCTTAGACTCTATTTCACTAAAACTAAAAGAGGTTTCAGGCTGAACCCTTACAAGTAATATATTTAAGGATGGTACAGGTCGAAAAAAATAACAAAATCATTCTCTGCCTTCTCCTTCCTGATTTTTGAAGGTCATTATCAAACAGCTCTCGTATTCAATTCCAAGGTAAGTAAACAATTGAACAAGCTCTTACCTCGATCATTGATTTCCTTCCTACTCCAAACCGTATGATGGGTGTTGGTATAACATCCTAAGACCACGTCTTGATTATATTGCGTCGCCACTGTCACAGCCATGAGAACATCATAATATGTTGGAACATCTTCTCCATGCGACATGCACGCGGAGGAGAGAAGAAAAAGCACCTCAATACGGTGTCACCGGAAAATAAATTGGCCAGGGGAGTTAGACTAAAGTCCTTCTTAGCCAGACACAAGATGAGAGGGTTACTTCGTGGGTATCCTTAACTAAAAAGATTTAGTTTCAGAACCAAGCGCTCATTCGCAGCACAATTCTACTCGACGGTAACTACGTCACTGGAACTTGGGTTATAGGATATTTTGTCAACTACGAGATCAAATATTCACGTTTAAATAATACATGTTCACAGGAAGTTGTCGCAAACATTTACATCCTAATTGCGATAGTGAATCAGTTTTTTTTGTAACTCGATTATCGAAACTCTAAAAAAAATACGAGCTTGCGTTTCGCATCTAAATTATGATAACAAAAATTTATTCATCATAAAAATTCAATAAACAATCCAGACATCTATCGACATCCAGCCATTTTACTCAACTTTAACAGCTCGTCCATGGTTGGCAGTGGATTCCTGCATTCAGTCTTCTCATCTAATTTCAGACCTTGCTTCTTATTCGTAGCAAGCATTGCACGTTTCTGTAAGGTCTTTTGAATTTGTGTAGTCCTGCATTCGCGATCGTCCTCGAGAAGAACTTCGCGCTCCTTTTCATTCACAGACTGCGCAATAAATAAAGTCTCAACTATCATCCACGTTATACATGCAGCAATACTTCTGTATAGTGCGCCATTGATTTTTCGATCTTCTGCAGTTACTTTACATGTTGAATAAATATTGTACTCAATGCATCCAACTAAACGCTGAACATTACTGGGACTAAAATCTGTTATGCCTTCTAAAGCCACAGAACAATGTGATATGTATTTCGAGAATTTTTTAAATACATCGTCTAGAAATTTCTCCTGACATTTTGTCTGCAGTCTGTTTAACATTCTTCGGTAGACAATAGCTCGTTTCTTCCTTATTTTCTCTTTATCCTTCTGGAGAGACTCTTGCTTTTTTAAGTATTCTTGTAGCTCCCTAATAACCGATATTAAAGAATTAAAGGAACACTAGGAAAAAATATTAGTTTTGCTTACTCCGTTGTCATACCGCTCAATTCAAGTGCCCTTCTTTTAACTCTTTGCCTTTTTCCTTTCGGTTGCAAGATGGGGCCATATTCTTTGTCCAACGAAATTATGTTAACCTTTTTAGGTTGGGCCAGCTCTGCTGTACGTTTAGTAGTTTTTGGACCATCTGGAACATCATAAATCAATCGGTCGTAAAATCGTTGTAGTTCTTTCCGTTTTCGTTCGAGATCATCATCAGTAGTGGAAAAGTTTTCTTCTTCCTCCTCGCCAACGTATGCTCCTTTCTTAGGACTTTTTTTATTTCGTTTACGTTGCGGTGGGCTCGTTGTGGCAGCTATAATGTCGCTACCAATAGCGTTAGCTCTTTCCCTTCTAGGGCGTTGTAGTTCGCGGATAAATGTATTAACATTTTTAACAAGCACAGCTACGTCATGCATACTTCGCTTTCTTTGACGGTCACCCATTATTGCAAATTTTTCTAACTAACAGTTTTTAAACAAAAAATTTTCTAGTAAAATATAAATTTTATCAATTTATTCAATTGGAAGCGAAAATTAAAATGACTAAATGACATCAGTCAGCAAACAAAGCCAACTTTTCGGTAGCTCGAATGATTCACTACGTAGTGTTGAGTATTCTTCCTGGAACGGTATATGCCAGGACGAACTTGTTTTATGAGCAGAAAGATTGTACTTGATTGGACCCTGCGAATAAGGTTGCAAGTAGTTTGAATCGGTGCAAAACACAAAATATATTCGGCTACCTTAATTATTACGTTTCCGTTATCAGATGCAGTTATGAGCATGTACTGATGCTCCTGCTGCCATCTTCGAAAGACTTGCTTTAATTCTGGACCTAGTAGATAAGCATGCGATCTCATTAAATCCCTGGATACAAAATCTGCACGGGGGCCACTCTTCAGTGCAGCGTATAGTAGAAAGGGATCATCCTGCGATCTAGAAAGAAGCAAGAAAAAGAAACCGCAAAGCATAAGATAGGTAACTAACATTCTACTTGTAAATAAACTACCGACTATAGAGAAATCAAACCCCCTTCGTGTACGCTACATAAATTGAAGTTACAATTTAACATTTAACAAAACATAATCACAACACCGACGGCAATGTTCTACGAACCATCAGCCATTATTGTTGCCGTCGCTTCACACCATCAACCCTTCAAATGGTTAAGACCAATTACAACTAGGCTTACGAATTTTAGTTCACCATAGTCAGCTATCATTTCCCATTCCCCTCTCGCGAACTAGTTCGTTCTTTTAGTTCATAGTTCATTACTTCAGGGGAGTTCAGTGATGAGTAGTCGTAGTTCGAAGACATTAGATCTAGTAGAAGATGATGACCAACAAAAAAGTTTAGTATATCTAGTGGAAGATGAGCGAAAAAAACACGTAGTTCCGAACGACAATGAAAAGGAGCCGGTCTAATTGCGAACTAGTTCGTTCATTTCAGTTATTAGAATGCTCTTCTGAACTAATTCGTTCGCGAACTACACAAGCCTAATTAAAACACTGATCAGTAGACTAGATCGGTAGGCTTTATCTTTACAGTCGCAATTTAGTTACAATACAATCCAAGTAAGGTAAAAGCAGTTTCAGATATCCTCCTCTAACCCGAACGGTACACGAGTTTCCTGGATACCAGGACACTCGGGTATAAGAGTTTATGAGCTAGCAGACGAAGTGGCAAAGAAAATAGTAAGCACACACAAAACAGAAACTATACCACAATTCACCGCATTCATGAAAAGAAGTTGTGCCGAAAACAAAAAACGAGTTAGGAACAAAATAGGACATTCTTGGCAAAATACTGAACCACCATACGCCCGCCAACCTACGGCGCAGATATCAGCAGGCAAGGCTAAGGCTTGACCATGAATACATTATTATAAAAACTCCACAGCCAGGATGTCTAACATGGCAGGAAGCATTAACAATAGAACATTTAATTGTGTATTGAATCGGAATCAGAATAGCAGATTTCTTTCGAAATAATCTTCCGCCAATCGAAGAACTCCTCTCTACTTCTGAACCTAGTGTTCTCCTTCAACTCCTGGACCACCTGAATATCTGAGACAAGCTCTAACTACCGCTGCATAATAATGAAGAAACAATAACAGTAATAAATGGTATAAGTTGGATAGCTTTTGGCTGAAATAAAACAATAGAAATATGGTATGTTAAAGTAAGATGTAAACGAAGAGCCAATTGCCTCTTAATGCATGACCGAAAATCCTCTAAATTCAATAAATAAAATATTGTTAGCTAATAAACACTTTCTATGACGACTGATTTAGGGAATTAATACCATTGAAGAAGATAGGAAGACAACGAGCTAAATTTATTATTTTTTTCTTTTGTGGACAAATAAGAAATTTTGATTTATTTTTTTATTTTTCTGAGCTACAGCCTAAAGATTAGACAGAGCTTGTAAGCCAAGTACATGCGGCGCTGATTTACACAGGGTTTCTTCACATTATTTCTTAATTTTCGTATTTTTACATATTGTTATTGGAAAAATAAGTCGATTAAATTTGGTTTAAGATATTTAGATGGGAGAGGAGTTGAAAGAGTTGGGAGTTTGAGGTTTGTGTTGGGTTTAAAAGGACATCGAAAGGGGGAATGTGATGGTGAAAGAAAGAAGAAGTTTCTGGGCATTCTTCGAGGATGTGCTTTGTGGTAAGTCTATTTTGACAGTTGGGGCATGATGGTGGGTCTTTTTATAAAATTAGGTATCCTTTCGTCAGCCAAGTGTGACCTAATCTTAATCTGACTAGAATTGTGGCTAATCTCCATGGCATGGTGGAGTCGTAGATTGGATATAGAGTCTGTGACCAGTGAGACTTCAGAAAGATTGTGCTATTGGCGCAGATTGCAGCGTTGTCTTCCTGGATAATTGTTCGCACCTGGGTAATCAAAAAAATTTCGGAAGGGGGAATGATACCATTTTGAGGGAGTCTAGAAAGTCTTCCTGCAGTTTCGTCTGCAATTTTATTGCCCGGTATACCGACATGCCCTGGAATCCAACAGAGTGTTATGTCCTTTTGAGAGGCTAAGAGATTTCTTAGCTGTGTTGGAATATAGTTTCGATTTCTCTTGTTAGATATAGCATCAATGGAGGATTTGGAATCAGAAAAAATTATGATCGGTGCAGGTAAATCCAGAAAGAGTAAAATTGCGCGAGCACGTCTACAGAACTATTTAGGTGGGCAGATTCAAGAGTTAGGAATGAGTTATCAGTGGGTTTGTATTCAACAACTGCATACGTGGTGGCTAGAGAAGTTTTAGACGCATCTATATATATGAACCGTTTTACTGTTAAGTCGGATAGAATTTCTCTGTGCTTTACATTATATTGTAAATGGCTAGTGGTACTTTTCTTCAAGCTGCTGAAGGCATGCATGATGACGTTGGGGTTCTCTTGTAGAAGTGGGTAGGGGATCTGAGGACAGGGAAGTAATTGTGGCACCGGTATGCTAAGCTGTTCGTAGATAGATAGCGCCTTTTGAAGGCAGGACTGGAAGTGACCATATGCTGGATTTTCAATTAGGTCCTTAAGAGTGGTACGATAGGGTTTGTAAGGATTGGTAAGGTTTTTGGCGACCAATTCTAGCTGATGTTTTTTGATGTATAAATCCAGCGATAAGGTCCCACTTTCTATTCTCAAAGATGATATTGGAGTCGACCTGAGGGCTCCCAATGCTGTTCTATGTACTGCGTTCAAAGCAACTTGGGAGTTTTGATATTATTTTGAAGTGGAATGAAGATTTCGGTTGTTTGTTTCAGTGGTTTTAAACCCATTTTCATACCTAGTAGCGAATTAGCTTTAATATTTAGTGGAACTTCAAAAATATAATTTTTAAATAACCTAATTTAACACGTTTTGTTCCTAAAGAACTTTTTTATTTTTTTTTAAAGGATACCGAACTGGACTTAGGTGGTTAGCCTTTAATACAATGTAGTGTACAGTCCCGTTTGCATAGGGATGGGAAATTAAAAATTAAAAATACTTACAAATCGTTCGTTAGGAATAGACTTGACTTTTGTTTAATGTATGTCATTTGCTCCTTTGGCCATTTGTTCATATGCTGTCGTCCAAGTACAAGTACATGTTTTTTTCTCTCACTGAAATATCGCACAACTGAAGCAAGCTAAAATACAAGCATGCGCATCAAAGGATAATAATTAACAATTAAAGAAGAAATTAAGACTGAGTCGTACCGTTTTTGCATACACTAGACTAGGTTTACGCAAACCATTCGAAAAAGCAACATTTAGTCCATCGATTACACAGTCGTACGGAGCCGTCTTGTCGACGAATCGAACAAGTCGATCCACTTCATCAGGCGATGACTTCAAAAACACATCCTTACGAATTAGCACCTTTTCCAGAAATGACGACGACAATTGAATAAATTCTTTGGTTGATATTGCAACTTTGGACAATTGCACTCCACAGTTGACGCATTGTCCGACTTTTGTTAGTGTTGTAATATTTGATTGCATATTGAAAGACTGTGCGATTTTCCTAAGTTCGTTAATCACATCGTGGGATACAATGATATTATTATCACCTATGAATTCCAGAATTTTGTCCAAGTTCAATTTAAATGTTGCCCGATCGGACTTTATTGCATTTAGGTACTGAATGAATACTTCGCATTTTGGTTGTTTACCAATATCACATATTTCCTGAAGTAGCTTCCAACCCAACTCCATGTCATTGTTGGATTCGAATGACTTTGATGTTATTGAACTGTACGCATTAATCGAAGGTTGACTTGTTAATTGTATCATGTCTAGGAGTTCCAAGGATTCACGCCACTCAGACGTGGCGACCAGAGCTGATATAAGGTTTTCGCATGTCACCTGATCTAAGATTTCGTGCTTTTGACGTAGAGTACGATATATTTCTAGTATGTCGTCCTCATCATCTTTTGTGAGTTGACCGTTTCTATATGCAGGATAGTACATTCTGAGAACGCGTCCTATGGTAGCATAGTTCGGTACCATTCCTTCGGCTTTTAGAAAATCGATATAGCTTTTGGCAACTCTAAGCTGGGTTTCGACATCGCACAAACCAAGTATTGTGGCATCGACGTTTACCTGAAAGATGAAAACAGTGTTATGTTCTAATTTTCAAAACAACAACATCCTAAAGGTGCAATCTGGCTGGTACTGCCGACCGTCGCGGACAGCAGTAACTATCAACCTTTGCACTCACAACCGTCAACTGCCAAGCAGTCGCAAACAGACAACACAGCTTGTTTATGCCTGAAGCAGTAGTCTACTGCCGGCAGTTTCTGCTAACCGCGACAGTCGGCAGTACCAGCCAGACAGTACCTTAAGATCTTTGCATTGAGGGGCAGGCAGTCTTTCTCGGTCTCTCATGACCGGTTGGGCATGGTTTCGTAATTTTATCACACGGGTAAGTGGGCATGAAAGAAAACATTTTGATTTTTTTTTAAAACGAAATAAACTCTTCAAAGTCTCCATTCAGAGCAGCCTTCGGAAATGGCAATAAAATTTCGATTAAATCCGAACTAAACAGACATCTCTCCCTCGTAGATGTAACTACGCGAATGATGCATCGATCCATTTAATTGGTAACAAACAGAGTGCATGGGCTTAGATTTAGGTTTAAGAAGGGGCGCAGTGCTAGAAACCGCCACGCTCACTAGGCGCCATATGACGTCCTATTGCGATCCCTTCAGATTTTTGTGTGCCTGTTCCATCCCGTCAAAAATACTCCAATTCCCTGGATAGGCTGACTAGTTTGTCAACTTCTACCGACCTCAAATCCTTGATGTAATCAAAGTAAAGAAGACTACCCATCCATCTCAGTCGCCTTCTAGTGATCTCTGGGCATTCACACAAGATGAAGGTGATGAGGACGCTGTGTAGGAACACAGCGTCTATCTACGCTAACCCTAGCCGCATAGCGTGTTTCCTAAGCATATAGTGAGCCGTCAGTGCTCCGACGAGCAGTCGCAGTTTTCCTCTATCCCATGTTAATATATTCCTAGTTTTTTTACTGTTCAGCTCGATCCACAGGGGTCTAGAAGTTCTGAAGTTTGCCAGCCCTGCCCACCTAAAGTTGGTTTATTAGCACGCTCACCAGTTTGCGCTTTGATGCCGCATATCGGGGGCCAGACATCCTCCTCAACATAGCCGATGCCGACTCCGGTCTCGCCAGCTCGTCCGCTCTTTCGTCCCCTGGAATATTATCCCCTGACACCCAGCAAATCAGTACTCTGTTCTGACTACAAAGTACCTCCAGCACTTCTCGACAGCCGGGATTAAGTGGGATTAATCCGAGCTCGGCCAAAGAGGGAACAGCTCGATAGCCTAACTGCTTTGTTTGCCGCTACCTGTTTCACATAGATATCTACTGGTAATAGATGCAAAAACACCTCCAACGCGGTAGTAGGTGCTGTCGAAAGGGCTCCTGTGATCATAACACAGACAGTCCGTTGCACTCCCCCTAGTTCCCTAAGGTTAACAGGGTCCATGCTGCACATTGATATTTGTGGCTGGGTTATAAGAATTGTTAGACGAAATGGATCGAATGCCAGCAAGACAATATAAGAGAGGCGCACTTTTGTTGTGCATGAATGCCTTGGAATGATTATTTTGACTTGAAAAGGTTAAAATATCTGAAAAAAGGGTTCAGAAAAGAAGGGCAAATTTCGCCTACGTCCAAATTGGTGACTGAAATCAAAACGGAAGCGACACGCTTGCTGGCGGCCGGGACTAGCTGCAGCAGTTGTGGGTTCTTGTTCCGATGCAAGAATATTAAGCATGGTATGTACAACAAAACTCTGTCTGCCTACTCCACCTCAGCCATGACCGTCTGAAAAATCAACACATTCATCATTCATCATCTTACAGTACATCAAGCGATTGCTATCTCTACCTTAAACCTTACCTGTACATTTACCCACCTCTTTTATATGCTTCGAGCTGTTGAGGAGCTCCTTCCGTAGTGCCCTCCATTTCGTTGCAGATAAAGGATACAATTGCTTTTGAAGCTTGTCGCGAAGAACCGCAAGCTGTTCGATGTGCGCTCCAATTAATTGCGGACGTCTGAAACTTCCAACTGACCTTATTCTTGCATTTTTAATTATTTGCACTGTCGGTATCTGTACTTGGCTCCCGAAAAAGCATGTCACCAATTTCAATTTAAACATAATAACGTAAATATTACCGGAACCACATGATCGACGTTAAACAGCTGACCGCACTTTCAAATGTCAAAAAGTTGTTTACGTTTCGAAGAACTTCAGAAGTCTGTTGTCTCATGGGGCGCAGTGTTTGAAGTTTAGTTTGCGCGGGTTTTTATTAAAAGTTAGTAAAGTTACGCAAAAGTGAGTTAGTCTGGCATTCTTCAAACCTACTAGGTAATTCAATCGATTCTGTCCAGATTGAACAATCATCTCATTGCCCCTTCATTTAATTTTCTATCGTAGCTCTCTCCATGCGCATAAGATATCAGCCGACCATTCCGTATTCCCTCTCAATGTAGCATCGATAGAATTTGCTGAAAGAGACCAACTTAGATAGGAAAACAAATAAATAAATACTTCCTGTAGCCTAGTTTCGATAAATAAACAATGGCCAATAAAGTACAGAGCAATAGCAAAGTGTGTGATGAACCCGATGATGTCGATATCAGTCTGGATGAAATCGAGAAGGGGCTTTTTCTTGGTAAGAATCTCGTAGTAGTAATATTATTTTCCACTCATTCATTTGATTGTAGGTAACGCAACAGCCGCACGACATTTAGACACTTTAAAAGAAAGAAACATCACTTACATCCTAACGCTAGACACCGTTCCACTGCCAGAGCATGTTGTACAGAATTCGAATTTAACTACTAAATATATTAAAAGTGTGTATTTAGTTAGCTTTAGTGCTATAACATGATTAATTTACTGCTTCGTTACAGTTTCTGATATGCCCAAGGAAGATCTGCTTCATGTGATTGACGAATGTATTAAATTTATTAAGGCAGCTCTAGAATGTGATAGAAGTATTCTTGTACATTGGTAAGTTATGGTTTTTGTTTATAAGTTAAGAGTTACAAACCAAACAACGACTGTTCGTCAGTTCCTGCTTAATGATAGGAGCAAGTGACAGCAACAGTGCTGTTCTCCAATTGACGAATCTGGGCTCTAGCCTTTACCTGTCTGTAGAACTTATTTACTTCTGGAATTTTCTTCTCGACTCCATGAGACAGAGCCTGTTCAGAGTGCTTTTAACAGATCCATCGTTTCTAAATCTCAATGCCTATGGGTCAGAGTGAGGTAACACCCCACATACTACTTTATTTATGCCTGGCCACATGTAGTTTAACTGTTTGTACTTCCACTGTAAAGTGTAGGCTCTTTGATGAGCATTGACCTTTATTGTAAAGTTCAGGATTGCCGATTGAAGTAAAAAATATGGGCACAACTTTATTATTTTAGGGTAGAAGTCCTGAACGCGTTAAATGCTGGAATGCGGTGGAGGTTATTTTGCGACTGACAACCTAAACAATAGTCAAAAGACTCTTTGGAACGTAATATTTCAGGTTGTCAGTCGCACAGTAGCCTACACCCCATCTCAGCATGAAGCGCGTTCCGGACTTAAAAAGAAAATTAAACTCCCATCAAAATTGAGGGTGAATGGTGCTTAAAATTGTGCAGGGAAACGTAAAAAGAAATTCCACAATTTCCGACTTCGCTCTTGGCCGTCCTTGCCGAAATTTTAGTACTTTTACTTTATCATTTTCTAATAATAAATGTATAATAGATTTAGTTCTTTCATGCAAAATGGGTGACTCCTTCCTAACTCAAAATTTGGATAAGAAATTCCCATTTGAGTACACTTTCTCAGCATAGAGAACTAGTGAATGCTGAAGACTCGTACCGTGAGATTCGTACCGAGAAATATAGTTTTCAAATATTTTAATATAGAAAAAGAAAACAAATTATAATTTCCCGTAAATATAAATGAAAAGGGGAGAGGCTTGTGAAAAGTTTTAAAAATAAACACGTAATAAATGCAACCACTCAATCTACAACCATTCCTTAGAATCTTCGATAATTTCGAAAAGCCGCTTGAATAATTATCTGTTTCCAGGTCGTTTATAAATGCAATAATTCTTAATACCGTTTTTGATTTTGACATGCTTTTTCGCAAAACGTTTCAACTGAAATTGATTCTTTGCCACTTGTATATTTGTCGGTAAAGCATTATATTCTCGTATTACCTCAAAGACAGGATCCTTTCTAAGTCGATCTGTCCTCGGAACATATTGCTGTTTAATAGAGTTCCCACTTTTTGTGTTAAAGTTGTGTGTTTCTTGGTTGTGAATCAATTTGATGGATTTAAGCTTCTTGTTTTTTGTGATCGATTTTTAATATTATGAATTAGCTTTCTTCGTCCTAGGCTATGTGCTATTAATGGTTAGTTTCCTATAGGTAGAGTAAGATTCCTCTAATGGTGTCAGTTTTGAGGTTTATACGGCTTTAATGACTCTACTCATCAGTTTCGCAATTTTGACCAAGTTTCTTTTCGGGGTTGGATAGGATGAAAGCATTATATATCACATTCTTTTTTGGGACTTGTAGGTATTCGTTCCGTCTTATTACTTTAATAATCGGAACAATTTTATTTCTAAGTTTTGTTATGTGAGTTTGTCGTCAATTGTCAGCCCTAAGTATTTTGTTTCCTGTGCTCTCGTTAGTTGCATTCCTTCTATTTCTAGTTTTAAATCAATGTATAATTTGTTAGTTTGTCTAAAGAGCATATAGTTTCTTTTTGCAGTATTTAATGTTAGCCTATATTTTGGAAAATTTTCAAGTCAGAGTTGATTAACATCTCATCAGCATAAGTTATATATTTGGCTTTAAGTCCTGTGAACTGTAGATTATGTATATGCAGAAGATACAATGTAGGTCCAAGAATTGAACCTTGTGGAACTCCTATATTGAATGTCTTAGTTGAGCTTAGTGTGTTGAGAGTTTTGATAATGTTCTGCCGTCCAACTAAGAAGTTTTTTATCATTGACCTTTCCTCGAATTCCGATTTCCTTTAAGGGCCATATCGCACCGGGATGCTAGGCTACGTTGCCAGCAGTGTGGCCACTCAGAATGTATGACGCGGCCACGTCGCCAACTAATGGCCAATTTAGATACCCGTCATACAATATCATACATTATTTGTGGTCACCCTGCTGGCGACGTAGCTATGTCATCCTGGTGAGATATACAGGCCTATTCAGGGCCGAGTCACAAGTCACAAAGTAGGTCGAGAGTCTCAATTTTGTATGAATTTTGAATTATCTGAGACTTTTTTGATATGAGACTCTGATCCTGAATAGGCCTGATAGTCCTAAGTGTCATATCTCACCGGGATGCTAGGCTACGTCGCCAGCAGCGTGACCACTCAGAAAGAATGATGACGCGACCACGTCGTCAACGATTGGCCAAGTTAGATACCCGTCATACAATAGCATACATTCTTTGTGGTCACGCTGCTGGCGACGTAGTTATGAATGACATCCCGGTGAGATATGGCCCTAATACTACAAGTAGTATTTTATGGCATACAGTGTCGAAGGCTTTTTATAAATCTACAAATATCGCAGTAACATTGGAACCTTCGTCGAGACCTTCGTTTATAAACTGAATATCTTCCACCAAGGCCACCATTCCCCCATTTTTGATCCGTTTTTAATTTTGTTTGAATTTTTTAGCATCTGTTTCCCCTTTCGTTTGCGGTGTCACTTGAGAAAATAGAAAAATTGATTTGTTAAAAAAATGCCGTGTTGTCATTTTATTCTTCTTCTCTCACAATTCTACGATTTTGACAAGTGACCCCTTAAATTGAAGGTGCTGGCACCTCCTTTTCAAATCCGCAAACAGATTTTTAAAATTTGCGTACAGGGCAAAAGAACAGTCACCATTTGATTTTTTTTCCGTTTTTCACCACCATTTATTTTGCTTTT
This sequence comes from Beris chalybata, assembly GCA_949128065.1. Classification (NCBI taxonomy): domain Eukaryota; kingdom Metazoa; phylum Arthropoda; class Insecta; order Diptera; family Stratiomyidae; genus Beris; species Beris chalybata. The sequence continues at coordinate 24,627,956 of OX421896.1, read as the reverse complement.
TCGAGCAGCTGTATAACTCCCCTTTCATCACTTTGGAGAATACTATTTTTCCGTGTAAAATATTGTTTATTTAAATGTTTTGTTGGAATAAACTTTACCCTGAAAATTAGGATTTTTAGTTAAAAATGTACTATGAAAAGATTCACAAAAAGAAAAGCTATTTCAGCGTTGTAATCAACGTAAAGGATTACAAATCAGAATAAATAAAAGTGATTAAATACTTAAAAAAAAATTCCGTTCAATCGTACTTACATTTTCTTGTGCAAATTTGTCAGTTTACTTATTAAAACACGTCCACATATCACGAATTTTTAAGTTGATAATGCAATAAGGTTATACTTTACTTCATTTCAGTTACTTTGGAGTTAGTCGCAGTGCGGCTATAGTAATTGCCTACATAATGCAAAAGTACCAAATAAATTACACATGCGCATTTGAAAGGGTAAAGAGTAAACGACGTTTTATTGGACCCAATACTGGTTTTGTCATACAATTAAAGCTGTACAAGAAAATGAACTACAAAATTGATCCGCAAAATCCATGCTACAAAGCTTATCGTTTACGATTAGCTTCGAGTCAAGTTCGTAAAGGTAAAGAAATCAAATTTATGAATTGAAGTGCAATAATTTAATCATTGTAAAAATAGCAAAAATCCTTCCCCAATCTTGTATGGATGTTATAAAATCCGATCCAGGACTGATTCAAGAAAGTCCAGAGCCAATAGTATATCGATGTCGTAAATGTCGACGAGTTGTTGCTTCAAAATCGAATTTATTACACCATAGAACATTAGTGCATTCAACAAAAACGACTGATGGCAGCCACCCCGAACAAGGGAAAGATCAAGTTGCCGAAACATTGGTTGAACAAATCGCTGAAGAAATCAAAAGTTGTAATCTGAACGCGGGCGAGATAGACTACTGTAAGAGCATGGTTTTTGTGGAGCCTATGGCCTGGATGAAGGATATCCTGACACAGACCAATGGGAAGTTGAATTGTCCCAAATGTTTAAACAAAATCGGTCACTTTAATTGGGTCGGCAGTAAGTATTCTCATATGGTTATTGTTTATTCCAAACTATGTAGTCATGAAATTGTATTTTTCTACAGGTTCGGTTTGTCCTTGTGGTGAACAAGTATGTCCAGCATTTTATTTGGTCCCATCAAAAGTTGAACTATCGAAAATCGTACAGAACGTTCAGACGACTGTTTAAGTAGCTAGAAAACTATTGATTTGTTAAAATGTTATGTTCATTTCAATATTTATTAATTATAATATTGCCTTGTATTTTTAATCAGCTAAACGTAGACAATATTTATATCGAAGTTTTTATGGATATTATACTATTATATTAAGAAAACGTTCCTTAGAAGTAAATTTTTTCCATATTGTTATTTTTATGGATATTATAAATGAGTTCAAAAATTTATACAGAGTTTCTTGCTATACAAACAATTTTAAAATGAAGTATAGTATATGATAAAAAAAACAAACACGTTTCTTTTAGTTTTCCTAATGACTTTAGTAGAATCTGTTGTGTTCGAGGCCTTGGAAGAATTATTTTGACTTAGAAAAGTCAAAATAATTGAAGGATAGGAATGGTTCGGGACAGAATGGGCCAATTCCGCCTACGTCCGAATTGGTGGCTGAAGTAGAACGGAAGCGACACGCTTGCTGGCGGCCGGGACTAGCTACGGCAGTGTGGGGTGGTTCTTGTTCTGACTTCAGACCATAAACCCTAGGCCTAGACAACAAAATTTCGTGTCGGCTTACTCCAGGGTGATTAAAATTGGGACTATCTTCCCAATAGGTCGTGAAAGACCAAGAAGCGGTGGAGTTGCGCGACTTCGCGATTTGTCAGGGCGCTTAGGTGTAAGTAGCGCCCTGCTCTGCCCACCCTACCTCAGCCACGACTGTCCTCTAGAACATTTCGCGTCGTGGCCCCTTATTGAGGTTCGGGGCTAAGGAGCTAAACGCTCGGGTTCACTATAAATGGCTCTTTCTAGCCGTTAATCATCTTTTCATCTGTTTTTTTTCTTTTTACAAAAAAAAACCTTTATCTAAAAAAACATGGCACCAAAACAGAAAAAAAAATATTTCAAAAAAATTAATATATAGGAAAGCAAAACAAAAAAGAAATGTAGCAACAAAACAAATATGGCAACACTCACCTCATTTTTTTTTGGTTGATTTCTCCTACTTTTATATTAAATTTATCATTAATTAACGTCCGTCGTCGGTCCTGTCAGTGCGTCATTTTATTTTAATTATAAGTTCTATTAAGTTTAATTCATTTGATTTTCCTCTTAACTTTTAATTTTATATTTCAAATTTAAAATTTAATTATTTTATTTTTATTTTTTTTTTTTTTTTTTTTTTTTTTTTTTTTTTATCCATACTTATTTGAATGGAGATTTTCTATTCGTATTTATTTTAATTTAAAATTCTTTTAAAATACGAAATTTCATCGCGCAATTTGAGACGAGGTACGCCATTCCGTTTATTATCAAAATTTTGCAGTTTATATTGCCTTTCGAATTTATATCAACTTTCTAATTTTTTTTTGCACTCAGATTCCGAAACAAACTTAGCATTCTTCCGCCATTCCCGATTTTTTTAAAATTTTGCAATTTAACCTTCACTCAGATTTCGAAACAAACTTAGCATTCTTCCGCCATTACAACTTTTAAAACTTTGCGATTCTTATTTTCCTTCAAATTTATATCAATTTTCTAATTTCTTTTTTTGCACTCAGATTCCGAAACAAGCTTAGCATTCTTCCGCCATTACAACTTTTAAAACTTTGCGATTCTTATTTTCCTTCAAATTTATATCAATTTTCTAATTTCTTTTTTTGCACTCAGATTCCGAAACAAACTTAGCATTCCTCCGCCATTACAACTTTTAAAACTTTGCGATTCTTATTTTCCTTCAAATTTATATCAATTTTCTAATTTCTTTTTTTGCACTCAGATTCCGAAACAAACTTAGCATTCTTCCGCCATTACAACTTTTAAAACTTTGCGATTCTTATTTTCCTTCAAATTTATATCAATTTTCTAATTTCTTTTTTTGCACTCAGATTCCGAAACAAACTTAGCATTCCTCCGCCATTACAACTTTTAAAACTTTGCGATTCTTATTTTCCTTCAAATTTATATCAATTTTCTAATTTCTTTTTTTGCACTCAGATTCCGAAACAAACTTAGCATTCTTCCGCCATTACAACTTTTAAAACTTTGCGATTCTTATTTTCCTTCAAATTTATATCAATTTTCTAATTTCTTTTTTTGCACTCAGATTCCGAAACAAACTTAGCATTCCTCCGCCATTACAACTTTTAAAACTTTGCGATTCTTATTTTCCTTCACTCAGACTTCGAAACAAACTTAGCATTCTTCCGCCATTACAACTTTTTCAACTTTTCGATTCTTATTTTTCCTCCTCAGATTTCGAAAACAAAACTCGCATTCCTCCGCCATTTGCACCTTCTCCCCTTCTACCTTTTTTCGGTGGCAGGGTTGTCGGCACTTTCTGTGGATCCACACGATACTCGAATGACATTTTTCGAGGATCGAGTGGATCCACAGAAATGTTAACGAGATTGGTGTTACCAGCCAGCGGCGACTCAACAACATAGGCGGCTCGCCGTTGGTTTCCCAGCGCCGAACCGACTAAAGAAAGTCGTCGCTTTTGGTCGGTCTCATGCGCACGACTGAGTGCCGGGCAATCGGTGTGCTCCCTCGGATCACTGCCTCAGATCCTTGGAGTGGTAAGTCCCCAGACGTTTGCCTCCTAGATCCTCCAATTCATATCGTGAGTTGCCTAGCACACGACGAATTCTGCACTTGAGGAACTTCTTCGCCAGCTTGGCATTATAATTCTGCGCGGCTGTGGACAAGGAAAAGTTTCTACGGAATACCTCCTGTCCTACACAAAATTGTGTTTTAGCAGCACGCAGATTATAACGCCTGCTGCTGTCCTCATGTGCGACCCTTATTTTCGTCTGCGCCAGTTGTCTCACGATAGGAATTCCCTCTCGAGGTCGAAGCTGTACATTTGACTCTCCCAACGCTCGCAAATGCTTCAGCAGTTCATAGTCCTTCCCGTGCAACATCATGTGATTCCCAAACAAAACCTGATAAGGAGAAAATCCAGTGGCTTGGTGGAGTGAGCTACGAAGAGCACATCCAATTTTGCTTAGACTCTCATCCCATCGTGTTTGGTCATCAGTGATGAATGCTCGAATTCCGGCCAGGATGGACTGATTGACACGCTCCGAAGCATTCGCTTGCGGTGAGTAGCTCGGGGTGTACAGGTGTTTAACTCCGTATTTGTTCAGCATGGTGTTAAACACATTCGACCTAAATTGAGAGCCGTTATCGGAGAGGATTGTCTCAGGTGTTCCAAACGTATGGAAGACCTGCCCCTCCAAGTAGTTTGTGATCTCTTCAGCAGTGATCCGCCCCAAAGGATGTAACAGGGGAAATTTGGTAAAATGATCCAAGACGATCAAGATAGCGATCTTACCCCGTTTGGTACGTGGATATGGTCCAAGTACGTCGATGTACAGATGTTGGAATGGCTGATCAGTCTGGAACGGTTCTCCCATAGGCGCTCGTAGAGGTCTGTTCGGGGACTTTGTCTCTTTGCAAGTGTCGCACGCCAGAACGTAGGTGCGTACTTGTGTAGCCATTCCGGGCCAGTACAAAAATCGCCTGACTCGCTCTAGCGTTTTGGCATAACCACCATGGACCGTGGTGTCTGCCTCGTGCGCCTGAGCGATCGCAGCTGACGTAAGGCTCGATGGAATCCATAATTTCCAGGCCCTGTCTTCAGCAATCGGGTCACCGTTGTGAGGCTCTGTGCGCTTATACACGAAACCATCCCTCACGCATACGTCAGGAAGCCGATCGGCGTTCGCATCGACGGTGGACACTAACTCTTTATATTCTTTGCCAGAGAATTCTGGAGAGTCCATATCCACCATCGGTGCCACATCGATCAGCGCGTTTAATCCCTCTTCGTATACACGAGAGAGAGCGTCGGGTACAACGTTCAGGCTCCCTCTTCGGTGCTCGATTGTGAAGTCGTAACCTTGGAGTTTTAAACTCCATCTTGCCAACCGTCCTTGTAGGTCTTTCTGCGACATGAGCCATTTGAGACTTGCGTGGTCCGTAATGATTTTGAACGCAGTCCCTTCTACATAGGCTCGAAATTTTTTCACGCTCAACACAGCTGCATAACACTCGAGTTCGGTTACGCTGTAGTTGCGTTGAGCGGAAGTGAGCTTCTGTGACATATACGCCACTGGAGATTCCGATCCGTCGTCGTTTTCCTGAAAGAGAACGCTACCCACCCCTGATTTACTGGCGTCGCACTGGATTACGAAAGACCTCTTAAAATCAGGATTGATTAATAAGGGGGCTCTCGTCAACAAGTCTTTCACTAATAGGAAGGAAGTTTGTGCCTCTGTAGTCCAAGCAAACTGGTTGGACTTCTTTAGAGTGTCTGAAATCGGTGAAACAGTCGCAGCAAAGTTGGGAACGAATCGTCGATACCAGCCTGCCATACCAAGAAAGCGTCGAACTTGACGTGCGGACTTAGGCGAAGGGTAATCGACGATGGCTGAAACTTTGTTGGGATCAGTTTTCAAGCCTCCTTCTCCAACGATGTAACCGAGGTATTTCACCTCTTTCAGACAAAACTTGCTCTTGTTGACGTTAATGGTCAGGCCAGCCTTTCGCAAACATTCTGCGACTTCTGCCAATAAAACCAGATGTGAATCGAAATCCTCAGAAATTAACAGCAGATCGTCCAAATATACGAATACCTGCTCCTTCAGCTCGGGTAGGATGACTTTGTCCATCAAACGACACATCCTTTGCGGCGCGTTGCATAACCCAAAAGGCATGCGAGTGTAGTGATATAGAGGCCGGCCAGGAATGGTAAACGCTGTATACTCCCTGGATTTGTTCTCGAGAGGAATCTGCCAAAAGGCGTCTTTGAGGTCCAGGCTAGTAATAAAATTGGCTCGCGGCAAACGACTTAAGATACCATCAATGTGTGGTAATGGATAAGCATCCTTCTTCGTCACACTATTGACTTTGCGCGAGTCCAAACATAACCTGACCTTGCCTGGCTTCCTCACGAGAACCACAGGCGAGCTCCATGCACTCTGGCTGGTCTCTATAACGCCAAGTGCCCTCATGCGATCGATCTCGTCATATAAAAGTTTTTGGATCGCAGGAGACACAGGATAATGTCGCTGTTTGATGGGACTTGCATCACCAACGTCTATACTGTGTTGTTCGACGTTGGTCACACCGAGTCCGTATACTTCGTATGATGGAAATTTGGACTTTACCATTTCCAACCTCTTTACATCTGTGGGCGTTAAATGGTGGGCATCCGGAGCTATCAGTTGCGATGCAGTATCGGGAGTATCGACCGCGCTGATAATGCTGGGAGCTAGTTGGAAGGATCGCCAGAAATCTACCCCTAGGTACAATTTCTGCGACAGGCTCGGCACTATATACAAGGTAATGGGTTTGGTAATACCGCGAAAAGTAATATCGGTGTTTACCGTGCCCAAAACTTTCTGTGCAGCACCATCAGCGGTCTTCACCTCTTGACAGACCGGTCGATAATTCACCTGTGCATCTTGGAGGCGTTGTAAAGCGTTTGCCCCCAGGCAACTGATGCTCGCCCCACTATCGAGGAGTCCTTCAACGTCCACTCCGTACAAGGATACCATGGCGTACGGACGTATGTCCAACGGATTGGTAATGATGGTAGAGAGGATCGCTTTCTTTTTTTCACGCACCATCCTCCAGAATGTACGAAGGCGCAAGATTGATTTACTGCGACCGGATCCACTCGTTAGTGTTGATGCGTGATCAACACTTGCGATTGAAGTAGGCGCAAAAATTCGCTCTCGAGCCTCCATATATTCCTTTAGCCGAAGGTGGTATGGCTTGAGAGGATGGTGGGAATGTCGTCTTGGATGTTCTTTTGCGATAAGGACTTCTTCAGGCCGGGAAACAGCCGGCTCCGTCTTATCGCTTGGTCTCGTTAATAATTTGACGTGCGGAGTGTTGATCGTCGATGATATGGGTTTGGATGCTTTTACGTTAAAAGGATGGGAATTGGGTTCAGAGAATGTTGTAGGTAGGGTATTAAAATTTGGAAGGGTATTGTTAGGGGTTGAAAATTTGGGTAAAGTTGTTTCATTTGGGCTGTCTAATTGAAATTGGGACGTGGAATTGGAGTGGTGAACAGATTTTCCTACTGCTGTCGGGATGCAGTGTTCGGACGGGAGGGACCCGCTGTCCTTCCGTCCCTTCGGCCGTTTCCCGCCTTGCAATGGACGCAGTTGGGCTTTAGAACGTCAGCCCGACCACATCCATAGCAGAAGATGCCTTTCGCAGGCTCCGCACACTCACGATAGCCGTGACCTTCTTTCCTGCAATTCCAGCAGATCCAGGGGTTCGATAGTCCGGCCAAATCGACGGAAGAAGTCGTATCCTGATGTTCTTCCACGATTGGCTCATGTATCTCGTGGACTCTGGCCTGGTTCCACGGGGATGGTCTGGTGGCTTTTCGCGTGTCTTCCACCTGCACTACAAGCCGACGTAACTCGTCCATAGTGTGTACAGAGTGGAAGCACAACTGTTGCTGTGTGCTGCCCACCAGATTTCCGCGCACCAGAGCCACGAATTCGGACTCAATCATGGGAGCGTTCAGCAGTGAACGAAGCTCCGTCATGTCTTGTTCGAAGGACATGAAGGGCTCGTGTGGCGCTTGTCGTCTACCAAGCATCTGCTTCCGTAGCTCCCAATCCGTGCTGCGCTCTCCCCAGACCTGCAAGAATGCTACCTTCAGAGTATCCCAAGACGAGTTGTTATTGGACCGACGCCACAACCAATACCACTTGTTGGGCCTACCATCCAGCAGCAGATGGAAGCCCTGCGTCAGCAGATCTAAATTGCCGCGCAAGTCGCTCATCGCGAGAGTCTCGGCCCGAAAAATCAGCTCCTCTGCACGTAGGAGTTGGCTATCCCCGTTAAAACGCAAACGCCAATGCCTCAATGGGCTGTAGGAATTTCTTACACGATGATTAGGGCCGTGGCTAACGCGATCGCTGACCAACGCGGCCGCTCCGGTCCGCTGATCTGCCCTCCCAGCACGCGAGTCTCCCTCTGCTGCCGAATAATGGGCCCCCACCGGTCTCTGAGACGCCTGCTCTTCCCGAAAAACCCGTCTCATCAACTCTATCAGCTGATCTACTCCCAGCTCAGTTCGTACCACTGGCGAACGTGTACGCCCTGGCGCTGGATTCGTCGTAGCTGGGATACCTGTGTCACGGATATCGGACCAGCGTGGTCGTTCGCCTACTACCCTTTCCGGTGATTGTGGGATTGGATTTACGAGCTGGTTCACCCCCTGCTCTTGGCCAATTGAACCGTCAGGGGCGTAAAAGACCCCACCGCCGACCGTTTCCAGCGGAAAATCAAGATTTAACCGCCTTGGTGAAAGTCCGCCGGCCGCTGACTTCGCTCTGCTGCGTGTCACGGCTCCGGTTCTCGCTGTGGCGCCCTCCACGCCCCTAACGGTCCAATAGTCCTGCGGCTCCAGTGCCTGGCGACAATTGGGACACGTTTTGTGGCTCAGCACCCACTCCTCCACACAATGCAGGTGGAAAGTGTGCCCACATTTCGTCCGCGCTTCGTCCTCGCCCCCCACGACATGTTGGCACATCGTGCATATCTCGTCATCATTCCGCCTCAAAGGCGACCTTGGCAGTGGCATGATTGATGGGATCTGGTAATGGGTGCTTGAATATTCGAGTATGAGACTGGATCAAGAAACGTCTGAAGGCCAAATGACTACCGCAAGAATGAGTTGTAATTGTACTACGGCTGGGAATTGTTCTAGCGTGTGACAAAATGTAAATTAGAGTATGCAAAAACCAATAATGAATGAATCGACTGAATCACCAATCGAAGGAATGCCTGACTGAATACGTGGATGTACTATTGAGTGTATGCTTCAATGAGCGAACAAAAAAACGATATGGGTGACTGATAAAAGAAATTATTTTATGTAACGAATGATCAATTGTAAGTGTGCATCGATGAGTTTGAATGACTGGGTGTATTCGCATAGAACGAATAAATGATTGAATGATCAAAATTTGTACGTATTTATACTCACAAAAAAAAATATGATCAACAAAAAAAATACGAATGGCTGTACGAATGTTGCACACATGAGTTGTATGCACGTGCGATTGTATGTAGAATTTGAATAAAAAAAAATGTTTGTACGATTGAGTTATAGTTCCACTATGATGTACTAAATTACGATTGGTGGACTGATGAAACGAACAACTGCGTGTAATTAGATGAATGAATAACCGAGTGTACGAATGAATAAATTTTGATTGAAAGAATAAATACTGTGAACGTTAGAAGAATGTATAAGAAAACCCAAAGCGAATGAATGATTGTATTTATACTTGAATATATATGTGTAGAATGAATGTTTGAGTTTTGACACCCAAAAAAATTAGAACGAGTGATTGTATTTAATCTGAAATTGACTGAATGTATGATTGTGTGTATAAAAAAAAACGAATGAATGTTGTATATAAATTTAGTATGAATTCAAAAAAATGAACCCTCACGTTGTCGCAACCTTTCCCCTCCCCTCATATGCAGCAAATCGCGAAGCCGAACTTGATCTTTCCCCACCTCTCGGGAAAATCTGGAACGCGATGAGAAAATGCAAAAAAAAAAAAAGTGGGAAAATTTAGCAAGCAAAAATCAAAATCAGCAAAAAAAAAAACTACGTTAAAATCTGTCAACAAAAGACTTAGAAAAATTTTATATACAAAAAAAACTCTACGTTATTTCAAAAAAAAATACTCTACGTTACAAAGGTACTCTAAAAGGATGGATAAGGAAATAAGGTACTTAACAAATTTTCGACGATACCTTTTTCAACCAAACTCACCAATTTTTCGCAAGTATGATTCCCAACTGTCTGACGACACGCCCGCTAAGTCAGGGCATGCCCAGCACTCAGTTGGGTGCTCACGAACCAAAAGTGGAATGGCAAAAAAAATAAAGCCTGACCCAACTTACATCAAATCAGTCTTGCATACAGACAATGTTTCCCTTTCCTATGGAACCGAGTTGGCGCCTAAAGGTTGCCAAAACGGTTCGTCGATAGGATCGTTCCACATTGTCTCCATCCAAGATCAATAAGATGGTTTGCTGATAAAACTCAGAAAAGTTTGTACACTTAAGCTTTTGTAGCCGTTCAGGCGAAAATACTGTCGCAGAACGACGAAATTTAAGACCTTTTTGCCCATCAACTTTTTTGCACGGAATTTTTCAGAGCTCGCGCGTGTTGATGGGCTACGCTCTGTGCACGTAGCGTAGCTTAGGCTAGCCCCACGTTGGGCGCCATTTGTTGTGTTCGAGGCCTTGGAAGAATTATTTTGACTTAGAAAAGTCAAAATAATTGAAGGATAGGAATGGTTCGGGACAGAATGGGCCAATTCCGCCTACGTCCGAATTGGTGGCTGAAGTAGAACGGAAGCGACACGCTTGCTGGCGGCCGGGACTAGCTACGGCAGTGTGGGGTGGTTCTTGTTCTGACTTCAGACCATAAACCCTAGGCCTAGACAACAAAATTTCGTGTCGGCTTACTCCAGGGTGATTAAAATTGGGACTATCTTCCCAATAGGTCGTGAAAGACCAAGAAGCGGTGGAGTTGCGCGACTTCGCGATTTGTCAGGGCGCTTAGGTGTAAGTAGCGCCCTGCTCTGCCCACCCTACCTCAGCCACGACTGTCCTCTAGAACATTTCGCGTCGTGGCCCCTTATTGAGGTTCGGGGCTAAGGAGCTAAACGCTCGGGTTCACTATAAATGGCTCTTTCTAGCCGTTAATCATCTTTTCATCTGTTTTTTTTCTTTTTACAAAAAAAAACCTTTATCTAAAAAAACATGGCACCAAAACAGAAAAAAAAATATTTCAAAAAAATTAATATATAGGAAAGCAAAACAAAAAAGAAATGTAGCAACAAAACAAATATGGCAACACTCACCTCATTTTTTTTTGGTTGATTTCTCCTACTTTTATATTAAATTTATCATTAATTAACGTCCGTCGTCGGTCCTGTCAGTGCGTCATTTTATTTTAATTATAAGTTCTATTAAGTTTAATTCATTTGATTTTCCTCTTAACTTTTAATTTTATATTTCAAATTTAAAATTTAATTATTTTATTTTTATTTTTTTTTTTTTTTTTTTTTTTTTTTTTTTTTTAAATTCATTTAATTTTTTTATCCATACTTATTTGAATGGAGATTTTCTATTCGTATTTATTTTAATTTAAAATTCTTTTAAAATACGAAATTTCATCGCGCAATTTGAGACGAGGTACGCCATTCCGTTTATTATCAAAATTTTGCAGTTTATATTGCCTTTCGAATTTATATCAACTTTCTAATTTTTTTTTGCACTCAGATTCCGAAACAAACTTAGCATTCTTCCGCCATTCCCGATTTTTTTAAAATTTTGCAATTTAACCTTCACTCAGATTTCGAAACAAACTTAGCATTCTTCCGCCATTACAACTTTTAAAACTTTGCGATTCTTATTTTCCTTCAAATTTATATCAATTTTCTAATTTCTTTTTTTGCACTCAGATTCCGAAACAAGCTTAGCATTCTTCCGCCATTACAACTTTTAAAACTTTGCGATTCTTATTTTCCTTCAAATTTATATCAATTTTCTAATTTCTTTTTTTGCACTCAGATTCCGAAACAAACTTAGCATTCCTCCGCCATTACAACTTTTAAAACTTTGCGATTCTTATTTTCCTTCAAATTTATATCAATTTTCTAATTTCTTTTTTTGCACTCAGATTCCGAAACAAACTTAGCATTCTTCCGCCATTACAACTTTTAAAACTTTGCGATTCTTATTTTCCTTCAAATTTATATCAATTTTCTAATTTCTTTTTTTGCACTCAGATTCCGAAACAAACTTAGCATTCCTCCGCCATTACAACTTTTAAAACTTTGCGATTCTTATTTTCCTTCAAATTTATATCAATTTTCTAATTTCTTTTTTTGCACTCAGATTCCGAAACAAACTTAGCATTCTTCCGCCATTACAACTTTTAAAACTTTGCGATTCTTATTTTCCTTCAAATTTATATCAATTTTCTAATTTCTTTTTTTGCACTCAGATTCCGAAACAAACTTAGCATTCCTCCGCCATTACAACTTTTAAAACTTTGCGATTCTTATTTTCCTTCACTCAGACTTCGAAACAAACTTAGCATTCTTCCGCCATTACAACTTTTTCAACTTTTCGATTCTTATTTTTCCTCCTCAGATTTCGAAAACAAAACTCGCATTCCTCCGCCATTTGCACCTTCTCCCCTTCTACCTTTTTTCGGTGGCAGGGTTGTCGGCACTTTCTGTGGATCCACACGATACTCGAATGACATTTTTCGAGGATCGAGTGGATCCACAGAAATGTTAACGAGATTGGTGTTACCAGCCAGCGGCGACTCAACAAATCCTGGAAGATCAAACAGACTTCTTTGCTGCGATCATTTTCTTTTTCAACCCCAAACTTGGTAACTTGTAGAACAAAGTGCAAAGACTCGGACGAAAATAAGACTTGCATATATGTGTTTCTGTTTCAGCGACTACCAAAAAGTGAAAGACCGAAAGTTGTGACGCTATCCGTTCGAACGAACAATAACTCATCATCGAAGAATTTCAAATTGGGTACAGAATTTGTAAGTGCAGTAAAACCTGTCTAAAACGGACCCTCTATATAACGGAAAAAACGAAGCATTTTCCTGCATAAACCGGAAACCTGTCTAACGCGAAAACGGAAACAGTTGAAATATGAAATGAGTGGATATGATGTACCATATATATGAGTATGATTGACGGCAAGTAAAAGAACTAGAGTATTACAATATCTCGGAAAATAATTTTTGACAACTTAACACCATTCAACAACTGCACTGAAGGATGTATTGGTCTAATTAAGGAGTAATTATGCCGTGAGGTCATCAAAAATTTGAACAAACTGATGGAGATGTGCCGTAGGAGCCGTAGAAGGCATTGGAATAATATTCTTTTCCATACTTCACACTTGGCGTGCCACACTTTTTGTCAAAAATTATGACAATGTTAGCTAGCTTATCGAATTTTCAATGGAGTAGACAGCAACCACTACAAAAATTATGGGCACAAACACATTCACACAAATATTGTCAATATGTTTTACTGGATATAATATCTGTTTCACTCCTGATCGATTTCTCGTTAAAGATTTTCCTTCTCCCTCACAATCTCAGTAAAAATTGTTTGAATTCGTCATGTAAGGCTCCATGTGCACGTTAAATGCGATTTTGATGATTTATGACTGTTTTCTTTACCAATATTTCACGTTAATGGCAGCAAAAAAACAAAATAAAATTACACCACTTTAGAAGCTGGTATGTAAACTAGGGCATCCATAGAGAAAAAATTCAAAACTGTATATGAAAAAAATGCTATCAGAACAAGCCTTGAACATTTTTTAAAATGCGTTAATTCAAGTTTTTTAAACGCATATTTCCTATTTCTTGAATAATTAACATGTCATTTTCATTAATATAATACTAGAAAAAATCTTAAAGAGGGCTTTCTGTAAATCAAATTTTAAAAAATTTTCATTTTTGTTACTAATATATGAAGTCAAACTGAAGCAATTTTTCACGATTTTCATGGCAAGAATTACATAAGAAGACCGCATTTCATTGAAAAGTATCACAGATAGTATAATTAATTGGTATTTCTAGAAGATAAATCAATGAAAAAATTATTGATTTTTAATAGTTATGCCTTTAAAATAATTTGAAAACATATAGGGTAAGGTATCCAGTTAAGAGCCTTACGCCAGTTCCGAGCCCCCCCTTGATTATTTCACGAATAGCTAAGGATTCATAACATTTTATCCTTCACTATAATTTTTAGAAATTACTTTCAACTGTTTTTAGTGGTTCAGCCGTAGGCATCGTGTGAAATATTTTTAATTGTGGTCAGAATTCGTAAAGAACAGACGTGTTCCACAAAACGGCAAGTTCCTTACAGTTTTCGTTAAGGAAGTTCAGTCACAAAATAGTGCTTAAAACATTAGTTTTATATAATTGATGTAAGGATTTTGACAATATGGAAAGCGTATTTCACAAATTTCTTTTTACCCCGATCCCATTGAGATCCCAAGTTGATTTTTTGATATGTTTTGAAAAACAGTATAATACACAAAGTATAAAAAAATTAAAAAAAAAAAAAAATAGCATTTTGAGATATTCAAGGATAAAGGACAAAATCTTTATCCTTAGAAAAAAAATTTAAGGATAAATTTTATTGATATTTTTATTATTTTGCGACAACCTTTCCCTTATAAATATTCTATTTTGTTATTCTATGATAAAAATTAACAGAGATATGAATTTTCAAAGAGGAGTTGGACACCATTTTTGCCAAATCTTTAACATACTATAACAAACAAAAAAATGAGATGGAGAAAAAAAATTTAAATTATATTTTTTTTTTACTAGTTCTTCAAGCATAAAATTTTCAAAAGAATCGGCGATGGTAAGGTCACAACTTTTGCGGTTTTTGATGGAATGATCCTATAAGAGCATGGGGGCTCGAAACTGGCGTTAGATGGCTCGGAATAGGGAACAGGGAGGCTCGGAACTGGGACAAAAGCCCATTTTACACTTTATATTGATTTTCTTTAAACTTTAATAACAATTTTTTGTTGAGTAGGTGTTATAACAAACAAGAATAAAATATTAAATCAGAATAGTAAAATATCAGATTGGTAACTGTATATTCTGATTTTTAACGATTTCTCAAAGTCAACATGTCTCTTAAGGGGGCTCGGAACTGGGTACCTTACCATAACACTATTTTTTTCTGTAAAATCAAAATTAGTTCGCTGATATACAGCGAACGATACAGACGTATTGTCCACACCAAATTACACGAACGAAAAACGATTTCAATCGGTTAAAATCCTTTCAAGAAAGAAAAATCAAACAGGGACAAAAAACGGTCGTACCGGACTCATAGAGTCTTAATGGAACAAAAAGTTGGGTACCACCATAGAGGTATATGTATAATGGAGATAACGTGCAGCGACTTTTTTGAAGCCGGAGGTTTTCTCGCAAAGGACCGGCGATATTCACTATGCTACTATCAGCATCTTACTCACATATATGCTAAACCCCAGTATTGAAAAGAAAAAACAGTCGCTTAAACTGCAAAATGCTTCACAGTGCTTTATATAGAAACGGCGCTTTGCGATCTCCATTAGTTATATACCTCTTTGGGTACCACAGCATTACGTTTTAGACAGGTTAGGTAGGCTAGTTTGGAAGAGCGTTCCCATAAATGAACTAGAACTAGTTCACAGTGAGTCCTGCTTCTAGTTCGGTTGTATTCATGCATTGCCGTATAAATGCACACTGAGGACCCTTTATTTAGATCATCACGTTTCCCTACACGATTTTTTTTCTAAACTCACGCGAACAAAAAGAGCGTACTAGTTCGCAACGGAAACCGAAAATGATCGGTCACTGTAATGAACTATACTGCGCACGTCTACTAAGTACGTTCATGGACAGAAAAGTCTCACTGCTTCGAGACCCATCAGTACAAGACTTCTTGAAACACTTGATTACAATTTTTTAAATATTAACTGAAACTTCTTATCTCGAAATTCGGCATTTGTTAAATGATAAAATATAAACTTACTCAATTCGCTCGAGCCCGTTAATTTATTAGTGAGCTATCGGATATCATTAACTAGGAGCGAAAGAGATGGCGATATTTACAGATAGCGATAGAGAACCACACGCACGTAAAACGAGGCGTATACGTTTTAACTAAAAGTTTTTTTTGTAAATTTGTTGTTGCAAGAACTTGGGACAGTTCTACGAGATTTCGATACTCTACTCTACTCGCAACTTGAATGTAAGTTTTAGCTCTAATAAAAGTATTTCTTTCGCTAGTATACAAAAAGAGCAATCACATAGTATTTAACGAACTTGTGTAATAACAGCACTTTATAATCGATAAAAGCGTGCTTTTCTAAAAAAATCATAAATAGGTATAAAATAAAATCGAAAGCCAAACACTTTTATTATCATCAAATAGTCTTTTATATCAATATATAGTAAATTTCTTTTTTTTTATACTCAACATTATAATAGGCAATTATCGTATAATTTATAAAAAGCAATAATAATTATATTTATAATAATCATAAAATAATCCTACCTAAAAATAGTTTTCATTTTTATTGCTACCCATCTTAAAAAATCAAACCGAAAAATGTATAATACAGAAATTATTAAAAAAAAAAAAGTAATTGTTTCTTCTCAGTTTCTTCTATATGATTTTATTATTTTATTCATTTTAAATTGAATGATTTTAGTTTTATTTTCTTTGCTAAATACTCTAAATTTATTCAAAATATTATCTGTACTTTCACGAACACGAAATTTACTTTACTTGATTAAAATGTATACGTACATGAAGAGAGGATTATTCATACATTTTATTTTTATTGTAGTTATTAGGAAGTCAGCGCTAATTTACAAATTGAACTTCCTCATAACTAGAATATTTGTTCGATATATGCTCATTGATATTCCTTATTTCAAAATACAATCACTCACCAGAGCTAAAGCTCATTGCACCAGGCGAAATGATTTAGAAAAATTATTGATACATTTATGTAATTTATTTAAAAAAAAAAAAAGAAATACGATTATTGTATATAAATTTAAATATTAAAACCAAACCAAAATCATTGATAAGACTAAATAAAATAGGAAATAATTGATAACAGTATTAAAAAGATTCATAAAAATAAACAATTCGGCACATCAGGAATTTTTGGAAGGCAAACCCGCTATAAATCATTATAAAATTTATTACATTAATAATAATAAAAGAGACAACAAAAAAGCACACTTTGTACCAAAACTGACTCGAAATGATCGGGAAAACTTATCACTATGCAAAACGCAAATCGCTACAATTATTACCCTATCCATTTTCAAACTGTCTTTTTCGTTGCTATATTCAGTGCGTACTCTGTTCCACTGATAATGTATAGTTTAAGAAGAAATCTACAATAAAATGTGTGTAAGGATCATATTAATGTGCCGCATCGATAACGTCATATCAGTCTGATCGAATTTACAGTTTTATTGTAAAATTGTATTTGGTTTGGCTTCTTCACAAAAATTCCTTTGCGTTTTTTTCAGAATTCGTAGTGTTGGCGGTGGTGACCATAAACGATGTGCTACTAGTTTCTATCGACTGCTAGTGACAGTGTTCTGTGACATCAACAATAACCGACTTTTTCCAACAGAACAAGAAATATCCGACGGCAGCGCCCAATACAACGGCAATACATAGCCAAACGTTATATGTCATGAATATCAACATCAGGAGGAATGACAATGTTACTTGGATTATGTGCAAGAATGTCTGGTACAAATGCATCAACGAGAGCATCGATGGCCTGAAAATGAGAAAATGAAACGTTATCGAATGAATTGCAATTATGTTACACATATAAATAAGCATGTTAACACATTCCTTATGTAAACATGTTCGATTCAATTTGAATAAATATTTAAAACAGAAAGGAAATTTAACGAGAAGAGATTGTATTCTAGTCACGAGTCGTATGCACGTTCCTTAAATCGTTTTCCAATATATTGCACAACATGTTTTCAGTTCCAAGTCAAACTTTAAAGCGTAAGAAATAAACCCAACTAACTATGCAACTTTAAATTACCAATTAGATAATAATATCAAGCATCTGTTATGCAAGTAGTGTTCAATGTTCCGGCTAATAATGACGTTATGTAAGTCATCAATATTTCACCGCATTGTGCAATTTTAATATTCATTTTACACATTAAACGTATGAAAAGTAAAAGGATTTACTCAAATTTACATATTTGTATTCGAATCAATTTATCTGAAAATTTGTATTGGTTTTCAACTTGGACGTGGACGAATATATTTATATGTACATATTTTTGTGTGAATTTGATCACTCTACAGCAAAAGAATAAAAGCGAAAAAAAAAGACTTGATGATGATACTATAAAGACGAACTGAACTGACTCGACTCGAACCAATCAAGAAATGTTGAAAAATTGTAGCGGATCTCTCTTGCCGATAGGGACGAGTTTTTTTAGGGTACAGTGGTTGTTGTGCTGCGCTATACTGCAGTCCAAGGCAGTAACTCCAATTTTTGGCCATTTGGAGTTCATGGTCACACACATGGAGATATATGTAGTGAAAATGGCGATCAGCGACTCTTTTGAAGCCGGACGATTTCTCGCAAAGGACTTACTCACATGTATATTATACACCGGTCTTGAAAAAAACAGCCCAAACTTTGAAGACTAGGCTACTATTTGCATTTCACTGCCATCTGGCATGAAACATCCCTACAAAAACGTTCAATATTGCATCAAAATGCTTCAAAGTGCTTTATACAGAGACGGCGTCTTGCCGTCGCCGTTATTTATATCTCTATGGTCACACAGTACAGCTTTCCTTTTCAACAACTCCTCCAACTATTTTAAGAATGATAAAAAGTACATCTAGACACATGACCTATGGCTAAATATTATAGTATTACTCTAATATTGAATGCTGGCCCAGCCCAAAGAAGATAAAAAGCGTTTTTCTCAAAATCGTAGTTGAGTGATCACTGCACTTTAGCTTAGGACGGCAGTATATGCGTTCCTACACTTTTTATCTTCTCTTAAAATATTTTTTTTTTACTTCAATACAAATTTGTGTTTAACAAGTTCGCTTCAGTGATAAACTGAAACTAATTCGCTGAGTATCCGCCCCTATAGGCAGCCAGGAAGAAATAACAGATAATTTCTCTTCATTTCTACTGATTTTTGGGAACTGATCTAGTCTAAGTAACGTTCTATTAAGCGGGAATTACATTCTGTAGTCTTCAAAATCTGCTCTGACAGCGAAAAATACAGAAAAACAAACATTAAGTTCGATTTCGGTAGCTTTACCACGGAAAAATAATTTCTTGAATTTATATTTGAATTAGTACAATTTTTTAAAGCTTTTATGACTAGAAGTAAGGTACAGGATATTCAGCGGATATTCATCGAATCGTTCTGTCCCGTATATGGGAAGCACTTACAAATTTTTACGCAACAATTAAAAGAAATAAATATCTAAAACTTAAAATTTAGTAGTCGATCGATCTATTAACCTTCCGTCTGTTAACCGGGGTAGACAACTACCCCAAGCTGATTTAAACTGTAATAGAACTTTAACGAAATGGATTTTAGTTTTCATTTTTCACGAATGCCTGGCCAGGTCTCTTATCATACCTGGGTTATAACAGAAGTTTAAATTCCAATTTGACCGTTGAACAAGACTGTGGTACTTCCTCAAGAGTTATTTAGAGAATATTTTAATATTTTTTTTTGAACCAATACGTACTAACGCATTACTCATCGTTGGCCAATGGTGTTGTTTTATAATACGCTAGATGAAGCATGTATTGTTACATATAAAATCCTTAAGATGGTACGTCCCGATGATTATATAGATAAGAAATCCAAATTATTTCTGCGCATACTATTTCTTGAATCACTGGCAAAGGAACAGGTCGATCCTTATTATTAAAGCAAGACAATGTACTTTTTGTGATCGAAGCAAAGGACAGACCATGTTGCTCGAAACGGTGCACAGACGGAAGGTTAAAGGGTTACATACACTTGAATAATTAAAAAAAATCAATTTTTTAAAAAGGTCCCTATTCGAAAGTATTAACGTTTAAGTATCTACCTTGAAAATTTCATAGTGAAATTCGCAGTATTGTTGAAGCTTAAGCGTATTGTAATCGACTTGGTGAGCAACGACTAACGGTTGGCAAGTAGAGTTCACGGCCTTTGTCATCTGTTTGAATATGATTTTTTTTTTTTAATTCCTGATATCTATGACTTTCTGTATAGCAGGGACATGTTTTGAAAAGCTGGCTGAGTTCAGGTACATGCGTTTCACAGTTGAAATTCACAGAACCACATTTCAGTGTAAACTGTCCTCTACATTTTAAACGCGTTTTTCTCGGAACAACATTTTGAAATTCAGTACCAGGAATATCTCCGCGACCACTGTATCGATCGGGATCCAGATTTGCACAGTTATGTTTCACACAATACTCGAATGCTTCGAGAAAGTAAAGAAAGAATTAGTTTGTTTGCTTTGTCTACGCTCGTTCCCATTGTATTAATTAATTGCATTGCAATCATGAATCATTAGGTAAACTTTTTCAAATGGTGAAAACGGGTTACACAAAAGTACAATCTAAGCTGACCAGTACTAGTAAAAGCTAGTAACTTAGAACCCTTGCAATACTCGTTCGCATACTCCCAAATCTTCAAAACTTAAGGAGTGCACACCCTTTACAATTTTCAAACAAAAAAAAATTTTCACACATATTTCGAGAGTATAAAGCGTAGCAAACGTTTGTTTGGCTCAAAAGTATGTCATATGCGGTTGATTTTTAAAGCTATAATGCCTATAATTATACCTATACTAACGCGAGGTATTGAAACTTTAAACGAGATTATCTCGAAACTGCATCTTTAAAAACTGCTCGTTTTGTAGCTCAAGTTATGGATGAATTTGACTGATTTTTTGTGAAATTTCCATCTGATATATAAATATCGGAAGGATATACCAGAAGTTTTGAGGATATCGCGTAAATAAACCACTTTTTTTTGGGGTAAAAACTGTCAAAAAAAATAGTTGAAAATTGCATATTTGCTTGAAAAGCCCCATATATTTTTCGTTTTAAATTTTTGGAAAATTTTTCTCACCGGGCACCAGCGAAAAAGTAATGCAAGAGATTTTTCATATTTTTTATTTACTTTCGAAATGAAACTTTGGTGTGTTTTAGGATGCGGACAATAAAAAATTTTGACATTTGGGACGTAAAACAATGAATAAAAACGATTTAAAATGTTTGATTTCATCCATCCAGTACAATTCGAGCCGCCATGTTTGGCTGACGCGCGCTACGCTCCAACTACCTTTCGCGCAGCCCTGCGGGGCTCAGGGATTAAAACTCCCTTTTCGCGTTGATGTCTGGCTGCCGCGCGCTACGCTCCAACTACGTTTCGTGCAGCCCTGCGGGGCTGTAGGGATTTAAACTCCCTTTTTCGCGTTTATGTGTGACGAGAAACGTCAAACTTAACCGTCATGGCGTTGAGCAAAACTAGAAATTTGAAATCGCTTTTTTTGTAGTTATAGGTTGAAAATGCCAAATATTTAGTTTGACCACAAACGGAAACATATTAAAGTTTAGTTTATAAAGTGTTTAAAAAATAAAAAAAATTGTTTTCACCCTTTTTTCGCTGGTGCCCGGTGAGAAAAATTTACCGATGAATCTTCTCATATATCCACAATAGTTATACATATTAACATTTTAGCAGGTATAAAGGGATAGATATAAAAGGGCAATTAAACATGGGACTTTTCGGAACAAATACTGACTATTATTAATTGAAAAAACATGGAAAAAAGGTACATAGGAGTATTAGAAAAAGTGTTGACCCATATCATGTGGTTTCTAATCCACGACCTCCGGAACTATAGACTAGCTCCGCATACTAGTTCACCAAGCCTGTCCAAGTTATTATTATACATATTATTATTGTTATTGTTGCCTGGAAATGAATTTTGTAGGTAACAAGTCCGTAGGTATCTTAGCTACTGTGCTATCTGATGCTGTCTTTTTTATATATATTGGCCGAAAACTAGCTTATGTTTAGTAGCTAGACTTTATCCTACATTCGGTGAGCCAGAAAGGCCGCACGAAGTAGTCCAAGTTGTTAGTTACAAAGTCAAATAATATACATCCACCCTGCCAATCACAATAGTCCCACCGAGACCGCAGTGATTTCGGATTCTTAAACCGTCCTCCACCATGTACAATCTACCCACCTCGCTGGTGTGTTACAAAAATAACAGTTTTATGGCTGTTATACTCGTATGTACATATATACGATTTTTATTTTAATATAGGAAATTTTTAATAAGAACATCAACCAATAGTTATACAAGCATGCAATATTAACATAGCCATAGCCAAAGAGGTTAAAAGAAATAGGGACCATAACTTACGGTTGCTTGTGTATAACTTCTCCAACATAACTGTAAATGTAATATAATTAAATATATTAAATAAAAACAATCACAATTATAAATAAAAAGAAACAATGACAATAATAATCTTCAACTTACTGTACTGTTTGAGCATTTTGATTTTCTTCGGGTGATGAAACTTTGTCAGGTGTTGCGACTGGCCTATATTCCAATAAATTATAAGTTCGCCAGAATAAAAATTCTCTGTAATATTTTAGGCCTTCATAAAGTGTGGCCATTATAAAAATTGCTAACATTGATCCTATAAGACCGCCAACCGTACTGATTTTCCAACCCGAAAACAATATTGTTTCATTACAGCCGAAGTGAAACTGAAAAAAAAAATTAAAATATAATCAGTATAAAAAAACATAGACGAATAAGTGCATTAGTCGTGTTATTTTGCCACGTAATCCAAAATCCATTGCAGATCAGGTTAGCGACATGGGAAAGCGATAACAAAATTAAACCATTGTTGTTTGTTCTTTTCGCATGTCGCCAACCTACTCTGCACGGTTTGGTTTTAATTATGATTTAATTTTTTTAATTTGACCCATGCAGGAAAAAGCTCCATTACTAAGGTCGTTTCTCAGTTCCTTGCTAAGTCTACGTCTACGTCTATGTTGACGTCACAGCATAGCATTGCTATTATAACAGTTAGAAAAAGCTCGAAATGGATCAGCTGATGCTTATTTGACACTGCAAAAATCAAAAATTTGAATATTTTTACGTTTCCTTAAGCTTGTATTACACTGTTTGACCAAGTTGTCATACGTACAGTGTAATACAAGCTTTTGATCGACTGATAGCCAAGACACAAACCAGCAAGAAAGCTTTTGTGCTCTTGCTAGGTCTGACGTCATAATTGCATAATAACTGTTATAACTAGACGTAGACTTAAGCAAGAAACGACCTATGGCCCGTTCCTACGATCGTCAGTTACGTTCTAACAGTTTAGAAAAAGCTCGACTAAACCGTCAAAATGGATCAGCTTATGCTTATTTGACACTTCAAAAATCAAAAATTAATTAAATTTTATAAACAAATTTTAATTTTTTTATGTTTGCTTAGATTGACTAATAGTCAAGACACGAACCGAAAATAAATTTAGACACAGCGTTGCTACGTCTGACGTCATTAACTGTTATAACTAGACGTAGACGAAGCAAGGTATTGGGAAACGACTTAAATATCCTTAATATCAAACAAATATGTTCAGGGCGATGCAATTCAACCGGATCTCTCGGTTGTCTACTTATTTCTATTCCCATATAAAAATGCACAACAAAGTTTCCAAGTAATTTCAGTACATAATTTTGTATAGTTAAGAACGGACGATAAATACATTCCATATTTTATTAAAAGAAATATTTTTTAAAAACTCACTGCCATTGACATCATATGTTCCATCATTCCAGAGTGCATGGTGTGTTCATGATGGCTTTCTGTTGTTGCCACTGTTGCAGTAGGTAACGTATTTAAATGTTGGTGGCTTTCACTCGACATGTTATGGTCTTTAAGAAATTAAGAATTTTTAATTATGTGTATTAGCGTTATTTTGTGCCGGAACCTTACCGACACCATGTCCATGTATGCTGTGTTGTGAATGGTCCATTGTTAGCTGGTAATTTGTCTATTGTTAACTGAAAGTAGAAATAATAGAATAATTATTGAAAGTAACAATTTTTATCAATTCAATTACGCTCTATATTTTTACAATAGGTAGTTGTTTATAAACAATAAAAATCTGTTCATATTAATAATTAGCTATAACCTGTTTATGTTTACTAATAATCACATATCGAATAATTCTGCAGAATTGAAAAAATATCGCTTATGAACAAGAACATCTGCATGATAAAATAACAAATATAAAAATGCATTGTACGCTATTTTTGAAATAGCAATTGGAAGCCAACTTGCAAGAATTCTCATGAATCCGTAGAATATATGGTATGTTCGGATAATGAAAAAGAGAAACGACTGCTTTGAAAGCATTTCTATTCCATTCTATCGCAACTGCAGCATTCAGTACAGCTGTTTAATCGATAATTTGGTTAAAGTGGTTTTGTGTACCTTCATTTTCTCACCAGAATATGTACATCATAATATAAGGGCAAGAATGGTCAGATGACTGAATTTATATTACCATTCTTATGCAAATTGGAAACCAATGATTATCTACCTGCCTTCATAACCATTCATTGAATTAGTTTGTAGTTAAAATGTGTAATTAGTTAATGACGACAATGATGACCAAAATCAAATCAATTTTCAGCCTTATAATCACCATTAAAAGCATTGTACATAATTACAAGATATTTGAGGATATTTCGGATTTAAGCACATATTATATTTTCTTTTAAATTTTTTGCATTAAGTCTATTAAATGTTTTAATAGATATGAAAAATATATGACCTTTTCGTCCGAGGCACCGTTCTATGCGTTTCAAACTCACTTTGAACGAGGTCAAATTCTTTAAATTCTTAATTTGCATCCCTCTTTTCATCCTTTTTATCTACTATCACTCCGACTTGTTTTTCAGTTGTTATCATGGAGCGGTTCCAAATCAACAACGCATTTTTTAAACATTTTATTAAAATCATGATAGTGCGCCAGAGACAGTAAACTGTGGATAATTCTCGGGAGAAACACAGCACCCACCTCGTCGACAGTTTACAGCAGTTGGGCATTCCGTAAAGTTCGTTGCAAAAATTTTTGACGAAAGACCTTCATTAGCATACATTAAAAATTCAATTAGTGCAGTATATTAAGCCGGTGGATCATTAAAAAAGAAGGTGATTTTGTCAATGGATTGACGAGAGACTGGCAACGTACGAAAATTTCGTGAAAAAAATTAATTTTCAGGAACGAGGTTCATCTCAGTGGCTTTGTCAATGAACAAAACTGCAGGATTATGGGACCAGGGTTATTGGAAATTACGTTGAGCGTTCTAACACATGCAGATTTAGTGAGGATGATCATATGCCAGATGCTGTTTTTAATTATTAAGTCGGACATGTTGCTGAATAAAAAATAAATGTGTTATCATTCAAATTTGACTGATTAATTAATTTGTCAAAAATTGCGTACTCTATGGGACATCCTATGTAATGTATGCGGTAATTGTTGAGGTTGAGCATAATTAATTAATTTTTGGACCTACTCCAACACAACTGTTCTCTAGTGTAAGTCTTTGTAAGACCCTCGTTATACTCAAGACTTGATTCTAATTGAGTAAATCCGTTTCTCTACTTGAAGTAATCTAAACACCAGAAAAATGTAACGGATCAAAAATTTAAAAATATTAAGCATTTAGGTCGTTTCCCAATTAGGCGGAAATGATGGACGCTTCGACATAGAGTGTTCAAATTTGGAATCCGACTGCTTGGTCGAATATGTAGGACTGAGTTCTTTAATGGAAAAATTCATCCTTCTGCCACAAGAAAGTCTTTAACATCGCATCGCTTTATCTCGTTTATGTGTGTGTTGCCCGGATTTCCAAGCAAATTTTCCAGTCGATTAATCCAATATGCCTTTGATTGCATAACTAGTCAACTTGTACTATTAATCTTCTGCAAAAGTCATTTGTTGATTGTAATCACAACCATGAATCATCACCTTATCAACTTTTTTCATCATAGAGTTCCGTGCTTTATACTCAACTAGGTATTACAAGTACTACAACACAGAACAATTCACAATGAACCATCAAGTAGCATACGTACTTTTATTAAAAAGCAGCCGAGAGTTCGTTGCTTTTTAATAAAACTACATGCTATCTCATGAAACGAAATTAAAATTGAATGATACAATTTCACAGTAATACACACTGTGCCTTCCCCTGTCTTCAATTTAATCAATTGAAATAATTTAACTGAATTTAACTTTAAATCGGTTCAAATATCAGTCTATACTCTTTCAAACATTTGAAATAATAGTAATCTGCGTTCATTTAATAAGACAGGCTGAAACTTATTCATATAAACAGGGTGCACTTCGCAATAAAATCATTACAGAAATTAAAAAATGATTAGATTTTTTTCATCCACAACTTTCTCTATGAAAACCAGTAGAAAAAACTGTTCTACTAAAAACAGTTTGTCAAATGTTTGCCAAATGTTGAGGAGATTTGTCACAATAAATTTAAAAAAAAATAATTACCAAGAACTCCCAAAATATGACCTATATTATATCAAAAATGGTTTCATGTACCTCTAACAAATTAAGGTAAAACACAGTTCTACATCATCATCAACGGCGCGACAGCCCAAATCGGGCCAGGGCCTGCAGAAATTTTACATACTTATAACAACTTTCTAGAATGAGCTTCTAACTGCCAAAAATTATTCTTTTTGTGTCTTAATGGTACAATTAGAACTTAGCAATTGTTGCATTTGCAAAACGATAGCAGATAAAGGCTCTGTAAACTATTTCATTTGAAAGAGCGTCTAAAAGCTTCTATATTTGCAAATATAACTCAGGTTTAACTCAAGGCAAACTAGGTATAGTTGGAATTTTGTACATAATTCTAAGGTCGCGAATATATGTACATATAGCCTTGTCTGTCACAGGTTCACGGGTAGAAACATTCTGACAGTTTTTCTTTATGCAAGACGTATTATCACAGAATAAACTAGGTACTAGTACTTTGTCATATATTGAACTTAAAAAAAATTGTCAAAACATTTTGTCAAATTTGACGAAAAATTTTGTCAAATTTGACGAAAAATTTTGTCAAATTTTATTCGTCAAAATAGAATAGCAAATAAAATAATGTGGCGAACAAACATCTGATGATTGTGTTATCTAGCACTGATTTACCAGGAAAAGTAGTAAAATACGTATGACAGCGTGGCATACAGTGTAACACTAGCATTAGTTATGGCAGTGCTTTTATCGAAAATAATATCTATATAATATACATATATCGCAGAAGGCAGACTGTAATATAGTCTGCCTTCAACCCGTCGAGATTCTTCTATATCTATGACATGAGATGTAATAGTGATTGCCACTAAGTGGACTGCATCAAGAATATCGTTAAGGCGCTATGAGTCCGGCACGACCATTTATTGTCCCTGTTTGACTTTTCTTTCTTGAGAGTTTTGTTTTTCGTTCATGTAATTTGGTGTGGACAATACGTCTGCATCAGCGAACTAATTTTGATGTTACAGAAAAAAAAATAGTGTTATAGGTTTTCAAATTATTTGAAACGCATAACTATTAAAAATCAATAATTTTTTCATTGATTTATCTTCTAGAAATACCAATTAATTATACTACCTATGATACTTTTCAGTGAAATGCGGTCTTTTTATGTAATTCTTGCCATGAAAATCGTGAAAAATTGCTTCAGTTTGACCTCATATATTATTAACAGAAATGAAATTTTTTTTTTAAATTTTCTTCATGAAGGGCCTTCTTTAAGATTTTTTCTAGCATTATATTAATGAAAATGACATGTTAATTATTCAAGAAATACGAAATATGCGTTAAAAAAATTCGAATTTACTCATTGAAAAAAATGTTCAAGGGTTGTTGTTCTAATAGCATTTTTTTCCAAATACAGTTTTGAATTTTTTTTTATGGATGTCCTAGTTTACATACCAGCTAATAAAATGGTGTAATATTATTTTGTTTTTTTGTTGCCATTAACGTGAAATATAGGTAAAAAAAATTTAACGTGCACATGGAGCCTTAAGGTGGTAGGAGAAGAATAATCAATAATTAAAGTATATTCTTCGGTCACCAAACTCTTTGATAGCCTCTATCAACAGTGGCTACTGCATGAGGGAAAGTTATGCACAAGTTTCATGCTCTAGTTCCAAAACTTAAGCTGAGAAATTAATAAAATTCTTTCGGAAAAAATGTTAAGACCCAAATCACGTGTAACCGTGACATCCGAACGTATTTAAATTGTATTATGCTTATATTAAAAATGTAGGTCAATGAACAACGTCGCACTGTTTAAACTTCGATAAAAGTTACGAAGGAGTACTCTTATCTCTTTCACGAACTTCGCTTCATTTAATCTAAAAATTTAAATATACAAATAGTTTCTTAAAACAAGCCAATCGGAATTTTGCGGCGCACTTGTTCAACATTGTTGCACTATTTCAATACTATTTTTATTGAGTAAAATTACGACACTATATTCAAAGCAAACACAGTTATTTGTGGTCATAAGAATATATTACAAAATACCTATTTCTCATTTAACTTACAATTTTTGTTCAGCCAATTACTCCCCATGCATATGAAATGAAGATATCAATCTGCCATTCACAACAAAACGAAGAAATTAACAGATAATGGAATTAAACGATTATATTAAAAAACCGATTGCAATTATATTGAAACGACTGCAGCAAAAGTAAGGACAAGACTACTTTAAAATTCACAAAAATTATTTATCAATTTTCGAAAAGTTTTCCGTCTACTAAACAAGAAGATGAACAATTGAAACCACTTGATTCGATAAGAAAGTTTAATTAGGTAAAGTTTTGTAAGATATACCGTTGTACAAAAATACCACAAACCTCTTCCCATTTCAGGGCTTAAATTCCATCAGATAATAACCGCACTTTATCTAAGTCCCAACAATGGGGAAAAAGTCGAGTTTGAAACACAAATACACACTTATTTATGTGAAAATTGATATCTAGAACTTTTTAACCTTATTGAAGCGGTCAAGTTCTGTATTGCTGGCGAAAAATGATAACACATTAAATTAAAAACATACTGAATATGACATTCTGCATATTTTTTAATACTAATTTGATAACAAATTTTGGCATGGTGTTAATCGAACATTTTTTGATAATAAATATTCACAGTAAAGTCATTTTATTGCCGGGATGAAATTCATGGTCACACAAAATAATTGATAGAAATACGATTTCATGTAATCTTGAAAATAATAAATCGAACATGATAAGAGAGTAAGTAAGAAAATAATAATATTTACATCGCCAGATTTCGAGCTAAATTTCGCGAAATTTTGAGATTTCGATAAATCTCTATCGAAATCTACTAGATTTCCCGTACATTTTGAGCGATTTTAAAATCTTTCTGAGTTTGGGAAAATCCAGGAATGTAATGAAACAGCCCTGAAGTTTGTGTTTCCTCACGTTTACTTTTCACCACAATGTTCACATTCATGTATTTAAAAAAAATTGCAAGTACTTGCTCGGAACTCAATCTATAAAATTTAAGGCTCCATGTGCACGTTAAATGCAATTTTGATGATTTATGACTGTTTTCTTACCAATATTTCACGTTAATGGCAACAAAAAAACAAAATAAAATTACACCGCTTTAGGAGCTGGTATGTAAACTAGGTCGTGTATAAAGAAAAAATTCAAAAATGGAAAAAATGCTATTAGAACAAAACCCTTGAACATTTTTTAAAACGCGTAAATTCGAGTTTTTTAAACGCATATTGCCTATTTCTTGATTAATTAACATGTCATTATCATTAATATAATGCCAGAACAAATCTTAAAGAAGGTCTTCCATAGATCAAATTTTAAAAAATTTCCATTTTTGTTAATAATATATGAAGTCAAACTGAAGCAATTTTTCACGATTTTCATGGCAAGAATTACATAAGAAGACCGCATTTCATTGAAAAGTATCACAGATAGGATAATTGATTAATATTTCTAGAAGATAAATCAATGAAAAAATTATTGATTTTTAATAGTTATGCGTTTCAAATAATTTGAAAACCTGTAACACTATTTTTTTTTCTGTAACATCAAAATTAGTTCGCTGATAGACAGCGAACGGTGCAGACGTATTGTCCACGCCAAATTACATAAACGAAAAACGATTTCAATCGATTAAAATCCTCTCAAGAAAGAAAAATCAAACAGGGATAAAAAAATTGGTGTACCGGACTTATGGGGCCTTAATATTTTAACCCTTTTGCCCCATAAGCGGGCTACAGACTTATCGCGTTTCGCCTATTTCGCATCATTCGCGTCTTTCTCGTGTGTAGAGGTTTCTCGTGAGTTTCTCGCGTATCGTTGTTCGCGATTCGCGATTCGTGTGTTTTTGAGGCGGTTTTTTCACGACATCAAAGGATTTTGCTTGACGAGAAAGTAACGAGAAATACGCGAGACGATTTTTCGTGACTTTCTCGTGAGTTTTTGTTTTTTCGTGGTTTATGTCAAAAGTTTGGACTTGCATGAATTCAAAAATTTAAAATAAATGAAGTTCACGAAATGTAGAGAAATCACGAAACGCGAAACTGGCGAATTGTGTGTACAATTCTTTCTCGTGTTCTCGCAAGATTTATGTGTTTTTTGAAATAAGATGAGAAACTCACGAAATGCGAAAAACTAGAAAAGCAGGAGAAGTCTGTAGGGCTTTAGGCTGGCCGCACACTGAAAAAGCAAAAACGGTTTTAGTCAAAAACATTTTCGACTAAACATGAATGCCTTGCATTGAAGGCACGCGACTAATCAGTTGTGCTCTGATCATTGAATTGCTATTGAAACAGCGACATTCCGATTACTATGGAATTATGTATGTATGGATTTAAGAACCAATAAAGTACACTTTTACTTTTACTGTAGAAACAATTATCACATAACTCTCACTTGAAACATTAATTGAGTGCTTATGCAGTTTATAATTTGAACACAATATACGTAAGCAACCACGACAATTTAGCAACGTAATATTTAATATAATTTTACACTATGCACATACCTAGCTTTAAAGCTATGCCTACACAGATATATAAGTATGTACTCGCACTTAAACTGAAACTGTCGATAAGTAGAATATTTGCTGATATTTTCGCGGTCTAAGACCTGAATTTCTACGTATATTTTTAAATCACTGCTGATATTATTGCGAAAGTAATTGTAACTTCGATATCAGAATAGAAAGTTGTTTTACCAGTTTTTTTTTAAATAGTAAAAATGTACTGTCCGGAAACTAAAATACGCCCTAAGAGCCTGTAACTGTAAATGAAAGATTCGATCACATGGTGCTCTCATTCCAGAGGTCAAAAAGAATTTTAGTCTTCAATTCTAGTCCAGAGTAACACTATCTATCCAACATCAGCATGAGTCCTACATATTGATATCTATACGTAGAGTAGTCTATATCTATATCAACCAAGATATTGCTACTTCCACCATAAACTTTGCATACTGTGCAAACTACAAAGGTAACAGCGCAACAGTTCATTTTACCACAGTCAAGGTATTGAATGGTCCAATGATTAGGAAATTCAGCGCAAACTTGCGAGGTCAATAATATGCTACGATACATATACACCAGTACCAGCCAGAGAATGCTCCATTTTCTACAGCAGTTATACAATTACTTTCACCCAAGTATTTCTACGAGTAATTTGAATTCGTTTTATTTGACAGCGACATGATATTGCAATGGCCCTTTTAATCAGATCGCAATTTAGAGAGTTTGAAGATATTTCTGAAGTGGATTAATGAGTTTTTCAGGCCAGAATTTATGCTACACGAAATACAGGGTGGATCAATTTCGATCCACACAATTTTGAGACGTGATTTCCTGGACAATTTAAAAAGAAAAATCGTATCGCAGTGATGTTCATGCTTAAAGTCGGGTCCACTCATTTGCCATCACGACCACCGTGTACCGAACTATTTAACACGTCATTTAACTATTTTGTGGAAAATTTTAATTGCTTCGTTACTACTCTGATCTCTATTCTACAGTTCTGTAATCCAAAAAAAAAGGTTGACTACATTTATGGAAAATCGTGCAAATCTTGTCTTCCCTGTAAGAATTGGAAAATTTGACGAATAGCAGCCAATCTTTTATATTGGCAATAGTACAGCAGTTTCTCTGAATTTAGTTAAATAAAGCATTTTATTAGCAAATACACCTTTTTATGTACATTACGAGTACGAACTATTTCAAGTAAAACACAATTCGTTTAAAATCTAAATAAGTGTTAATTTGTTTATTCACACTTTATTCGCACTTTAATAATTCTATTCACACTATTATTCGCACAGTATGGCAATACCGAGCGCTTGGCTCGATCGCATGCTATCGATCACTTTCCACCAATACGGTCGCGTAACACACGCTGGTAGTCACAGTCTACGTAATAAAAATTACTATGCCCCTTTTTTTTAAGGCCGTCGTTATAACTTAGGGGATCACCCTTTAATGCGATTGCACAGCTATAACGACATAGGTTGGGGATGAAACAGTTTGGTAGGGTATTTAGGGCGGTGGAACGGGAGGGAAGCGTCTGAAGTGTCGGGGATCGTTGTTTTTGAACTGTTGAAGGTTATACTTATCAGGGAATAGATCGGCTGGCAATGCGTTCTACATATGTACATTACTGATGTTCGGGGGACAAAGAACTGCCTAAATTTCACTGTTCTCCACGAATGGGACTGAACGGTATACTCGTGGGAGCGTGAAGCTTGGCGAGTGTTACGGGGGGCGACTAAGAGTGGGGGAATAAATTCTTTTAGTTCCTTACTACATTTACCATGAAAATATCGGTAGTAAATACTGAGTGCTCCGACATTACGGCGATACTCAAAGGAGTCTATAGAAGCTGAAACGGCTTCGTCTCCAATTAGTCGGAACAGATGTTTTTGGACACGATTGAGCAAGGCTAAATGGGATTTAGGTGTCCCAGCCCAGATATGCGAGTTGTAAAAAAGACATGGTCTGATATACATATGCCTTTGTAATCTAGAACGTACATCAATGTTCGCTTGGTAAAGTGTGTGGACGCTTCTCGAAAGCCTTAAGGCTCGTGTCCACTAGCAAGCAAAACTTGTTAGAGTTGCTCTATGACATTTATTGCTGCATGTGTACACGGTTCCGAGAGCGCATTTGCCCAAGTTTTTGCTTTAGCTAGCAAACGCTTGCCTTTTCAAGCAAGTTGTGAATGTACACGCTAACTTGCGAGAGTTGAGATCTCGCAAGAAAGTTCCGATCGGTTCCGAAATTTTTCAGCAAGTCAGTACAATTGCATTGGGTGTGAAGTTAAGTTCAGTTTTAGGAGTCGTAGTTCCATAGTTTACGTGCGAAGTATGAACGGAGAATCTAAGTGGAGTTCCGAGTACACGTTTTTGCTCATTTCCAATGTGAAACTTTATCCAGAGTTGTGGTATTTTTCTTTTTCGTTTTGACAGTTCAACGAAATTTTGATGATGAAGTGTACACGGAAGCGCAAGTTTTACTTGCAAGATTTTTGTAGAGCTACTTGCTAGAGTAAAATTGCTGCAATTTGACAGATAGTGTACACATCGCACCAAATTACTCTAGCAAGAAATGTCGCAAGTTACTTGCCAGTGGACACGAGCCTTTAGAGCATTCGATTTTGATTTTCTACGCTGGTCTAGTACATGCGAGAGCATTTGATTAGAAGTTAAGCACAATCGAGTTACTCCGCCCCCTTATATAGTTCAACTAACTTACTGATTGGGTTACTTTACAGCTAGGTATTTGGTTGTTGCTGTTTTTATTATGCGAAACCGATCTAGTTGCACGGTTGCCAGGCTTGCATATAACACTATTATATAATACTGCATCGTTCCTTTTTCCTTAAATTGCACAGAATTAAATATAACAACATAATTTCGCAACAATAAAGTCAAATTTGTACATACAACAATTTATTGTTTAATTAAAAGTCTAAAAGCTCACACTTTATAAAAAAAAAGAAATATTGATCCGCCTCTTTTCACACATTCGGTCTCGGAAATGAAGCGACATGAATGGACTTACGGTACTATACGTACATACTCGTACAGTACATTGTTATTTGATATTTGTCGACGCAAAACAGCCACACTAATTACATCTTCTGACTAATCATCCATTTTATAGATTGCAGACTATCGAAATATAATCGAACTACTTTGATAGCTGATCCTTTCAGTGAATATTATTGAATTAATCCCGTGTCAAGGCTACACTTTCTCTGCCCGAAGAAAGTTGATACAGTACAGCTTCTCAGCTCAACGAACTAGAACAATTTAACCGTATCGGCATACACAAGCTGTATGTTAACGTTGAGTTCAGCTGGATGTGTCGGAAGTGCTTCCCAGTCAGTGTAGCGTACTGGTATAAGAGAATTATATTTAAAAAAAAAAGAGTATTAATAATAAACATGCAGAACATAAATTATCCCGAAATTCCAAACATAATCAAACAAATGGAGAAGAAAAGAAATATGTGAAAAAATTTAATAAATAAAAAATTATAAAATAAAGGACACAATCTCAGAGCGGAACTCTTTCCCATAAAAGGTTTCTTCCTTTAATAAAGTGTAATGTGCAGTTTTCTTTAGACTACACCTTTCAAATGTGATACACTTTATTTGGAAAATAAAAGGTGACGAATGCAAAAGAGAAGTTTTTTTGATTTGTTTGATTCTTCAAATTCTGACTATGCAAAATCTTTCAATTTAATTTGAAAGTAATGAGTATCTCTAACACTAGAATTAAATTCAATCATTGCCCGGCGGCGACGTCCAGAGCATTGTCGACTGGTATGGCAAAATTTATATGTAACTCAGTCGTACTCGAAGAGTACTTTCACAGAATTCACAGAATTCACATGTAAATTCATCCCTTCATTGATCGATGAGAGGTATACCAAAAGTCATGTGTAAATTAATTTGACTGCTCCGCAACCTGCCCCTCATCGATGCTCCGTAAAGTCTACTCACACCTATTCACAGACAGCAAAAACATCGAAGAGCTTGTTCCCAAGTGATAATCTTTTTTCAGCGATAACTTTCAAGAGTTTTCCTTGACGTTTCATCGATGTTTGGTTTATAGAGAATAGTTAATCCTGGAAACAAAAGGTTGTTAAGCCATTCTCTTTGTGTGCGTACATTGTGCAATGATATAATACCTCTGTATAATCCTTTTTTCTCTCGAATAAATGGCGAACATTTTTAATTCATTCAGAATCACGTATACTGTTCGTCCTGTCCCTTAAAACCAGGAAAATTCGGTTTCAGGAATTACATTGCATATGTAATGGACCCTGGAAAGAACTATGCTGCTGTTTGAATCTTGAGTGTGCACAAGGATAGAATCTTTGACTATCTGATTAATTCACAGAATTATTAACCATTACTCGTATGTACAACTAACTACTAAACAATTTGCCAATAGACAGGCATTATATTGAACGAAAAATTGATCACACGTTTGACTAGATGCCTCTATGCTCCTACCAGCATACATACAATATTACAGATATCTGCCAACCAGTTTGATACAAGGTTGTTCTTTCGAATACGAAATAATAGGGATCAAAACATATTACATGCAAGGATGTTTCACTGGCCTCGTTTGTGACAGTCATGACCGTAGAGTTCCGCTAAATTCGTCCTAATGGAGGTCAAAATTTGACATTTAACACGACAGAGCGTGGAATAAAATAGATATTTATCATAGATTTCCCTGCCGAAACCGATGCATGGATCACGGCTCTATACACACATGATGAACTTTTGTTTCAGAACATACTCCCGCAATAGAAGCTTCATTGAACGACGAGTTGTTTGGAAAATGCAATTAATGCAAAACATAGGAAAACACAGGTTTACGGTTAATTGTGTATCCATCATCAGCGAGTTTCGACGAACAACTACGACTGATGCGTACCTACTAAACGGAATATCTCTCCTAAAATGTAATTGTTGCACAATTTTGATCGAATGTTGTTTGTATAAATTTGACGAACTAAATTTGTCGTCCACTTTATTTCTTATACAATATGCACGTATGTATAGAATTCAAGGCTCTAAAAACAGAGAATGAAAAGCTACTATGGAAGACAACTACATAAAACCAATTTTGATCTGTTTTGCTGTGGTAGAAGACTTACCAACTGGCATCAAGCGCTGCCTTGGCTACTTAGAGACATTTTATAGGAAATGATAGTTCGAAAACTCATTTAAGGCCAGGTGTAGGTCAACATCCATTATTTAGAGTGAGGTCAATTGACTAAATTAAAGAACAATATTTGTAGGGTTTAATACAAAATGTGTTGGCTTTATTTAAAATTCGCAGGATAAGCGGTAAGCATATAAAAACATATACAATGTAATGTAAACTCACTGCATTTTCCACTATTTATGAAGGAGTCAGATGATGAAAATAATGTACCATAATATTAATCGACCTTGAAACAATGTATTCCTATTATACTCGTAGAAATTATATAATTTATCATGCCTACATGGAAACTACGTATAAACACTTCAGATGCAGATGGTGGAGCGATTAATGGGGCAATACAGGGCAATATTGTGCTAATTGCGGCAATATTTCGGCAATGTGGCAATGTTTTCACAAATTGCTGGTATTGCTCGCGCTATAGTAGCTATATTTCCACTAGCTTGGAAAATTTTCCTCGTCCGGTGATTCAGTTGTCAAGTTTAGTTTTCAGTTTTGGCTTTATTTGTCAAGTTTCGTGTTGTATGGGCTTGGAATTCAAATGTTTCTAGGTTTTATTTTAAGTTGTTTGTCAAGTTTGCTTTCGTGTTGTTCATAGACAGAATTGTTCGTGAATGATCTTATTGTCAAATTGCTACGTATTGCTCCATATCGCTTAGTCACTGCTGAGCAACGAGTTGACCACCAATTGATCCATATCGTCAATTGTTGATGTTGCTGTACCATATGTTTTCGTGACGTTAAAATTGTCTGGAATTGCTGCAAATTAAGCAATTTTAATTGTTCATGTAAGAGCACCTTTATAATATTAGCTGTGTTTTTTGCGATCTTATCCAGATCAGAACAGGTTCGAAAATGTATATGCAAAACAACAACATTGATGTTTTTCTGACTATTTTCTATAGATAGCTGACCCTTTGAGGCAGCTATTCGCGTTAAATTCTCTAATCTAACCTACTATCTATGGAAAAATGATAAAAACGTTATAAGAACAGCAATGTTGTTATTGTTTTGTATATAAATTTTTGAACCTGCTCTGATCTGGATAAATGCGCAAAAAAAAAAACAATTTTTATACGTAGAAGTATCGTAAATATTCTACGGATAGTACGTTCATAAGAAGCATACGTTTTGTATACAAAACTTTGCCTGTTGAGTATAGTATTTAACACGATACCGAGAGCATTTGCAAGATGGAGTAAAATCATCGTCCTCGCAACTTTTCATTTGCTGAGTTTATTAGTCTAAATCTTGATGTACTATAATGTCACATTTCTCAAACATATCGATTCACGAATTTTAATTCCAGTAGCCTGGTATTCGTATCTACAAACTATTCGGCTATTAAACCAATATAAGAAATTAAGAAACTAGTTTGGTAAAACTTTTGTAGGGCTACTTCTCGCTGCAGGCAATCTTTGATTTATTATGGCACACGATTTTTAAGCACGACCAACTTTAATATGAATTAAATTAACGACTGTTCTTCAAAGAATTAATGGATTTTGATCGTTGTGCAGGATGCTAATTAACGGCTTTGTTCTCCTCACCTGCAGGTCAATTGTTCACTCCAGTGAATTAAGCTTCCTGAACTAAAATATGGCGAATACTGGTCTAGTGTCTGCAGTTACTTGAAGTGGTGTCCAATAAATGTCACGATTAAGCCCTTTGAGCTTTCAATGCGTAATTCCCTAGAAATTTCATTCTAGCACTGTGTCTTTACAAAT
Source organism: Beris chalybata (assembly GCA_949128065.1). Classification (NCBI taxonomy): domain Eukaryota; kingdom Metazoa; phylum Arthropoda; class Insecta; order Diptera; family Stratiomyidae; genus Beris; species Beris chalybata. The sequence goes on along the minus strand of OX421896.1, from coordinate 24,589,970 downwards.
TCCTACAATTAGTAGAGACTGACTGTCCTTGCCCTCCTAAACATGTAGAAATGAGCTTCGAGCATTAAACTTTATACAGGACTTATAAATTTAAACATAAATACAAAATGAGGTTAAAGTTTTTCGAAACATTGAAAGAAATCTGGATAGTATTTACAAAGGTGTAAGATATTTTAAATCTTGGCAGCACTTTTATGACTAACTGAAAGCGATATTTCCAAATCCCAGCACGGTTACATTTTATTCCAAATCGCAGTTTCATAGGAAGGTGGATTGATAAATACCACAGGCAACGTTGATGAAACAGGAACCTGGATCAATCTTCTTTTCGGCTATTCAGTACAGCTTGATCGAAAAAGGTAGAAACAGAAATTCAGCGAACCGTTCAGCACTCTGGAAAGGTTCATGTTTACAGATACTTCAGTTCGAAAGGATTCGGGAAATTGATCATCTTTAAAAAATAATGACACAAATTGTATGTGCAAAACCGTAAAGTCAATAGCTGCAAGACATACTCAGCGAATAAGGGAGGCAATTGAAAGGTAGGTAGTATGGGTCACACTCGGATCTTGTTAGATTTCCTGTGTTCCAGTATACTTACTGGAATGAACAGACAGCATCACACACTATATGATGTTTTGGATATTATCATTCCGAGGAGGGTGAGAATCTAGCTTCATTACTCCTAGTGTTGTTAAAGGTATTTGGAAATAAGCATATAACTAAGCCGATGAACTGGTTATATGCCCATCAAAAGTATGAAGGGTATGATTGCTGTACAAGTACTCAGGCAGATTAATATTTGGCGTGGTGCAACATCACTTGCTACTAGCATGTTCGAAGAACTCTTCCTATCTCTAGTATGCGGATGTGCAGTCTGGCTCGCGAAAAACGATAAATATTAATACCAGAAGGGCAACAATTGAGGCACAGGGCAACTACAGTGCGAAACAACGTGCGATTGTAAGTTGCAGCCTTACCGGTCTAGAGGATAAAAAATATCCTTATTTTTCCCCATGTACTCTTCAAATTAGCTTTTCAGGAACAGTAGTATGTTAATGACATCCTTCATTACTTAAACTACCCCGTTGAATGGAATACAATGCGATCTATTGTGTTCTTCGAGAATACATGTAACCTGTCTATTTAGAATGACATTAAATGGTAATTTTAAAGTTCTGCAGATACTAATAAAACTAATCCAAGATCTAGACAAGATTATTCAGAGATTCTTCATTTATGATAACAGAGTCACGATGAGCGACAGAAATTAAAATATAAGTATTTTTCGAGTTAATGATACGAATTAATAAAAATGAACTTGAGATTCTGAAAGCGCAATAAAGTTAGTGATACGTTGGCCACTTATCTCTTTATGTGCAGATAGAAAAAACAGAAATCCCCTTGACTGCAAAACGCAATTAATTCACCAGACAAACATTGATCGATTTTGACTTTAATTTCCACAATATGTAAAATTAAAAGCTTCCGCTTTACATCAGATAAACGTCTGGGCTTATGTTGTGAAAGGCCTCAGCAAATAACGCAGATAGTCCAATATGAACAATCCTTAATTAATAAACTTTTTCAAAACAATTATAAAACAATATTTAGAGCAATAAGTACTGGAAATTCATTTTATGTAAACAAACTAATTTTCAAATCATAATCAGAAAATACGCTAAATATACAATACGGTCACGGTCAAACATAATTCAAAAATACATTCTACTGCTAACGATACTGTGGCGCATTTTTATTAAATCGGAGTGAATGTGACTAATTTTCGTCGGATTTGGCACAACACGCGGTTACTCTTAATATTATTTTCATTAATTCAATTGTGTAGTTGTTAAAACCGTTTATTTTAGCATACATACATTTTACACACGAGTGACATTGTCTTTTATCGGACCACGAATGCTCTCTTCTGTAGTTGTTCCACTTGTGGTCTTAAGTCGAAATATTGAAACAACAAGGCTATTCTGAAACCTATGTTCATCAGATATGCCGCAAAACGATGGCACCGGACTGAACAAACCATACCTCAGTCACGATGGGCAACATGCTTACTCTGAATGAAATACTGAACTCCACTATTGTAAATATATTGCACTTGTAGACATCGGCCAATACTCACTAGTTTTAAATGTTTTTCTATGAAAGCTATCAGAAAGGGTGAAGGAATTTCCACAAACTCGACCTTACTTTTAGAGTAAACACAAATTTTTGAAAAGATTCGATTTCCATGACCAACGATTTCCAAGACTAATGATTTCTTGAGTTATAATGGGTTTCAAAAGATGAATACACATATTTTTCTACCTAGTACATGTTTTTATAAGGCAGCTACTCGAAGTACTCACTCTATTTGCTTCGCACTGTTTCTTCTATCTGCAACCATTTTAACATGATTTTTGTATGACAAACCCACTTTTGGCTCATTGTATTTTCTTATAATATTAAAAACTTGTTCTGGAATTAACTATTGTAAAATCAACGTCAGGAGGCCAAGGTCCGATTTGGACTGTAACGCCATCGTAAGTAAGTAAGTAAAATCAACAGTACTCACCAGGCCCGTGCGCAGGAAAGTATGATGGGGGGGGGGGGGTTTATCAAGTTCCCCCATACTAAATGTCATGACCTAAAAAAAAAAAAAAAAATCCTCACTTCCCTATGAAAATAGGCCAATGGGGGGGGGGGGGGGGTGAACCCCCAACCCCCCCCCCCCCCCCCCCGTGCGCACGGGCCTGGTACTCACAATGTATTCAAGTCGGAGCTTGAAGCTCTGAAGCTATCGGCTAATATTCTTGAACATGTCTTTTATGGGCGTTTGTATGGCAGCTACCCATAGAAGAATGCTTTGCAAACAATTATTGGCAAATATATCCGATTGCCCATTTGAGATTATGCGATTAACGATTTGAGATTAACCACAAATAGTCAGATTCAATACTGAGATATTCTTACGTTCATCGCAAAGCGATCCACTAACGATAAACGCATTAAGGTGCACAATTAATAAGTTGTGATTGTAACCTTCCAAGTTTAACGCAATTCCGAAATTGACTGCAAGATAGTAAAGTTCCAAAACTACATATTAGAATTTACCTAGATACAGTATTACCTCTAGCTCTATAAAATTAGATCTTATCTAGGTTCTGAATAAATCCCATAGATACTCGTATTAGGATTTGTCGATGGATTATACTCGATATCAGGTTTTTACCTGATTATACTCCTCGGGTTTCATGTACAAATTACTACAACCACAAATTGAAAATCGAGAGAATTATTTGGAATTGGAATTCTTCTTTGAGAACACACATACATTGTCTAAATATTGTCGTATTTCGCATGATATATAATTTATTGTGTAATAGCATTTTTATGAAGCTTTATTGTTGACTTCAACTGGTAGCCGGTAATTATTAGCACAATGACGTTTTTGGGTCTATTTGCTTGTTCTGCGAGTTACAGTCCAGCGCTTCTGGTTGACATATACCTATTTATAACAAAATATTATTACCATACTTCAATGTATGTATATACTTTCGAATAAAACCAATCTGGATAAAATCGAGCAAATAGTTTTTGAGATAATAATTTCTAAAATTCACCTATTTTTTCTGGTTTCTACTCAGATGAGCCCCTTAAGACTGGTGCTAAAATCTTAATTTTGAAAGATCCATCCAAAGTTTTGGCTCCAACTATTTCATAAGATTTTCTGGTACAATGCAATGTGCGCAATAAATTTCTTCGAATCTGGTGGCTCTTAAAAAATCTTACTAATCTTATCTAATAATAAATATGACATATAGATAACGATAACTACACAAAACGATACAATAAACGCCGCACAATGTATTTACATAGACGTGATGGTCTATGTATAGTGAGAGAGTTGTTTGAATGCATACCATTTATCCTACTTGATGGATTGTTTTTAAGATGTAATATCTAAGAGCTGTTATCTACAGACATAGAAAATACCAATCTAAGAACTGTTCAAGTTGAACAACGCATTTTAATTATTAAAGCATTTTACAAAAATAACCGATAAACACCAGGACTTGTTTTATATGCTTGTTGTTGTTGTTGTTTGGTGTGGGGAAGACACACTAAGAGGCGAGTCTTGAGCATTCAGGCCACCAGGCCTATTATACTCGAATCCCCAGTCTCTACTCGAACTTTTTCGTCCTTCTAACAAATTTCAAAAGCTCAGGTAGCGAGCGAAAACGGAGTTCCTCCACCCTCATAACATCGACGCCGTATACATGCATTCTTGCAAAAGAGTAAGCTGGACACTTTATATGCTTAATGCCGTATCCGAAATCATGGCTTGAATAGTTCTAATGACACTGTGGAGAACAATCATTATCCAACCACCATTTCATCTCATCTCGTGTTTGCATTGTTTATGGAAAGCCTTACGTAGGAGAGTCGAGTTTTTAGTCGATTCCGATCAAATTACTTGATTTGTTATCAGCCACTTCGCAGTTCAGGGATATGCAGAGCTTTTGATGTAGCTGCAATTAGCTGTTTTCATACGCCTTGGCGTCCGTGGTTACCCACTTCAAATACTGGTATAATCAAGGAATATTTCCGTGAGAGTACAAGGGAACCTGAATTTAGTGGTCGATGAAACAGTAATGCATTTTTAGATAAATATTGTTGTAAATGGAAACTACCTTTTCCATTTGAAACTGAATTTAAGCACTGAATTGGAAGACCGGATAATAATTCGTTAATATTTGGAATATAATTGGATTTGGCAGCAATGTTTCACATTAGGTCCATAGAATTTTTATAGAGAATGCCGACGAAGTAGCAACAAACACAGTTTATTATTTCAAATAATTGTGCAGGATTCTACCCTACAAATTGGAAATTCTGATATTCCAAGTGTGAAGTTTTGAATTTAAATTCCCAGAAAGTTAGTTCAAGCTCCCCATAGAGCAAGTGTTTATAATTTCAGCGAGCTCTAAATAATAATAACATATATGCTTGTAGGCCGTCAGCTGACGCGCCTCAACTTTCTCAGTTTTAAACCAAATATAATTTTATGGTGAAGCTTTTCACTAATTAAAAATGAACCGCCGTGCTTGAAAAAGGCTTGGTTACATGAGCTCCTATTGGTAAATAGTTTTGATATAAAAACTGTTTGTTTATAATTTTTAATCCGCACAGACTGCATACATTCGTTCGTTATTTCTGTTCTATTTTATTATTTACGAACTTAACGTCAAAGTAGAAAAACTTCTTCGGACCAGCCAGCAGTGCCAGATTCCATGTTCAATAGTGGATTTCTACGTTTTTGAATAAAAAATAGGTTTCTAGAATTACCAAATAAATTGTAATTTGCTTCTATGTATTTCTACAGTTCGCATGTCGCTAACAGCTATCCAGCGCTGAAGTAAAAGACAAAAGTAATGCTTGGCAGCATATTTCGAATTTTCAAGCGATTACTATATCTTTTATTCATACTGTTTTATAAATGAATATCCGCAGAAGTAACTGATTGTGATTGATTTTCGTTTACATATGAGAACTTGATTAATGCTTCTCCGTAGCATAAAAATTCATTTTGGACGCACTGTATTTCGCCCCACATCCGCATCCCTTCAGTAATATCGATCGTTTTTTGCAAACGGCACAATTAATATGAAATCCCGGTTAACGTACACATATACATAGGTCGTAAAAAGTTTTAAGCACGACACATTGAAAACATTTTGATCAATTTAAGGAAAGGTATCAGTTCTCGAGGAAAAAAAAATTATTTTTTCTTTGTTTTTTAATTTTCACCATTAACATATTGAGAATACGTGGACAAAAGGATATTTCGATATCGAATGTATTTCACGAGTTACAGACCGATTTGTGGAACGGTCTGATGATTTTCAATACGATTTTAAAGAAATTCCTTTTTGATATTATAAACTGCAATTTTATATCGATCGAAAAAAATGTGAGCCAGTGGTGTGACCTTTACCTTGACAAAAAAATCTAAAACTTAAAACAAAACATGGAAATATTTGAATTAAAAGCCATTACAACACGAAACTTGACAAATAAATGCAAAATTCTAAACAAAACTTGATAATTGAATAACCGAACGAGGACAATTACTATACAAGGAATTTTCTAAGTCAGTGGAAAAACAGCAACTATAGGGCGAACAATACCAGCAATCTGTGATATTACCCTGTATTGTTCAACTAATTGCTCAACTAGTGTTGGCAATAGTCGTTGGGCAATTAATTGCTTGAAAAATTGAGTGTACGTAATTTTCACCTTAACGAAAATACATGTTCCATTGGCCAGTCAACTAAACTATCGCCCGATTCAAAATATTATGTAGTCTGCTCTAAGAGTTATTCAGTGAAAGGGCCCAAAAGAACTCTTTTCCAAAAGATTGGACAACTACAGGATACTGAATATTATGCTTCCATTCATAGAACTTTTATCATTTCGTTCTATTTTAGTTATAGCAGTTTAAATAAATTGAGAGAAGATGCTTTAAAAAATACTTGGAGTAATGATCCTATTTTTGTACGCACCGTATCATATCAAATTATATATTCCCAAGGCTTCATGTAAAGTTTAGGGAATATTTTGATTTTATTGTTGCACAAAATATGAGCAGACATAAGATAGAATAATAATAATAATAATCAATGGCGCAACAGCCCAAATCGGGCCTATGCCTTCAAGTAATGCTAGAGTTACTTCATTGCAAGACCAACGGAACACTAGGAGGTGAAGTGGTCAGCCACACGCTCGTCCGTGATTATTACCCCGATTTTAACTCAGGTACTCATTTACAGCTTAGTGAACTGGTAGTCCGGCACCCAATCGTATTTTCGAAAATTGCTTGTCGCCAAGCAGATGCGAACCTGGTACCAGGTGCACCGAAGGCAAGTGCTCTAGCCACTAAACCACTCAGACAATGAGATAGAATGGACCACATAAATTATGTTAATATCCATTGAACATGCTAAATTAAAGACTCAACCTCACATCATCATACAAATTTTCCACTTGCTCTAGAGTTTCTACCAATAAGATGGGTTACAAGTTTTCCACTTGACTATATGCAAGTGTATACGAAGTCATTATTAATCGATTGGATAAAGGAAATAAACGAATCGTATTCCTTATTCAACAATATTTCTTTAAACTTAACACTATTAGTACTAAGAACTGATGTCCCAAACGAATTCTGTGCTACCCCTAGAGACATGGGCGAAATTGATTAGGAAAAACCATAAATATATGAACTGGAGATATCGAGTAGCAACTGTGTTGAAGTCGGACGATTCTTCGCAAAGGATCGGAAATAAATATGCTACTATTAGCATCTTACTCACATTTTCAAATTCAAATTCAAATTCATATTTATTTCCAATAATTTAAATTCCTCTTAAACGTTAACATTACTTTAAGTGGTCAGGCTGTCGTCTCTTCAACTATTGGTTACATTGGTTTAGCTAGTAAATAAAGTTCTTAGTATTAATTTTTTAGGAAATTGGAAAGCAAAAACCTTATGAATTAACTAAAACTATGACTAAAGTAAAACTAATACCAACTCTACTACTAAAACTTAATGCTAGCTTAAAACTAAATTTAATTTGTATATATATTTGTATATTGTAAAACATGTTATTTGAGTACATGTAACTCATGTAGAGAAATCAGTAGAGAAAGAAAGAATCAGTGGGTTCTCAGAAAGTGTACATTAAGCTTTAAAGGTTGCTTCGAACTTATTTGCGATATCATACCACCTTGATCAAAAAGTTCCCGGAATAACCACCGTGAGGCGCTTTTATTGTTCCGATTTGAGTACTGTTTTTTTTGTTAAGTTGGTTGACATTCCCTCTAAATCTTAGCGTCATAGCTTGACATTTGCAAAAGTTACGTAGCCAAGAGTACATCTATTTCTCTGTGTGTTGGCGATTTTTTACAATTTTAGAAATGGATTTAAATATGCAACAACGAACTTGTATTAAATTTTGCGTAAAAAACGGATGGTGCGCGAACGTTGGAAATTTCGGAAAAGTGTTTCGGCAAAGATTCTCTAAAGAAAACTGTCGTTTACCAGTGGCACGAGCGATTCAAAAGTTCAAAAAAGAAGGCAATGCTCACGGTTTTCATGGATTACAACGGTGTAGTGCATCATGAATTTTTGCCAGAAGGCCAGACAATAAACAAAGAGTATTATTTGGGCGTTATTAGACGTTTGCGTGAAGCAATCCGCAGAAAACTCGTGGATTTTGTACCATGATAACGCACCGTCGCACAGTGTCATCATTATTCGTACTTTGTGACGAAAAAAGCAACAAATACTATCCAACAGCCACCGAATTCACCTGATTTGGCTCCCTGTGACTTCTTTCTGTTCAATCGAGTTAAAAAAGACCACTACGGGGAATGCGTTTCAGCAGCCGAGAGGAAGTAATGGAAAAATCGCAGGGAGCACTGATGGTCATACCGAAAGCCGAATATAAAAAATGTTTCGTGGATTGGATCAGGCGCTGGCATAAGTGTGTTGCAGTCGATGGGGATTACTTTGAAGGGGACAATATAGATTTAGATGAATAAACTTGTATTTTTAATTTTCTCAATAAATTCCGGGAACTTTTTGATCAAGGTGGTATATTAGAGGCGTTGCAGCAAGGGTGTATAGGTCGCGTGTTGAAAAGTGCCATGGCTTTTTCAAAATTATCTTCAGGCATTTATTTTGTTCAATGATTTTTAAGAATTGTTCAACTGTTTTGATATTTCATTTATTTTAGGCGCTAAATTCCGCGGACTCGGGGTTTAAGTGTAACTGCAGCAGTCTAAACTAAGTACAGTAGGTGTAACGAACCGAACCCGCAACCGCAGTCATTATACTCTTGCAGTAATAATTTGTGTGAATAATAATAATAGCGATATAGTAGACTCTAGTAGTATTTTTAACCTTGTGACATTTATTTTAAATGATGAATATGCTCATTATATTATTTGATTTGATTCATAGACGCATTCCATCAAAGATGCGGATGCAGGAAGGAAAATGGCGAAGGAACATCGATGCGATTCTTCCGATATGCTCTGGGTAGAATCGCAAAAAAGGAAATAATACGAAAATAATAATTTTTATTCTTGAATTAATTTGTTTGAAACCTTTCACTTCGCTCATAGTCGAAACGTTCGCCTTCATAAAATACTTTCTTTCGCTTCAAATTGAAACTGATAATGCAGCCTGGTCGTCAGTGGTCGATGCTCATACTTTCACCCCCAACAATAAACTGAACGGTAGATGTGGAATGCAATAAATTCGCTGCAAACCACAGCTGCAAACAAGTAAAATGTATGGCCTCAACATTCAACAAAAGGTATGTTCACTTGAAAATAGTAAAACACTCAGTACACAATAAAAACTTACAGTGGAATTTTGCTACTTCTCGCTTATGTGGAACTGCTAAAACCGTCCAAGGATATTATTGCTGCACTGTTATGTGTTGCACTTGTTTTTTTTTTTTAGTTCACCAGACACCACAACAAGAGAATGTCGGAGAAACGAACTCCGTCACGTCGATAAGCGGTAAACGATGCTATTTGCCAGCAACGATACGAAAATGAAAGTATGTAAAACGATAGTCAATTTGCGTTCAAGGTTCCGATTCAATGTGGTAAAATCATTTTTCTAATTTGGCATTATATATAGCGGCAATTAGATTTTCATTAGATAAGCGCCGGTTAGGATTGTGTGTGACGGAATCACTGGGTTTACGGTTCACGTAGGTCGTCTGTAATTTCAGACGACACTAAAATCTTGCGTTTTACCCACTGTCCCAATGGCATCGGTGCTCAAAATTGATTCCGTTCGTTCGTGTGGCGATAGTCTCACGTTTCTCTCGACTTACGAGAATATCAGATGAGGCGCGTATGCAGTTTGCCTGAAGATTTTCTCGTTTGAGTTGCGTCTTACGTAAAAGAAACTTGTCTCGTTGCGACCTTATTTATTTGGAAATATACGAAAGGAGCGGTGTGTGGTGTGCGGGAAATGCGATCGAATAATTCCAAGAAACAACAACTGCGAGCGAAATCCCCCGGCACTAGTATACCTGCCCCGGATCATTGGGAATCAGTTTGCATGCAATTATACATTACATCATCGTTTTCTACAATTTCTTAGTGCTCGGAACCGATCACAAGTCATTAACAACCTATGCGAACTGAGGAATGCAAAATCTAGCTTAAAAACTCACCTGTGTTTTGATGGGAGTGGGTCATATGACTCCAGGACGTTGATCGGTTCTGTTCCTGGATGTTGGAAAAGCAGGAGACAGCCGGTTTTGGGGGTTGTACAGCTAAAATCCAAGGAACGGGGTAATTTACGACACACGACAATTTGTTGTTTTCGTTGAAATTTTCTCGACCTTTTCACTTCCTTTAAAAACACACTGCACACAGACCTTGCTCACGATTTTACTTTGTCGTTCACCGATGATGTGCCGACGTTCACACGCAATTTACTATTTAATTTGATAATTTGGATTCGATTTTTTCAATTACGAAGAAAACACGACAATACAGTTTTGGTATTTTGATGAGCGCGAAACGCGAATTGTGCAAAGATGATTTTTTTTCCTTAAGATATTTTTCTAGTTGCTACTGCAACAGTATGCAAACTGGCGACAAAAATTTTATTCGGAAACACTCACCGAAGTTCAGCGGTTCAGCACCACTCACATTCACCTGTCAAATGAAAACTGAATCAAAAAAATCGAAAAATTGCTCAGTTGACAGTTCGCCAATTTTGACACAAACAAAATATGACGAATAGATGGCGTTTATGGTAGTATGTAGAAAATGAGTATTGAATAAACCAGCAAAAAGAAACCATCGTTTTAATTTTAAAATTCATTAGAAATCATTAGTTACCTTGTTCACTAGTGTCGTTGTTTAGTCAAGCGTACTAGAAAATAGTGATTTCTGTTAATTAATATACATATGCGGGAAGGTACATTTCTGACTTGCCTTAAACGTAGGAGAATGAATTTAAAGTGTGTACTTTCAGTTAATTCCTGAGCAACTGGTTCCGTAAATAACGAATACCTTACACATGCATCATCCACAGGGTTTTTTTCATTTATGATCTTGATCCAGTTGGGATGATCCAAAAAAATCAATTTAAACGGTTGGCATTCCTGCTAGAAATTATGTGTCAGCTGTTGCATGTCAAATATTTATTGATATATTATTGGCAGATACTAGTGAAAATAATGGATATAAACGAAATAGAAGCAGTAAGTACTTAAAATTACTATGTATTGAACCAATACTGTGCAGATATTTGCGAATATTGTTTAATAAATACGGAAAATATTTATTGACGTTTGACAAATGTCAATTATCAGCTGCCATTGCTGTTGAGATGCATGGCGACAACTGTGAAAATGCGAAAATTTTGTTGAATTTAGAAACAGCTTTATGATCCAACTATGATCCCATTTTGTTTTTGGATCACCTCAATTGTTTTGTTTTCAATGTAAAATAAATGATCTTGATCCTGATCCAGTTGAAAAAAACACACCTAATATATACATACTACGATAGATAGACGCTTGATACGTCATTGATAGCAAAATGTCAAAGTATGTATGGTCTGTGTATCACGCTATCTTGTATCGCATATCATGATTTGAATAAAGTAATTTGTATACATGCAGTATATCCATGACATTAAACACTTTACCAGAATATCTTATTTTAAATTGGAATCTAACATCAGAGACGATTGCACCTCCCATTACATTGATGAATCGTCGACGAGGATACATTACTGAGACACTCACTGCATTACCGAATTTTTGGAACTATCTGCAGACGAGCCCGACTACAAGAATGTCTGAATTGAGATGAGTCAGTACCAGCTACAAGGAAATTGAAGTTACTAGAACTTTTTCTTTACAAATTTACTAGTAAAATGTCCCCCTTGCAACATTGTTCATCTTTCCTAAAAAAAACGATTAGAATTTCAAAATAAAACGACATCGTTTTTCTACAAAAAAATCAATGGGAGTCTAATTGAACTTCAACTATTCAAAGTTCAAATAACTTCCATCATTTCCTTACATTTTATCACACTGAATAAGTAAATGTTTCCATTAAAGTTGTTTTAGACACTAAATAACTTAAATACGACGAGAAAACAGAAACTGGAAAAGCTTATTTACGGGAATTTTTAAATTACTTGGATGGATGGAGTATCAACGTATATTAAAAACACAATCTTCTCATGCAAACTTCTCATTAAAAAATTCATGATTAAGAGCCTGTTCGGCTGTGATTCTTTTGTACGGATTAATTTCTAATAATTTTCCTAGTAAATCATAAGCACTGTTCGGCAAAATATCGGTACCGATAAATTCGGCTTTGTACTTTGAATCGGCGCATAGGCAACCAACGGAAAGTTGCTGACAATTCAAACATTCTTCGTCCGCGCTACGATTACTATCAAAACTTTTCACGTTGCCGCGATCGTTCTTATTTCGATTGCGTAGTCGAAGGCAAAGCTTTCTCAAATCGAGGGGTTTACACTTGTGGCTCATGCATACGTGACGGCTTAATGTGAACGCTGTTCGACGAATTGCTTCGTCGCCAAATATCGTTACGATTTCAGCAAGCGCCACAAAATCGTCTGGTGCCTTGAAAAATGGATAGACAGCGGATAGGATTGATATGAATATTACGCCAACTGCCCAAATGTCGACGGCTGTCGTTTGATCGGTATACTTAAGTAGGACTTCGGGTGGGCGGTAGCCAGGAGTACCAGCTCGCGAGGCTGGAATTTCACGCTTAATCAGGCAAATATTGCACACTTGATTTTTGCCGTAGCAATAGCACTTAGATGCAGGGGTTGCATTGGAATTTTGATTTCGATTTGTATTGTACTTATTCTGAGATACTGATGAGGACGTGCCGTCATTTTGTTGTACTAATTGTGGAGTGGATGCAGTCTTTGTAGTCTTCAATTGAAGTTTGGGTGTCATACTCGCACCGAGCACAGCCGATTTTACTTGCCTAGTTAGTAACGGATCATATTGTTTCGATCCATATCGCAAACTATTTATAGACGACTTTGGTGTTATAATTTCATTGATTTGCTTCAGCGGCATCTTAAATGGAGATCCTATTGTTTTCGGTGATGTTAGAATTGTACTATTTTCGTCCTCCTTCATTCGTTTGGCATCGTTACCAGAAGACGGAGAGATCGACACCGGTGCCTTACGTTTGTTGTCGCCTTCAAGTCGAAGCACGTTTTGCGCCAGCCCGAAATCAACTAACATAAAATTATTAGATTTTCTATTGTACAGGAAATTGCTAGGTTTCACGTCGCGATGTATTACGTTAAAACTGTGAACACGTTTCAGCGAGACGAGCAAATTTCGCAGGTAGTTTTGTACTTCTTTCGGTTCTAGCTTGTCAAAGTAGTCTTGGAAGCGATCGTGCTGCAGGTACGGCATAACAAAGGCAACAGACTCTTGTCGCCGTAGGCAAAGATCAATACCCGCGACATTATCGGCTCCGCTGCAAAAAAATCCAATGGTAACTAAAATTTCGTTTATTATTTTATGCCTCTTACCCAATTTCAATCAAACACTTCAACTCCTTTTCAACTCGCGTTGGATGACTTGTCGGAATCAGGTGCTTGATGGCAAACAATCGTCGTCTCTCTTTCACCAGCTGCTTTTCACACTTCAGGCTGGCAAGCAGAACTGTACTGAACGTACCGTTTCCAATTCGCCCGTGGATATCGAAAATATTTTCGATATCAGGAATTTTTTCCCTCAACTCGGCAATGGCTTCTGGAATTTTAAATAAAAATTAGGAAAAACAACTTTTAAAAATCTGTTTTTTATTAGGAGTATTATACAATAGTCTTCAATTAATATTGGTTTAGTTATAATGTAATCTACTGATACGAAGTATGGAAAACATACACCAGACAGTGCAAGAATTCTTCGAAAATTAATTTCGAGGCGAAATGTGTGTCTCATCAAGTGCAACTTTGAAAAGCGGACTCTGGATAAAATATTGCAGTACTCCAAAACGAAAGCATAATTAAATATTCATGTCGGATGAGAAAATAGCCACTGTCCACAACTAGCCAGCTGTAGGTTCAGAGCCATTGGCAGCTACTTCTTCTCCAAACTCGGAGCCATTGCTGGTGCACGAATTGATGAACTAGCCAAGTTTATTCGCACCTGTGGCTGGTTCGACTAGTTTTTCCCCTGTAGCAATGCTACGACAACTCCCTATATGGGACTTCATTTAGGTGTCACGGGTGTGGTATTACAGTGGACCAACCGAACGGTCTAAGTGAGTCGATCCATAGTTTGGATGGTGGCCACTATAACCGAACCTGAGACAATCCCTCGCTATGTATAATGGAGATGGCGTGCAGCGACTGTTTTGAAACCGGAGGTTTTCTCGCAAAGGACCGGCGATATTCACTATGCTACTATCAGCATCTTACTCACATATATGTTAAACCCCAGTATTGAAAAGAAAAAAAGCCCAACCTTCAAACACTAGGCTAATATTTGCATTTCACTGCCACCGGGCATGAAACGCTCCATTCAAAAACAGTCGCTTAAACTACAAAATGCTTCACAGTGCTTTATACAGAAACGGAGTGTTGCCATCTCCGTTATATATAGCTCCATGCTTAGAATTATCACCAGAAGTAGGACTTATAGATTCCCAGCAAAAAAAGATGAGATGAGGGTGAGAGTGGGGGAAAAAGTGAAAGGGAAAAGTTCAGATTTAACCATGGAAAACTTAAACTTGGTTTTTAGATAGAACTATAGTAGCATGTTGGAAAAATAGAATTTTGTATAGGGGTGGTATTAGACGGAGTGGGTGGGGTTTTTCCTATCTTTAGAACGGCTTATGCTAGAAAGTTGAAACTATCTGCATATATATATGAGTATCAACTAGAAAACCAATTTCGACAAAATAATCAAATATTCATTGGCGTTCGGAAGAGCGTAAGCAAATTATTAGTGAAAAGAAATGCATATATTTTCACGATTTTTGCCATATCCATTAGGTCTTCCTAAATATTGATTTTTTTTTTTGAATAATAATAGATTTAGTCCTTTCATGCAAAATGAGCGGTTCCTTCTCAACTCGAGAGTTTTAGAAGAAATCCCCATTTGGGCGCACTTTCTTAGCTTAGAGAACTGGTAAAAATGCTGTCACTCAGCTCAATGAACTGGAAAAATTTTCACCGTGTCAACATACTCATGCATGTATGCTGACATTAAGCTCAGTGTCCAATCAAAATACCATAACCCAAAGGTACTCCCCAGTCAGTGCAACTCACTGGTATAAGGGGTCGTACCGAGAAATATCGTTATCAAATATTTTAATAACGAGAAAAAAATAATAATAATAAAAAATAGAAGTTATTAATAAATATAAATTCTTTTTTATTCCACGGTTTCTTTTTATAAATAACTAGAAAGATCTTTAAGGATTTTTTGAAATTCGACCCCTAAGGTGGTGTAAAAGGGTTTTGTACATTTTCACGATTTCCGTCATATCTCTTAGAACTGATAAGACATCGGATTGGCTTTCTCGGGCTTTCTTTATATAGGTAAGTATCTGAAAACTTATTTCAGAATTTTTAGATATTCAAACCCCAAAGTGGGTGCAAGGAGGTTGCATATGTATGTATGTTTTAACAAATTCGTACACATTTTTGAGTTCCGGTAAGAATTCGAATTCATTTTTACTTCCTAGAAAGCCTTAATCGTCAAAACAAAATCTGTTGGCAATTTTTTTCTCATAGTTTCACTGTACTTAGATTGCAACGAAAAACAGAAGTTGAAAAGAAGTGAAAAGTGAGGGTTCTAGTATCTGTAAAGAAGTGCGAAAGACCACGTTTTAGGCACCCTATCAACATTTTTTAAATGATTTACAATGAGTTACAATGGAGATCTGATTTCCGAAACCATACTCTTCTAAAAACCAGGCCAAGTGGAGGAGAAAACGAGGTCTTCGAACCTTCCTCAAGAGTATTCTGGGATGAGTCACGCTAAATTTACTAGTTGAACGAGTACTCCATAATTAGTTCCATGAGAAACCTCATTTTAATCTCTCTTTGAAGTATTTTTAAATGATTTCTTAAGAAGTACAATGCAGATCTGATTTGAAAGGACATACTCTTGCCAAAGGGTGGCCAAATGGAAATTAATTGTTATAATATGTGTTCTATTAACGATATAGTTTTCTGTCTGTTCTGGGTATGCTTTAGGAGCTAACGATTGACTTCTGTAAACTTCCCAAGAGAAAAAAAAAATATTTGGTTATATGATCGGGTACACCTGGCATTTTAACAAGATTTTTCAGCTATTCCCTCGTGTAGTTGGAGTAAAAATCTATAAAGTTTTTGTTAAACGAAGGGCAACCACAATTAATGAAATTTCTAAATGAAGTAAAGCTACAAGCACCCACTTGTGAACTTAAAACTATAAAAGCAGTGAGAACTATTCACTTTCTTAAAAAAACACTACTTCACAACTTTAAGGTTATAGACTACTTACTGCAATCCTTTTGTCTTCGTGCTCGCCGTTTTTCCTCAGTTTTATTTTGATTTTCGGAATGCGAGTTTAATGGAAAGACGGACGAACCACTTATTGCATCCATAGTCGAATTGATTAATTGAGAATTCCCGAATATGCAGAAAGTTGATAGTTTAATCGGTTTCCGTGTGAAAAAAGATGTTTTTTGCGAAGTCGTAAAAATCACTCAAAAACTGACTGTGGGTGTTGATTTTCGATTACGTTTTATATGTAAGAGATGAACGTTAACTTCCGAATTTAATTTCGAAACAGTTTAGTTCGTGATGTGATGCCGGACGGCTTTCAAATTTCTCCCGTGTAAGTTCACCCTTGTTTACAACTTTTGTTCCCAATGAAAAGAGTAGAGTATGGAATGTCTTCTTCTTCGTTACTAAGCTAGTCAGAGGTTTCAGAAATCTGGAGAGCTCTAGGGTAGTTTACGTCATTTATTTTGCGGTTAATAAAACCTTGTATTTTTCATCAACTTACTTTTTATTTAATTAATTAACATAACAAATGATAAAAAATAAAATATAATAGGAAAAAATAAAATAAAAAAAAAATGTTCGGGTTAATATAAAAAAACAAAAAGTTTGTTTTTTTCTGAACTCGGTTTTTGAGTTTCGGAACATTTGACAGTTCTCTGCCAAATGTCAACGCTCTGTTGACAGTTTAGTATCGGCTATCACCTGTCTAGAACTCTGAACCACAATCCGCAAGTTTGTGCAGTGAGACCTGAATCCTGAACCGATTAGTTTCCAATGCCGTAGAAATGTTTAGTGGCAGTTTGAAATTATCCGACGATGACGATGATTTTGTCTTGGAATCTGAAAAGTAAATTCTCCTTTCTTTACATAATTGTGTGCATGCATTCCTCTTTCTTTGTGTGTTGCTTAGAACAGCTTTTATATGAACAATTTTACAAGGACTCTAAAAGAAAAGCACTGCTAGCTTAATGTAAACATTGGTACATTTTTAAATTGCTTCCTCGACCCGCTTAAATAGTGGACAGTCCAACCCACTCCAACCCTGAAGCCTAGTTTCTAGTAGGATATATGTAAGAGTAGTCTATATACCAGACCTTTTCACTATTATCAATTTGCCGCATTCCATCAAACAAATCATGAGACCAGCTCCGGCTCAATCGGGTTTTTCGCATCTTATCTACTCCTTCGTGAAAGTTTTTGCTTCGGATTCCAATTCATTTTCATGGGTGACGAGAGGAAGCATACAGCCAACACTATTGTCCTTAAAACAAATTGAATTAGCCATAACATGCACAGTGCTGGACAAATAAATAGGTACGCAAGTTGAAGCGATAATTACTCCAATTCAAACCAACCATACTATGCCTATATACTTGCCGCGTTTATAGAGTGCACTATCTGCATATGCACTAAGGAATCCCCGTGTACTCATCTTTATAGATTCTAATAAATTGATTATTATGCCTCCTACAAAGAGAATGCGACAGCAAAAATGGTCGAACTTCCATAGAAGCCTGTCCAGACCGGAGACTTTCAGCTTACTTTAGAGCAATTGTACTAAAAGCCAGTCCAAACTAAGTCCATACAAAAACAGTGATTGAAAGTCCGTACTTTCGGGCTGAAATGATGTGGACGGATTATCATAAGTGCGTTACTGTAATCAGTTTGCATTAGGCTGTGAAGAATGGTAAACAAATCTCACTCCTTAAATCGCTTAACATCAGTCAGAAATTCGTGTATACTGTACAATTCAACGTTTCAATAACGCTGGCGAAGTGGCCTCGGTCTTGTCGTCCACGTACCGCACGCAAAGAAAAGCAGTGGAAGCCGCATTCGATGAAATCCAATCCGGAAGCTAACAATCCTCGCTCGTGAAATGAATATCGCACCCCGCACTGTTTTTCGTATTCTATGTGATGATTTAAATGTGAGAGCGTACAAGACATACACCGGCTACCTTTTAACCGATAAAATGAAGCAAATTTAGTACGAAAGATCGAAAAAAACTCATTTGCAGATTCGGCCGTGGTCGGTACAAGGACATTCTGTTTACTGACGAGAAAAATTTCACAGTAAAAAGGGACTTACAATAAACGGAATGGCCAAGTATACGCTAGTAGCGCTTATAAAGCTAAGAAGAAGGTTCCAGGGAGGTCATCATCTCGCTTCAGTGATGGTGGGGTGTTTCGTATCACGGTGCCTCCGCTATTAATTTTTTGCGAAAAAGGTGTTAAAACCTCGGCAAAAGTTTACCAAGAGATTCTGACGGACGTGGTATTCAGAGGTTTAGAATACGACATTATTCAAAAACTTGCCTTGAGTATATCAGCAGGATTCCGTTGCGGAGCATAAGGCGAAAATGACACAAAAATGGCTAGAGTACAAAGTTCTGGGCTTTATTCGCGCTGAAGACTGACCGTCAGGAAGTCCCGATTTTAACCCGCTTGACTTTCAATTGAGGTTAGTGTTGGACGAAGAAGCATGTTCGAAACCTCATCGCAACGTGGAGTCCTTAAAGGCATCTCTGAAGAAAGCTGTAGCAGAATTTTCTCTAGACGCCGAGCGTACGGCTATAGATGCGTTTATTCCGCTGTGTGTAGAAGCTAGAGGCGAACATTTTGAATAAATTATACATAATTTAAAAGGTATTGATTCACTGATTTCAGTGGAGTATTTATTTTTTTACTAGCTCTTTACGTTCTCAAGATATTTGAGTTTAACTCGTGGACAGTATTTCTGGCTAGACTGTGTAGTTCATTTACCGGAGGATGGCTGGCAGCATTATTCAAAATTAATAAAACCTTAACTAATAAGCCTTTCTTGGTGAAAAAAACGTTTTTCTTCCGGTACAAACAGAGTATGGAATCAATCTTTAAAATTTCTGTCATCCAAACCAATTTCGAATACCTGTAATATACAGGCAAAGAGATAATATTAATTGAACGAGGGTGTTGAGCTTTCACTATGAAAAGTGGTTTCACTTTATGTTGACCTGAAGCATTAGTACATGCTAGAAATGTGATTCTTTGCTCGTCCTCCTGTTTCATCGGCGTTGTAAATTTGTTCTCTTGTTAGTTTTCTAAAATTTTACCGCCGTCTTGATTTTGAATCAAGACTTAGAGACTACACCGAGCGGCTCGGATCGGTTAAGCAACAGTAAAATAAAATTATGTAATTGATCAAAATACGTAAAATTTGATAATAGCGTAAATAAGCGTAAATAAATATAATTCAATTCATTATATCACGTAAAACCCTTTTCTTCAATATTTCTAGTAGTCATACAAACTTGTCCAACATTTTCGGTGTATCAGTGGAAAATTCGCTTAAAAAGGAAACGCCATCGCTTCGCTATGTTTCTCCCAAGCAAACTAACCCAATTGCAAAAACTGCGTCGTCGGACAACTCACAAGACTGGAAAGTGCAAGTGGCCAAAGTAGTTACAGCGTACAAATTGTAAGTTTTTTTTTGTTTCTAACTGTTCTCTAATATTAACAGATTACGTTTTAGGCTCAATCAAGAAAATATTTCGCAAGGGAAAATAGGATTTGCTATTCTGAAAAACGCCGAAGATCAGTTGCGGATTATTTTATATCGCTCAAAAAATAACGTTCTATCGACTTCTACCTTGAAAGATGATTCAAAAATCTACCGAAATAATTTATACTTACAATTCAGTGACGATCTGCAATTGTTTTGGAGTATACTTTTCGAATTGGACGACATGGAGAACGTTCTCGATTTCATAGGCAGTAGAATAAATGTTGAGACGCAACAAAAAAATGATGTAGCCGAGGAGTCTGTAAAACCGATACGGGATAAAGCACCCGCGGAAAACTCATCCGACGAGAAAATAAAAGATACGAAAGCGAGTATCCTTTCTCGAATGGCTAAAATGGGTCAACCTTTACCGAAACTTTCAACAGTTACAACTACGGATTTAAGTGATTCATCCGATGTGGAATCAAGAACAAAAGTAGTACAAAAACCAATAATTAATTCACGTAAACCGAAAGCTCAACCGCTAGTTGCTTCAAACATGCAAATCATTCCGTCTACCTCATTAGGTGGCCTAGTTCCTTATTCCAATGCTAATCTGATTCAAGTTCAAGATTCCCAATACGTAAATATCCTTCTCGCTGAAAATCGCACACAAAACACAGAACTACGAATGAATATTTCGAAACTGGAGACAAAAATTGAAAAAGTTTTAGATAGGATCGATATTATTGGACATAAGACAGCGGACGAACGACGAGACAGTAAAGAGGATGAAATCTTAGAACTAGAAGAGAAAATACTCGATCTAAAGAAACAGAATCGTTCATTAAAGGTACAACTGCGAGAAATTGAAGATAATCCTAGTAAAAAAGACACGTCTCTTCGTGACGATTTGACTCCGTTTACTCAGTTGTTGGAACATTATCAAATTAATCAGGATCAAAATTCCTTATCGGACATTTACAAGCAATTAATTCAAAACATGAGTGGCGAAATAGATTCCTGCAATAATTCAGTTAAACATAACAAAGAAACAATCGATGATCTGAATAAAAAACTAAAGTCTACCAATTTGGAACTGGAACAGACTAAGCTTCAACTGAATGAGGAGCGGACTAAGCATGGAGACGATATTGAGACTTGTAGGCAAGAATTATTTGCCGTTAAACATAAATACGAAGAACTTTCGAAACTTCAACAAGAGGAGAAACAGTCATCTGAAGTTTTAGTGAAGGAAATCATGAACAATCTTTATCAGAGATTGTCGCAAAAGTTTGAAGAAAATGAAACCTTTTCTGCCATTGAGGTTACAAAGATTTGTGCGAGCGCGATTAAAATCGAAACGAATAATGTGATAAAGAAGAAGTAATGTCTGAAAATAAGAGAAATTTTGTAAGGTATAAAAGTTTGTTTTTAAAATCAGTAAATAGCTTCTTTTTTTGTTATTAAGCCCGCTACTATTTCCATACCGTGGAAGGTACAAACTTGGTAGAGGAAACGAAACGATGAATGTTTCCCTTGGATTAAAATTAATAATAATAATAATAATAATCAATGGCGCAACAGCCCAAATCGGGCCTAGGCCTTGAAGTAATGATAGAGTTACTTCATCACGAGACCAACGGAACACTAGGAGGTGAAGTAGTCAGCCACATGCTCGTCCGTGATTGTTACTCCGATTTTAACTCAGGTACTCATTTACAGCTAGATTATTCCACTAGATTATTCCACAACTTAGAGTACAACCGGTTAATAATAGAAAAGTACACAAACCAAGCGCAAAGTTTCTGAAAGCAGAACTCTCCACAACCTTCTTCGCAAAATGATTACTGCCGACTTGCCTTCTTCTCAAATACTCGTGGCGAAGGGCTGAGCTGAGCTGTACGCCCTAAGGGCGCAGATATAGCGACACCGTACAATATTTTAGCTACTTCTTTAGAACAATCACCTTAAAATATGTTCAAAAAAGAGCTACGCAACCTGTATTGCGGCGATCCCTTCGAGTCATTAGTGACAGTGATTAAATTGTAATTGATCAGTTTCAAAACCCTTTTTTAGACTTTATATCAAAATATATCAGTGTGTATTTAGAAGCTCTACTTTTCGTGGTTCTCGTAGCTATCCTAATTTTAATTCTTAATATTCGGTACAGTAATTCCGACGATGTTAAGATTACACTTCTCCGTGGATGATTAACGGAAAGATAGTATCATCTTTTTTTAAACATAAATACACCTTTCCATTGAATTCACTCTCTTTGTAATGTACTGGCTGGAACTATCGTGACATGATATCAGTACAGAGTACTTTTTTTTGTTTTGGGCGCAGAAAGGTGAAAATCTTGAAAGACACTAAGGTACCCGCACGAAACATCTTAATAGTGTGGGATCCACCCCCACTAAAAACACCTCCCTTTGTGTACTAAACTAGTCTGAGGACTAACCAGTAATTTTCGTCTGAATTCTTAACACTATTGAAGTTAGTAGTTCATCCATTGATGCTCTACATATAAATCTGACATGTAATACAATACAATACAACATTCTATTACAAATACACCAAATCAAGAGGTTTGGTTCTATTCAGCCTTCTTACTTGATTATGAGTATCAAGAAGTCTGACTGCCTCAATGTTGACGTGATACTGTAGCCTATTTTCATGTTTAACAGCATTCTTTTTTATTATACTAGCAACATTAAGGATCTGTAGGTGTAAATCGATGTTTCGTACATATTCCTTGTCCAGTTGCATATCTTATCAGTCTCTTGTCCATAGTTTCGTTACTATTTGTTCCTACTGCCTGTAAGGCAGTATCGTCTGCAAATGTAGAAATAGACACATTTTCTAGCTCGGACATGTCGCTTGTATATAGAACGTATAAGACAGGACCCAAATTGGCGGTTAGGTATTAGATTTTTCCTTTCTATTATGGGTTTGAGCCTAGTCAGTAGAAGTTTTTCGAACACCTTAGAAATTGTCGATTTCACTTCGTTTGGAGGTTTTCCCAGTTAACAGAGTATGAACACAAAAATGTTTGCTACATTTTATGACAATTTGTTGACCTTTCTATACGCGGGTTATACAAATTAAATCGGAAGAACAAGACTGTAATATTTAAATAAAAAGAAAACAATTAAACAAGCAGATAATTTTATATTTCCATCATTCGTTCAAAAATTTTCACATAATACTCGTACATTGCAATTATTATTTATTTATGCTGTCGTGTTGCTGAAGTACCAGGTCGTACATTATGAGCGTTAAGTTATAATAAAAATATCGACGATCGAGAAGCATCTATAGAATAAGCATACGTTATTTTATTTGATTAACGATAAGAAGGTTAGTACGTTGGAAAAGGCATCCTAACTAAAATCTCAACGCTTAATTGACATCAAATCCAGCTGTCGCACTAGCATTGCAGAATGTTTTTCACTTCGTTCAGCAGCATCGAACCGATTACCATTTTCTCGCAATTCACAACAATTGAAAGCTTTTCTCCGATCGGTTCTAACGAAATCAATACCAAACTCTTTGACGTCATCGTTTGTCCAGCGAAATTAAACACATCGGTGTTCAGTGATGGTACACACGCAACATTTATTACCTCGAAAACTTTCTGTTTCAATTCGTTCATGTTGCACTGTGGTTTCGCTATTTGGCATTGATGTTCGTTCATACCGCGCATTTTTGTACGTTCTTCTTTGAAATAGTTTTCCGAAATTAGAACGGATCGCATTAGTTCACCGATAGGAGCTCTAAGTGTAACCTTTACGCGGCCAGCACTCGAAGTTATTTCGAATTCGACGGATTGTGTCGAGTCGTTGAAATCTACGCCTAAAATTCCAGTACTCGATTGTTGGGGCTGAAGCGATTGTATGGGAGGAAAGTCGTTGACGGACATACCGTTTGCGAGATTTTTTTGACCAATCTGAATTGTGGTTATTTCAATATTGGAATGATTTTGAAAGACAAGCTCGACGGTAGTCATGTTGGACGAAAATAAGTGAGGCGAACGAGTGAATTTATACGTGATACCCAGACCAGAACCGGAAACTTTGTTCAGCAGTTCTAAGCGATTGAATTGAATAAAACTGGGACCAACTAGTTCGATTTTATTACTGTTGCTATCTACGTTCGCGGCAAACGGTGTATTAGGCGTTAGAAAACCGCCAAGCGAGGGTGTCATAATCGGACCTACTGGTGGAATATCGCCTAGATCAAGAAGCAGGTCTAAGTTACTTTTGGAGTCGGCTTTTTGATTGATTTGTTTTTCAGCCTTCTCTACTTTCTTTGAATTGGGTTTTTCGCTATTAGAATCCGAGTCGGAACTTTTTGAACTGGATGAGTCGGAATCTGAAGACTCCGAATCACTACCGCTTGAATCTTCACTTTCGTCCGTGCCATCCGATTTTTCCGATGCATTTCCAGACTTAATTTCATTATTTTTCTCTTTATTGTCGCTGTGTGATTCTTCCTCGTCTGATGAACTATCGGCCGAACTGGAAGAGTACTCCGAGCTTTGTTCAGAGTCTGAATAAAATGATGTCTTCTTATCATTTTTCTTGGTATTCGATTTGATTACTTCCGGTTTACTGTCAACCTCATATTTAGCAGTTTCAACATTTCGCACTGATGAATCCGGCGGCATTTCAGGAAACTCCGGCAAATCGTTGTAACCATTCGCTCGAATGTTCATATAGTGTGAAAGCGATGCGAGTTGGAATTGGTCTCTGCCGTGGTACTTACTCTCTAGCGTTGGAGCTGGCTTGGTAGCGAGAAATATTTTTCTTGCATTTTTCGAAAGGATTGTACTCGATTCATTCGCTGGAATAATGAATTGCTTTAAAAATCGAGCCCTGTCTCTGATATCATAGTTCTGATCGTATCGAGCCAAATTGAAAACATATTGGCACAAAAGTTCTGTTTGTTGTGCATTTGTTAGGAAAAGTTTTACGCCCAAATTAAGAATTTGTAGCTTAACAATATCCTCCTACAGAAAAAAAAGTGTTAAACAGGTTCAAAATAAGGATCAATTGCAGACGTACCTCATCTACAAAACTTTTTGCCATTTTCCGCAAAACATCAGGTGCAATTTTCGGCACACGCTCGTTATACTCTCCGATCAGCCATAATATTGAAGCTCTAGCAGCCGGCACTGTTATGAAATCGAGAAGTTTTGCCATTTGAGAAATAATTTCAAAATGCTCAGCGGCCTTCGTTTGGAGTAGTTTCTTTATGACGACCACACTTTCAGCCACGACATATTCTGAAAAATAATAAAATATTGTAATCATCTCAATCCGAAGACAAACTTAAACAAAAACTCCTTACCATCACGGTTCGACAGTAACTGAACTAAACCACTCAAACAAGTTTCGGTGATTTCGCGAATGGAAGCGGCACACCGTCCAATTGCCTGAATAGTTGCAGCCACGAATTGCTTGTCATTGCTGCTGATGTAGGTTTGGAATTCTCTCAGAATAACTGGAATACTGGCCTCTGTAGCGAGATTCGTTAAGATTTCCAGTTTTAAAAGTTTCAAATGCGTCGGATCGCTGGTTCGGACGAAAAACGATTTTAAATAGGGCTCAAAAATTGATTTGCGCTTCGTCGACATAGAAGCGATACAAGTGAGCACGACACTTTGCACTTCTTTATGACTACGAAGTAGACGAATAAGTGCCTTGGCAATTAAATTAACTTCATTCCGCGGTGCAATGTGATGATACAGTTGTGCTACTGACATAACTACGGAAGCATTGCGCGATTGAAGAAGCGGTTTTGTTTGTCGCAATAAAAGTCGATGATCTAAGTCCAAGGTGTAGCTGGATCGTTTTGGCGATTGAGTTGAGTTTTCTTTAGAGTCGGACTCGCTTGATGAGTCAGCATAGAAAGGTTTGTTCGATTCGTCGTCATTAACGTAGTCCTGTGATATAGAAGTGATGTTAAGAGCGTTAGAAATAGAAATTAAAACTGTATTGCATATTAAGGTTTTTATCAGTAGAAATCTTACTTGCTGTTACTTTGGAATATTGTATTTTAAAGTAAAGAAATTATTTCATTTAGAAGACTCAGAAATAATAGCATTTGAGATCTGAATAAGGAAAGCTGCTGAAATGTCACATTTTGTTCGCAATATTTGCGCTCTGAAAAAGTTTTATTTTTTCTTGGATATTTGTCCATGTAAAGCTTTGTATCAACTGTGATTGGCCGCGAGCATAGCAGGCTCGCTCTGCACGTGATTACCGTATCCACGAAAAATTGCATTCAACGTTCAGCTCGTCACTAGCGGGCCGGCATCAAGCGCACCTAGCTTGGAGCTCGCGCGCTATGCATACATACTGTATCCGTCCAGCGTTTTATTACCGAGCTCGTGAATAGAATGACAAGAAGCTGCTAACGCGCAGACGTTCTTAATGGAGACGGTTTAAAAGCTAGACTAGGTCTGCTTTTCAAAAACGGCGAGCTGCTTGTCTGTTTTTCGTTTCAAATGGAAAACTTTGAAGCACTTTTAGGGTTTGTTTCAACATAAAAACGTGGTATCTATGCCTAATGTGCAGGATAGATAGCACATCGAAATCATAGCTGTAGGACGTGGTATTTCCATCGAGACTGTTGAAAGCGACCACTTCAGTAGGTCAGAGCCTGATTTCGGCTGTCGCGCCATTGGTGAAAACATCAATACCTTCGGCTGATATCTTAATTACTCAAAACTTCTTTCAATTTAGCACTGCTGGAATTTTATCGACGACCTGTCGAGCGTTCCACGTTCAGAAAGCAAGCACACTTAAAAATACGTTTGTCACAATTCTAAACATTTCGCAGCTCACGGTTATAAAAAGTATTGTACACAATGGATACGCTTCAGAAACAGATGAAGCAATAACACGCGTGCTGCGCGTGAAATGCTTATGTACGAAGCTCAATGTAGTATCCGTTGACCGAACATGCTGCTCGCAATTTGTTTGCGAGCTACAGTGGATACGAGCCTTAAAGCTTGCTAGTATTTCCATAAACTGGAAGATACTTACAAAATAAAGCGGATTCAGTTCATTCGACCACTTAATATTGGACATTGATTAGAAGCTAGAAATAGATGGAATTCAACTAACGAGAGACAGGAAACGAAATACTTGGGACTAACAATTGACGACAAACTCACTTGGACACCTCACATAACTAATCTAAGAAATAAAATTGCCCCGATTATTGGAGTACTCAATATAAAGAATTTGCTATATGAGCCGTTGATTTTGAAAGTGGAATAAGTCCATTTCGTTTTTAAATCGACATGCTTAACGGTTTACGTTTTAACATGTTTAAAATTATTTATGCCATCTTTTGGAAAAATTTACTTGTATTTGTTAAAAGTGTGATGAAACAATTGTATCAATAGATTCTCAGAAAGTTGCTTCGTGTTGTATAGAATAATGCTACAATGTCAGAAAAAATATTTTTTTCAAAATGGACTTATTCCACTTTCAAATACAACGGCTCATATAACGCTTTTATTATAACTAACATTATGTTACGGTGTTCTTATATGGAGCCAAACCGCGAAAAGAAACATGGGCAATATTGAAGACTTATAAATAAGGGCATCAAAACCATACATAACTTATCTCAATTAACATCATCGGCGGATCTTTATTATAATTATGGAAAACTAACCATACATCAGCACATTAGCCTGGAACGCATAAAACTGATTTAAAATATCAAGAACAACAAACTTAAATCCGCCATCCAATTGTTAAATAATCAAGAAGTACACAACTATAACACAAGGAGTGCGGATTCTCTTAGACAGCAACATTTTCACCGGACAAATCGACTTTCAAAAGGATCCCGTGTTTGAGGCAATACGAGAATACAATGCCTTACCGACAAACATACAAATGGCAAAGAACGTGCTTCAGCTGAAACAACTTACAAAGAAGCATCTTCTAATTCGTACAGCAAAACCTGTCTAAGACGGACTCTGTATAAAACGGAAACTTGCCATAACGGAAAAGAAAACTGGGATCGAAAACCAAGAATTTTACTAAATTAATACTGTATAAAACGGAAACCTGCTTTAACGGAACGAAAAGCTGGATACCACAGCATTCCGTTTTAGCTAGGTTTTACTGTATTACGCATAGCTGCAATCAAAACCGATCTAGAAACAGATAAATATTCTGGCGAATTTATGAGACTCTCGAAGACTCTAGAGAGTGGTTGTGACTTGTGTTTTGTTTTATTGCTGCATGGTTTTACGTATTTTAAATATTAAACTTCTTTTATCTTCTTCTCATTTTTCTTTTTCTTTTCTCTGACTAATTTTTGATTGTATTTAATAGTAATTATGTACTAACTCTTTTTAGTTTAATTTTATACATTTTCCGATTACTTTTTTTTATTTCTTTCTCTTCTCTTTTCTGATTAACGGAATAGATAAAATATTATATTTATAATACCATTCTAGTTATAATAATATCACGGTACTACCCCTTACACCAGTGCGTTGTGCTGCCTGGGGAGTACTTTCGGGTTATGGTTTAGATTTAATAGATATTGATCCCAGTGTCGGCATACATGCATGAGTATCTCGATACGGTGAAACTTTTCTAGCCCATTAAATAAGGAGACAGTTTTTGAGTTGCGAAGGAATTGCCTATTTTGCGAAGGGATTTAATCAAATTTAACAAATTATGGCTTAAAAGGTGAGATCATGTGAGAAAAAATTGTTTCTGTAATTTCATATAATTGCTTCCACTTCCTTCGAAAAATGGTCGTATCTGTACGAACACTGAATTCCTAGACCAAACTACATATTGCAATGTAAATCGTTACAATCGATTTTTCTGATCTGTGTAAAAGTGCACATTTACAATACTTCTAGAAAAGTTTAAAGGTGAATTAAATAAAATTTCTGTTTGAAAAGGAATTGAATATTTTATGGTTCGTCGAACTATGGAAACTAGAATTTGCGTAATAATTTTTCTTCAATTTGTAAAATAGTTAAACATTTGATTAGGAAATTGTATTGTTTCGAACTTGTGAAATACAGGCGGTGCAGTGAAATAATAGAAAAGATCCTAGTGAACAACACTAGGATCTTCTACCTTTTATCAGATGACGGCATGAGACCATTTGAGACTTGCGTGATCAGTGATGACTTTGAACGCAGTCCCCTCTACATAGGCTTGAAACTTTTTCACTCTCAACACAGCTGCATAACACTCGAGTTCGGTTACGCTACAGTTGCGTTGAGCGGAAGTGATCTTTTCTGATATATACGCTACAGAAGATTCCGATCCGTCGTCGTTTTTCTGGAAGAGAACGCTACCCACAACTGATTTACTGGCATCGCATTGGATTACGAAAGGCCTCTTAAAATCTGGATTAATCAGCAAGGGGGCTTTCGTCAACAAGTCTTTCACTAGTTGGAAGGAAGTTTGTGCCTCTGTAGTCTAAACAAACTGGTTGGACTTCTTTAGAATGTATGAGATCGGTGAAACAGCAGTGGAAAGTTGGGGACGAATTGTCGATGCGAGCCGGCCATACCAAGGAAGCGTCGAACTTAACGTGCGGACTTTGACGAAGGGTAATCGACGATGGCTGAAACTTTGTTCGGATCTGTTTTCAAGCCTCCGTCTCCAACGATGTATCCGAGATATTTCACTTCTCTCAGACAAAACATGCTCTTGTTGACGTTGATAGTCAAGCCAGTTTTTCGCAAACACTCTGCGACTTCGGTCAATAAAATCAGATGTGAGTCGAAATTCTCAGAAATCAACAGCAGATCGTTCAAATATACCAACACCTTTTTTCAGTTTAGAGACATATTTCCCTCCTGCTCCAATGAATGGAGCTCAGTAGTCTTGATCATGAAATTTGATAAATTCATGATTTAAATCAGCAAGACAAGTTCTATTGAACCAAATTACTTGTAGCGATAATTAATAATTGATCTTCGAATAAATATTATACTATTCTTTATAAATAAACTATTGAGTTATACTATACAAACCTCCAAGTTCGGATTCGCGAACTGTGTCCTTGCATATCGAGTCAGCATATTGATAATAATAACTTGTCCCCACTCGTCCACATCAACCAGCAGATTGCATAGTTTCCTGTAGTTCTTGTGAATGAGATCGACTCGTTCGGGGCAGACCTCATCAAAGGCCATAACAGCCGAACCAACAACGAGCGTCGTTCGATCCGACAGAAGTTTTTCAATGACTGTAATCAGTTCTTCTTTTTGCTCGGCATCGAGCGAGTATAATTTTGGAATTGCGTGCGCTGCAGTTTTTCGCACGTACGGACTCATATCGGAGGCAGAATCTCGTATGGCGAGCATAACAATTGGTACGATCATTGAAACACGAATGCTGGACAGAACGCGTAAGGCTCCGGCTCTGATTAGTTGATTGGGGTCCTTCAAGGCTCGCTGAAACGTACTGATCGAGAGCAGAGCCAAGTCCTGTTGTTCTTCGGCGTATCGAACCAAATACACGTACACCAGCTTCTTTACCTCGATATTTTTCGAGACGACATTCTTTACGACGGCCGGAAAGAGGTCAGATGCGTCGCGACCTTTCGCTACCATTCCGATAATTCGCTTCATTGCTTCCAGCTTGAGGCTGTCTTTGTTGCTGTCAAGCATCTGTTTTAGGTCGTCGTGTTTCTTATAGTCGGCATGAAAGAATCCGCCAGTGGCTGGATCACTTGCGTATTCGACTTCTATGCCGCCCGGAGGACGCTCGTTGCTGTACGAGTTACCGGACTGTTGCATGGCACTCATACTTACCGACGAGCCCGACGACAACATTTTGCCTGATTTTTAACTTCTTGTTCAGCTATTTAAATCGGTCTGTCAATTTACGGCTTCGTTTCTCAATCTCAATAAGCAATGGAGTGCTTTGCGATTCTAATGACTACAAAAGTCCGCGAAATAACTGAAAAACGGATGAGATAAGAACAAACACTTCACAACTTTTCAACTCTTTTTTGACGTTTGATTTTGATTATTTTCTGATGACGTTTCTTCAGGAATACGTTCCACATAACTTTCTAATTGAATATTAAAATTCACACAATTCTTAGCGAAGCTGTATAAATGTGAACGTAGAGAATCATAATAGTCTATAATATATACAAAGTATTATATTATTTTGATGGTTTAATTGAATATATAAAATTCTTATCTTCACCATCCACAATGGTCATTTTCGTCCATCGTGCAGCACTACACCCCCACTGCTCCATTTTGTGACAGAACAACAATTTTGACATTTGAGTTTCTTGTTTACGGTGTCAACGAACTATTTGTCGGTGAATTTTCGTTTGAATTCGATGAAATGGAGTACGGACTTACTAACCCAAACAAAGAAACGGTTCGAGCGACTTGTAAAAAGTGTGGATACGCCGGTCATCTCACATTTCAATGTCGTAATTTCCTCAAAGTAAAAACCGTCTTACTCTCCCGCGCAAAACCAACTTAACTTTGAACTCTTTTTGTAGGTTGACCCCAACAAAGAAATCCTTTTGGACGTGAGTTCAACAAGCAGCGATTCCGATACCGACTACCTGACACCGTTAACCGAACTCCGGAAAAACGAACTCCTGGAAAAGGAGCGAGATATAAAAAACCGCGCCGTAGTTAAGTCTCGAAAGGAGGACTTGAAGCCCAAGAAAAGAAAACATAAATCACAACGATCACGAGACTCGTCATCTTCAAGTGACTCTTCATCGGATAGCTCCAGTAGTGGGTCAGAATCGTCCAGTTCTAGTGACCATAATGGACGTCGAAAGCGACATAAGAAGCAGAAATCTTCGAAGAAACATAAGTCCAAAGCGCACAAAAAGAAGTTAAAACGAAAGCGTGGATCCAAGAAGAAGCGAAGTTCGTCAGATTCGTCATCCGATTAGGTGAATTTGTTGAAAACTTTTTTTAACTACTTGACGCTGAACTGGAACGTTTCGTCCTTTTATTAAAATATAAAAAATTTTCCGTATTTTTCTGTTCTTTTCCTAAAAATCTACGTCTAAGAAATCTATCTTCCCTCTAACGTCTTGTTACCAGCCATATGGCAGCATCCGACGTTTGCATTGAGGTTGCACCATTTGTGGGTCTCCAAAAACTAGCGATTTTCGTGACCGACATCTTTCCACTTCGCGTACTTTGGCCCCCATTGGCCTATTTTCATACGGAAGTGAGGACCTTTTTTTTTTTTAGGTCATAACATTTTGTGTGGGGAACTTGATAAACCGAGAGAAGTTTGCATGTAGCTAAAATCTTTTTGGTTGATTCAAAATTTTATAGTTATTAAATAAAAAGCTTAAAACACATCTTAACCTTATTTTATTGTGAACATAAGGAATATACTTTAAATACACATATGTCTTTAAAGGATTGTAAAAAAGTAAACCTATACAGATAAACTCTAATATCATCAAAAATTGCAAAGAAACGTTGAATTCATTTACTCGTATAACTTGAATTACGAATAAGTATTAAATTACTTTAAAGCCCATTCCTTGTACAGCCATCATAATCACTCGTATATTGCTACATAACGGACTTTTAGGACTGTTTTTCAAAAAACTTTGACAATTCTTATATAAATCTTTCATTACTCTAGGTGCGTGTTCCTTAGTTATAGGATCCTGTTGGTTTAAATTTAAGATGCCATCGCACAGATATCTGTAAAATTTAATAGAAATAAAAATATATGTTAATAACTAATTAGCTATTGTATTCAACAAGAGTAATTTATTGAGAATAAAAACAATTAGAAAGAAATTGTTCGCTATTCTTCCAAAACAAAAACAAATCTGGTCTGCTTTTTGTCGTATACTTTTAAAATTAAGGATATTTGTTTCATTAAATTAACAAGCAGATCGAAATAAAAGCAATTTGAGGTCGATACATTTACTGAAATGTAATCGTATAAATACTATTAATTGCTCTAAATTAAATAACTACTTACTTTTGTTTTATATCATTATGATTGTCCATATCAGCGGAAATTTGCTGAATCAATGATAAAAGAACAGTTTGTTCTAATGCACACGGATTAAAAACACATTTATAATCCGCCCTTTCTAGTGTGTACTCTACAAGCGTTAAATCATTTGCGATAAGTGCTTGATGGAATGCTTTATTTATTTGTCCTTGACTTAGTAAATTTTTAATTTGATCCTGGACATCATATACTGAAGGTGCTGGAGTATGGGCTTGCGACCTTACTGCCGATAATACAGAATCTTCCAACGAAGCTGTCTGTGTTTCGAAATTTTTACGAACCTAGATTTAAAAAAAAATTATATACATTTAGTACAAATATTGTTTAGATAATTGTGGCCAATCAACTAACCTCTTTTTGTATAATTTCAGTTAAATACTTGACTAAATTGGATTCCATAGATTTCAAATCCTTTTTTGTCTCTGTAGATATATCACTTCCATTGCGTTGCTTCAACATTGTCGTGTCTATATGTTTCCGGAGATCAGTAACCTTATCTAATATATCGTCAGTTCCGTCTTGAATTGGCTGCATTTGACATATATAACTATCGAATTGTTCCATGACTATAATTTTAAGAAATACATTACTTATGAGCTCTGTTCGAAGAATACGATCATTACCTTCTTTTATGCCCAACGTAAAAGTATTATGAAGCTGCTTAAACATTTCTTGGGATGATCTCTCATATGCAGGGATTAGTGTGTCAGACATAGATTTAACGTAAGCTGTTTGCAATCCATTTTGAACACCAAGCAATACTGAATTTCCAAAGGCATCGACTATGCTCTAAGAAATACTTTTCATTGGTGATTTATCCCAAATACTTAATTCATAGTAGCTACTAACCTTACTTTTACATACTTGCGATATATTTTCTTTAAGAACTTTATCAGTGGCAGTCAATTTTTGCGATATATCCGCTTGGAGTTGTTGCTTTATCGAATCGAGTTTTGATACTACGAGCGGTACTATTTGAGTTTTTATCTCTATCATTAATATGTTCGATAATTTCTCGGTAAGTTGATTGAATAAAAATTGATTCAGAACATGTATAATGCTATCACGTAATTCTCGATTTTGTGTGTTCCTAAAAAATATATTTGCTCAGAACAATTGAAAAATGAACAGTATTCGAGTTTGATTTTTAATCAGAATGTAAAATATGATTTTTGAAATGATAGTATGCAAAGCCCCTAGCACTACGGTCCGCCAAGCGAAATTTTATGGCCTAAACGCCATTCAGGGATCGAAATTTCACCGGACCAATACCTATTTATGCGATTATGCTAAATTCAAGGTGTTCTGTTGTTAGTAGATGGCACTACCAGCAGAAGACTGGCATCATTAATAAAAAAAACTGATGGTAAGAATATGGACGGCGTAGGTTGATACGAACCGGATCCAGCTTGCTATTGGTAAATATCTCGGACAAGATCAACACGTCACTACTGTTCAATTTTAGTAAGTTTGCTCCGACTATCTTTATCAACGCTTCATTCTAGTTTTTCCCCTTATCCAGTAATCCAAATTTGAGTTAATATCAACTTATTGTATACTAGCTGAAGCTGTACGCGCCTGTAACATACATAAGCCAACATACATAAGCGAATTATTAATATTCTCGGTGATTTTTTTATTTTTATATAAACAGTACTTTTAATATTATTTTTGTTTGGTTTATTTTGCAATGAGTATAAACTAAAAATACGTACACCAATTTATTATTTATAACAGAAGGCGTAGAACCAAAGGATTTCTCCAATCGATACATTTACAGTTTTGTCTGTTCTTCAGTCCGTGTTATTCTCAATAAGCCCCAATAGCGCACATTTATAGCTATAGAATTCGCCGCGACTTATATTTCACTTTTCGAACTATTTTCTCAATTGTTCGTTTACAAGTGTTTTTTTTACAATCCGAAACAAATCTTCCTTTCGGACTCCAATCAAGAGCCTATTTTAAGATTGGCTTTTGGATTATGACCATTGCTAGTTTCGTCCCTGAATCATATAAACAGAATACTCCTGAGTTGCATTGAAAATTTGTTTTAAGGTCACACATGAACTGATGAGATAACGAATAAAGATAAATTACAAAATTCTCCAGCAAGCCAAAGCCTAAAAGAATGTTCGTTTTGTGTTTAAAGTAACACCGACCAGTTCGTAAGAGATGTTAACGGAATTTGTCTTATTGTTATGAACTAGAAGGAAAAAAAATTCTTTTCTGTGTGATGAACTGTTTTAGAAATGGTCTCTTATGAACTCGGGTTTAAGTCTACGAAAAAAAAGGTTTTTCAATAAGAGCGCTCCAACGATTATTTAGATAGAAAATTTGGATAATTTGCAAACGCTGTTCAAGTGTGTTGGTTCATGATGAAATGTATACTAATGAAGTTTATAAATGTAAAAAAAATGGAAAAAAATATGGCGTCGTTCGCCGTCCCTATTGGAAAAAAAGTTGAAGCGCACATATTGAAAAACCCTGTATAACCAGGACTATATATTCCAATTGTAGAACCCGCCGCCTATTTAATTTTAAAGATATGATGATTGTATTTTAAGGCCTAGCGCATACTTGACACTAAACAGTCGAGAAACTGTTAAATCACATCGAGCCGCGCACACTCTTACCTGCCCGACTAAACTGTTTAGTCGTTATTCATCCACATATTACTCAACTACCGGCCGAATGATACAACCAATTAGTAGTTACTAGAGAAAATCGGTCGTTGGATATTTTTAATTTGATCAGTGTGCGCATCTAGATAAGCCGCCGAGCATATAGAGGCCAATGCGAGAGATGAGTTGCACATCGATCGAAAGGGATCTCGACTGCCTATTAAATTGTTTATTTTGGACGATTGTTTAGTCTCTGTGTGCGCCTTTCCATATAGCTTCATAGCCATTACCCATTCAACAAAACTATCGGGCGATTTTAAATCTCTAGTTTGTGGGTACTCTAAAATAACACTTCTACAAGAGTTGCATGCTACCTTTGTATTTATAAGTGAGTTCAACATAAATAAACTCAGTCGTCGTATCTTCTATTCTCTTACACACCCTTCGAGCAGCGATGCGGAAATTTTTTTTATAATTAATAGCTTAGTTCGTTCGCAGAACTGCTTACCAACTAACACAATAAATTCGTAAAGGGATTACAACTCAAAAGTTAAGGCAGTCATCCCGTTTGACGGTTTCCAAAAATCGATTTTTTTTTTGTATAAATTACATCTAAATATAGTGTAGAATATGTGTACGGAGTGATATTCCGATATTCGAAACCGTTCGGAAGTTACAAGCCGTTATATTCACTAACCTCCTTTAATACACCAAAATTGACAAAAAAGTTCAATAAGCTGCCAAAATTTAACTGTTCAATATTTTTCGATAATCTTAGTTCCAAGATTAGTTCAAACTTCACAGATTAAAATGCCGTTAGATTTTTTTATTTGAGATAGGCAGAACACCCGAAATCGTGTCTACCGAAAACAAGGTTTTTGAAAATGGGTGGCTAAGTTGCCATATACCTCAGCAATGACCGACAATTTGGGGCTGAAAAAATTCTTAAGTGTGCTCAACATGTGCATAAATATATGGTAAAAATTTCACAGTTCTATCATTATTAAGTTCGCCAGAACAAATTCCCAAAAATGGCGTAAGAAAAGAGCCTACACACGGGATGACTCCCTTAAGGGCTAGAATTCACTCATTGTGCGACTGAAATCACACAGCAGTGAGGAACAGAGAATTATATTTCTGATGATCTAAGTATTTAGAGACAATCATCGAAGCTATCATTTCAATTAATTTAAATTTCAGCTTTATGAAAACCTTTGAGATTCAAAACAAACGAAAATGAAATGACTGAGCAAAAAATATTTTGAGAATCTAATCGGTATCCTAATAGAAAACGCTGCATGCATAAACATGTAAAGTAATGAAAAACTCGTCCAGATAGTGTTTTCATTCTATTAATTACGTATGTATGAAAAAAAAAAAAAAAAAAAAATGAAATAAAATAAAATTATTTGTATACACCAACTGAGAACTTCTTCAATCAAGACATTGAACAAATTTTCTTTCATCTTCTTAATCGGAACCGCATTGGCGATCGATAATTAATTTGTTTATGTCAAGATATTTCACCAGCTAATCCTTTCTTTTATATTTGTCTTAAGGGTGTTCATTTCTTTACGGACTTACTACTAGCGGTTCCCGTAGTCGCGGTATTTTCTGCATACCAACCCCCACAAACAACAAGCACCAATTGTATGCGAAATAGCAGTTTTAAAGCTAATTTAATTAAACTAATAAAAATTATACTACTTAAATACCTGACAGAAACTAAGCTTTCTATACGTTGTTTATGCTCTTTTTCATAGCGCAGTAAATACTCATCAAGTAGCTTGCATAAGTGAATTTCAGTCTTATAAGCCAAATCCTTAACGTTTTCTGATGCATCAATATTTTTCTTTTTTAAGTCCACTACTTCCGTTTTCAGTTCAGCAATATGCTTAGATTGTAATTGTACCATGTCTAAAATAAATTGAAATTTTTTTTTTTTAATAAATATTAACAGATAGAGCTGTAGTTCATACTTATGAGTTGAGTCATTTTCGCATTTAAATCATTAGCAGTTATTATTTCTGCGCTAATTCCATTAGACGTGCTGTTTAAGTGAACTGAATGTTTCATTACGTTTCGAGCGCCCGGAACTTTTGGCCAATCCACTGCATTAGTTGCCGATTGTGTCGCTGCAATATTGAAAACTTAATGTAAAAGATCAGAAAATAAACTGTTTCTATTATACACTGTGGTTCGAACGCAATTTCATTTCGTATATGACTTTCCTCTGCCTTAAGAGGTTCTGGTTGCGGCAAAATGGCATTGGGCAAACTATCACTTGACTTTGCTTGTTCGGGATAATATTTTGTAGAGCTTGAGTTGTAGTCGCTTAATGACAAAATCTCTTGTACCTCTCGACTTGGACTGGATCCACCACTCGCCATCATATCAGCATTAGTTCGATTTGAATTGACGTCAGCTACTGAAAATAAATTTACAAAGTATCTATCACTCATTGTCTATTGAAAATGATGTGTTCAAACCGATATTCAGCCAGTTTTTATTTTAATTTAAAGCATTATACGTCAACCCAAACGTAAACGAAACAAGGAAACCATGAGCAGAAAAATGAGGTTAGAATAAAACAAACCCCTTGCCACTATTATGTTCGATAAATTGACGAGTCGGTTTCTCTTTCTTCGCTGATGTGTCTTCCTTGGTCCAAAATGCCACGTTTGCGTTTGCTCAGGTGTATACCTAGCTATAAACAGTCTGAATAGCAGATAAAATACAGATTACTTACATGAATAAGTCTTTTGTTGATTAAGCGTTTGTTTGTATTTCTGGTGTTCTTGATCTTCAATTATTTTATTATTAACTAAATTTAATAGATTTAAGTTCTCAGATGTTTTATTGCCCCCCGGTGTTGAACCTGTTACGCTTGCAAGCATTAATATTGTCGATAAAACTTCGGAGCTTACGCATTCTGGAGTTTTTTTTCCTAAAAAATAATAATGAAAAATAAATTAAATTTTCTTTTTGTTATCATCGGTAATTATGTCATAGAGCTAGTGGAGACGACAAGTCACCGGTTTTGTATAAAGCGCTTTAAAGCCAAAAACACAATGAGAATTGAGACAAAACAGGGTCGTTATATCAAATTGTTGTTGGCTTAGCGAGTGAGTGAGTGAGACAAAGCAGGCGCTTTATGTCAATTTGTTATTGTTTTGCGTTCAAGTGAATGCAACGACGTCCGCCTTCAATTCAACCACTGCTTGTCATCTCCAGTATATATCTCCATGAGTATAACAAACGAAAGGTTATCCGACGAATTTTGGAACGGAAGGGCAAATATGATACAACCATGAACTGCATTAAACTCTAAACTGAGTCAGAAGCTTCAATGTTCATCAAGCAGTGGCCGGCCAGGTAGAGCGAAGTGAAGATAGAATAATCCTCAAGCGTGCTTTAAAAGACAAAGAGAGTGGTAAAAGGCCTGTAGGTAAATAA
This sequence comes from Beris chalybata, assembly GCA_949128065.1. Classification (NCBI taxonomy): domain Eukaryota; kingdom Metazoa; phylum Arthropoda; class Insecta; order Diptera; family Stratiomyidae; genus Beris; species Beris chalybata. The sequence goes on along the minus strand of OX421896.1, from coordinate 24,550,761 downwards.
CGCAAACGATGGGAAGACTCGAATGATGAAGACAGCAAAGCCATCGTCTTTGTATCGAAACTATTTGAGGCGACGACTTCAGGATGCCAAGAACATATTTGCCAAGTGAATGAATTGAATTGAGCGATTTGAATAAATTGATTTGTTTTATTAAGTCGCGCTAATTACGTTACTTGAAATTCCGGCAAACTTCCTTGCTCCGCAATACAACAGGTTTCAAAGTACCGTGAGAAGAATTTGGCACCGTAGTTTGCTCAAGTGTAGTTTCACAGTGGAAAAAGGAAGTCCAAATTGATTCCATCCTCATAGGGATCGAAAAGAACGTTGTCATTCCAATCGGAGCAGAGATGAATACATTTTTTTTTTAATTAAACCCCAAGCAATCGCCTGAGTATTTGATGAATAAATTGGCTTACCTGTAGTGTTAAACGAGTCAGGAGTCATTAAGTTGACTTGAGACACACTTTTATGACTAACAGCTGACGATCTTGGCGAAACTATTATTTTGTTCATTTTTTCCACTGAAATTTGCTTTTTAATTGGCGGCGAAATAGAACTATCCATTACTTTGTTATGCTCGTCAGAGTTACTTTCGTCAGATGGATTCGATGGTATTGTCATATCTATTAAACTATCCTTATAATTCTCAATACTTTCACTTGATAGTGTGCTACGGACGTCTGCAGATTCAGATACAGTAGGCTGGTATAGTATGTGACATTCCTGAACACTTTTCGGTTGTACGATAAACATTCGAACTACTACACAATAAGCGGTATTACTTTCCTCATCGTAATCATCCAATTCGTCCATTAGAAAACTTTCATTATCTTGGCATTTGTATTTTCGAACTGTAGCATCAACGATAGAAAAACTTAAGATAGGTGACGATAAAGGAAATTCAGAAATAGATTTCATAAAAACATTTGCTCTTTTGATTGGGAGAGATTCAATTTTTTCTGATGATTTTGATTTTACGCTGTCATTAAGTTCTTCTCTAATCGTAATGTCTGCCATATCGTTGATTAGTTGCACAACATAGAGTCCACGAGTTTCAATGTTCGATATTATCAGGTAAGATGAAGTTCGATCGATTTCTGCAATAAATGCCAGATTTTGTGAATCTACAGATTTTAGAGATAATGTCTGTAAACAGTTCCAATTTCCGCAATCCCAAATTTTAAATTCGGTGTTTTTATCGGCACCAGTTAATGCATGTTTCCAATAAGCACTGAAAATTATAATACGAAATTCATTATATTTAAACTATGTATTATAGATAACGATGTATACATATATATAGATAGTACGTAAAGCATAGTACATAGCACCTTGATCAAAAAGTTCGCCAACACACAGAGATAGATGTACTCTCGGCTACGTAACTTTTGCAAATGTCAAGCTATGACGCTAAGATTTAGAGGGAATGTCAACAACAGATGTACCAACTTAACAAAAAAAAACAGAACTCAAATCGGAACAATAAAAGCGCCACACGGTGGTTATTCCGGGAACTTTTTGATCAAGGTGGTATACATACTATTTTTATAGAAAAGGTTCAAACTTAGATACCCATATTTCGCGATTAACTGAATTTATGAAATTGCTTAGCGATACGTGCTAGGTAGTTAACTAATTTTTATGATAGGACAGTTTGTTAATGACCTCTTCATACTTAAATGTTATTAAAATCCAAAAAAATCGTATATCAAAAACACGGTAGTACATACATGTCTGGAAACTTAATGCTATTTTTTGTGGTGGGAATAGACAGGAGTATCTTTTGAGAAGAACAATTTGTGTTTCGTGTATTGACCACACCAGGTTCGTAATGCTCTCACGGTTTTTTGTCCGATTAATAAAATATTTAAACAAATAAAAAATAGATTTGTCAAAACCAAATACGTGTGTAGTGCCGATAAGTGATACGCGTACGAGTGCTCCATAAATTTTGTGTTTTAAAGTAAGTTCTAATGAAGTATCGCGTGAAAAGTAGGAGACATTTTTAGGAGCATCTCATTGTTCGTAAGTCAATAAAATTCCCGTAAATTTTATCGCTTCGTTCGCATGGAGCGTTCTTTGTGGAAATTTTTAATGTTTTGATTTTTCTCTTGCAGGATGAAAAAATCTTGACCATCTTGAAAGCCCCTAACGTTACTGAATTACTAGAGTGTAGTGAAGTGTGAACGAAATTAAAATATATAAGCAGTAGTTTACATTAAAAAATTTACGGTTGACATTTTATTTGTCGCGGCTGCATAATCGCACAACCAATCGCTAGTAGCGACCCTGTCGATAATAACGAGCAGGTGTACCAGTTTCAAAAAAGGTGTCTGCCCTCACCACGGTAGAGTCCGGACCTGTATATACGACCGTGCGAGAAACAAACTATGAAGGATTGCACTTACTCAGTTGCAGTTTTTGTTAAGTTGTCCAGAAAGAAAAATGATGATATCGGTTTACCATTATGAGGGTTCCATTGATGTAAACATCTTGGTTTTTGTTCGTGAAAATAAACCTATAGAATAAATTATAAATATACAAATTAACTAGTATTCTAAATAAAATAAGTTTACTAAGGCTAAATACATAGAGAAAACATACCGCAGTTTCGAAAGGCAGCAACCAATCGTACGATAAAGATTCGAAATACTGACTTCCGATTTATATTGTAGTTGGAGATAAAATAGAATTAAAAATGTACATATATACACATGTGTTTTAAAGGGTTATCATAGAGATATATATAGGCATACTGGAGATGACAAGCAGTGATTGAGTTGAAGGCGGACGTCGTCGCATTCACTTACACGCAAAACAATCGACCCTGTTTTTTTTCACTCACGTTTTTGTTATGTCCCGCTCTTGAAATACGGTAAACAACAATTTGATATAACGAAAACGAGCCTGTTTTGTCTCACTTCTCTGGCTTCAAAGCGCTTTATACAAAACCGGTGGCATGTCGTCTCCAGTAGCTCTATGAATGTTATAAAGCTTCGTAAGTTATAGCGTGCAGCATTTTTTAGCTAAAGCCTCTCTGTTAATCGAGCAATATGAGTAACTACATGATTTTAGGATTTTTGTTTGGGAACTACTCCAAGAAGAAAAAATAATAAAAATGCCTTTGAAAATTTTTCGAATTGGAATCCACATCTTAACCAAGAATCGACAAATGATTAAGATTTGGACAATTAAAGGCAATGGAGCAGGGTGGTGTTTTGGAAGGAAGAAACTGAAAAGAAGATTTCAACTCCCTAATGAAAATGGAAACAATTATACTTTTCGGATTATTCTATCTAGCAAAGTTAAAGATAGAGTAGGTCAGTATTTTATCATCATCCGATTGACTATTACCTACGGTTACTGCAGTACGTTTTATTTATAGTTTTCATTACGTTTACTCACTTGATAAAATCGTATGTATCCATCTTCACTGCCAACACTTAAAGTTGTTCCGTCAGGTGATAATGCAACCCACGTTATCATCATTGATGTGTCTGTCAGCTTTAAGATTCCATCAGTAATATCGCTCGTAAAATGTTTTCCAATCTAGTTTAACATAGTGAATAATGATAAATTTTTTTTTTGATTCAGTATACAGTATACTATTTACTTACACCCCTAGTAGTTATTATTGTGTTTATATTCAAACATTGAAAACAATTCCCTCGAGCCCATACTAATAGTTGCATTATATCTTCTCCATCACTTGCTTCATCTGGTACGTAAGGACACCAAGATATCTTATCATACTTTGGGATATAGTTCAATATTGGGTCTTCGATTTCTATTATTAAGTTGCAGATCAGACTGTCAGAGAGCATATCAATTTTGTGAATATGCAAAATATTAACTTCAATTGATGCCAATATATGTTGCTTTTCAATGTGTGCAAACTGCAAGTCTAAAACTTCCGCAGTCATTCCTTTAATTAGAGCACGTTTACCCGAACTAGTTACACGAATCATACCCTCTGTTCCAGACAGTTTGTTATTCACTAAAATATATAAATATTATATAAACAAATAATTACCATAATAACGATATTACCATTGATTACATAAGCAATACATGTGCCATCCATATGAACTGCAATCAAATGTCCTGGATAATTTTTTGTTTCCCACTTATAGTCAACAATGCTCTTTAATTTTACTTTGGAGCTACCATGATCATGGCCACCTGTACTCCCGAAAACAGTTACGTTCTGTTTCGTAATTTCATAGCATTGATTTTGATCCTCACGATAGAAAGTTCTGTAAAAAAAAAAAGATTAAGTGCGTTAATAAGCAACTGAAGTAAAGTATAAAATTATTTATAGTAATCGAGAAAGTAGAGTCTATTGATAAATATGTATTAAATAGATTGAATAAGGTCGGAATATGTTCAGCAAATCAAAAATTACTGCAAAGTTGGTATGTACTATATAAATGAACTTCATCTAATAGCGCTCTTTGATAATAAGCAAATAAATGTGATGATATATCGTCAGTATACGGGCAGAGGTGAGGGAATATATATTTTTTTTTGATAACTTTGTAAATTGACAAAAACCCCACGGAATATAGATGTTACTAAATCGATATTATTTTACTTTATTATTTTCTAATAATACAGTATTGTGAGCGATTTTGAAAAAACAATTTGCTACCCTCAACATTTTCTTTACGTTTTATGACGAGTAGACACGAAAAAAGCTAAAAAAAAATTCAGTCCGTCAGTCTGCCGTACGTCTACTGGTGTACGCAAAATTGTTTGTTGGCTCGTAGCACCCACACCCTTTGAACTTTTCCGTGGGTAGAGCGAATACTCTTTAAGGGGATACCTTAGGGTGGGGGTGAAGGAGAAGCGTTTTAGATGGAAATATTGGTTTCTAGATCTCTACAACCGCTCATGCTAGAAAGCTGAAACTAGGAGTTTATATAGAGCTTCAATAGTAGACACATTTGCCAAAAAAATATGGGTCAAGGGGTGAAGGATTAATTACGATATCTCACGAACAAATTGCACTAAACAAATAAAATTTGGTTTGTATATAAAAGTTGACAAATAAAGTTTGGTGAATGTTGAGAGCGGTTGAGCATGAGAGTGGAGGGAATAAGAATCACGTCACATATCTCAAGAACAGTGTAAGATAGATGATTTAAATTTATACCAGAAGTGGGCTTAATAGATCCCTAGCAGAAAAATGAATTGTGAGGACGAGGGTGTAGACTGTAGAGGGTGAGAGTGAGGGAGGTGGAAAAGGTTCTGATTTTTATATTTCGAGAACCTGAACCAATGATAAAAGGCATATTTAGATAGAACTACAGTTGTGGGATATTGGAAAAATAAAATTGTTTATGGGGGTAGTATGGTACGAGGGTTGGTGGTGTTTTTCCTAGCTATAGTCGGCTTATGCTATAAAGTTGAAACTCGATATGTACATTTGCGGTCTCTATTAATTACTCAATCATATCCTACCGCTGCCACCTACCTTATTCGGGCTGGAAAGATTTATTATCTGATCTCCTCCAAATATTTATAATATAATCATTGTTATAAAATTATAATACGATCAATAAATGAATGTATGAATGTATGTACATAGATTTTTTTTTATTTCATTTTATTATTCTACACTCATTTTTGCACATCATACTTAATGGGCTTGTTGCAAATTTTAAGCTCACATTTTGTATGGCGAAACACGTTATCTTTCGGTACCTGAATCTCAGCTTCCACTTAACTCACAACAGTCAAATTTTTTACACTTATTGTTTAGTGTATTTAAAAGCCTAGTGCAAGAGTAAATTAAAAAAATTTCACTAAGAGTGGGAATATTTAAGAAAAAGGGAATGAATAAATTTTTTTACCGTTTTTCTTCGTTCATATTTGAAAAAATTTTAGTTTTTCATGAAATATTTTAATTTTCTCACGTATGAAGCAAGTCAATACTACCACGAAAAAATGAAAAAAACAAAAAAAATTAAGACGCTGGTTACTGAGAAACGTGTACCGAAAGTTGAAAAAGCACTACTTTTCAGGAGAGCCAAAAAAGAAAACATATCTCGCAGTAACTTATTCGACTTCGCCCACTTCAGAGCAAAATTTGAAGCACTTCCCGTTATCCGACAAAGGTGCGGTTTCTTGTGTGATGTGCAGAAATTAGTGTAGAAAAATTATATGAAATAAAAAAAATCGATTTTTTTTAAGGCGTACCTACCCTTTTCGGGTAACGGGAAATGCCTCAAATTTTGATCTGAGGTCGAATAAATCACTGCAATAAACACTGAATAAATCACACATGAAAAGTAGTTAGTTTTTTTTATGTTTTTATGGTAACATTGGCTAGCTTCATACATAAGCAAATAAACATATCTCATGAATAATTTTTTTTTCAAATATAAAAGAAGAAAAAGAGTAAAAAATTCTAAACATTCCTTTTTTCTTAAAGATCTCAACAATAATACCTGTGCTATGGCACCGAAACATGGACATTGACTCAGGCGTCCAGAAAATTATTTTTTTTTTTTTTTAAGGATACTGAACTGGACTTAGGTGGTTAGCCTTTAATACACTATAGTGTACAGTCCAATCAGCTTAGTTACCGCTTTTGAAAGAAAAGTCATCAGAAGAATCCTCGAATCTGTGAGGGAAGACTCGATCTGGAAAATACGACACAATAGAGAATTGCATGCCATCTTTGATAACCCGGAAGTATCGATCCTCATAAAATTCAAGAAGGTACAATGGACTGGTCGGATAGATGCTGGTAGAATCCCCACACGCACTTTAAAGGGAAAAGTTTATGGATAAACACCATGAAAGCGCTAAGATTCCTTCTAGCCGCAGACAGCAAATCACTACTAAGATGCAGAACTGTAGGACGCGATCACTGCACCTAGAATGCTGGTGGCGGCACATTCAGGAGGCCTAGGTCTTATTTAGACTGTGGCGCCATCGTAAACCTAAAAATAACATTTACTAAGCTTTTAAGTACACTAAACAATAAGCGTGGGAAATCTGACTGATGTGAGTTAATTGGAAGCTAAGATTCAGGTACCGAGTCGGAACGCGTTTCGCCAAACGAAATACATGGGAGCCCGAAATTTGCACTGACCGACTACCTTAAAAAAAAATGATGTGTTTATATGTCAACTGTTGTTAACAACTTATACAACTTTCATTTTAGTATGGAAATATTGATGTAACTGAACGAGGTACATAACATCATTTAATCAGGTTTTGATTCAGTAAGAGCCTTCCCAATTACGCTGGGGTTTAGGTGATCTGCTCTTTCACCGTTTGGAATTATACATATAATCAAACTAAAGCACCCTCTTTGAATTCTGATGAGTTCGCACTTTAATCATACCTCGTCTTCATACGATCGGTTGCCTAAATTCATAAAAGGCTGTGTATAGTTGTGTTTATAAATCGATGGTGACCATTTCCAATGCCGGGTCCGTGTGTCCGAACATCAAGAGCATATCAAAATCACAGTAGCTACTGACTGGCCATGTCTTATCAGCTAACTATACTAGACTATTTCCGCAGATGTTGAGGTGATAGTTCTCCATCCGCAGTTTGAGTTTAATTAAGTATCTTCAGTAGGTGACTCGAGCGGCCTACCCTTAACAGACTATGCCACAAGACACGATTAGCCTCATAAGAAGTTTATGGCATTGATTTTTCGACTCTTGATGGTTTTACAAATGATCCTATGCCCCCTATTCAGGATCAGAGTCTCATATCAAAAAAGTCTCAATTAATTCAAAATTCATACAAAATGTATACTCTCGGTTTTGAATAGGGGGCTATATTAAGTCCTGTAATAGTGTGACGATACCAACGTATACCTAATCCAATTGTAGTACCAGCTGTAGATGACTTTGTTTCGCTTTTTGGAATACCAAAATTATGTCAATACAGTGGTCCAAATTGGTAGGACGCGGAGCCGCAATGCTGGACCTAACGGGTTAAATGCTTAGTGCGACTATGTTTACAATAAAATCAAAATGTACAAAACAAATTGCTGCCTGTAAGATATTCTCCTTGATGAAATGAGCAAAGGAATGCGATACTTCCTAAATAGGACATAAGCTACTTAATATAAGCAACGGTAGGTAAATAGACCCCAAACCGTTCGTCATATACTGAAAAATAACTTACATTGTATTGGAGGTTAGGTTGCCACCACCCTGCGCAAAAAAGTTGTTCATTGTTTCGTTCTGTTTCACGCGTAATACACTTTTTAAAAACCAATTGATCTTGCGATTTTTTAACAGTAAATCACTTATAAAGATTAACGCTGAAATAAACACAACTAGCATTCCACAACCGGCATTGGGTGCGTGCTCGAGTGTTTATTTATGTTAAAACGAGCAACTTTAGGAGACAAATGAACACACATTAACTTCAATGATATTGCAGGCGTTATTAAGTTGCGCTATAGCTTCACTTTTTTTGTTTAAAAAACAGTCGTAACAAGATTCACTGCATTTTTGACAACAAATGAACAATTTAGAAATTACTTGATTTTTGATTACTTCTCTTTTCACTCATTTCTTCTTCGTTTTCGTTTGTATTTGGCACAACCCAAAGAGTACGTTCAATGACCCAGCAGGCAAAGTTTCGCATAAAAGCGTAGTACGGATTGAGGTTGAATTTTGTCACCCATATAAAATCAGAAATTGACTTTCTGTTTGGTGGCAAAATTCTCATAGCTCATCAATCAATAGATGGCGCTAAAACCGCGAAAAGCAATTCTCTGGCCCCGATTAACTGTGCAAAATTTAATAATAGTTGCAAATTTAATTCGAGCATTTAAAGTGCTACTGGAGACGACAACCAGTTTTGTATAAAGCTCTTTGAAACCAGAGAAGTGAGACAAAACAGGGTCGTTATAGGTGTTTTAGCGTGTGAGTGAGTGAGACAAAACAGGGTCGTTATGTCAATTTGTTGTTGTTTCGCAGAGAGCGACGGCGACAACTCTAGAGATACCTAAACAGACTTTTACCAGCTGGGACACCAATCTATTTTTCCCTCATCTCAGATTTGATATGGCAAATTGATATGACATCGCAACTGTTGATAAAGATTAATCGTTAGAGAATACTTGTTTTCTTTCGCGAATGTCCACATTAGAAGAAATGAAGGATCAAAATTGTATATCACGGCAAAACTACTCCATGTCGGAGCATAGAGATTTGCAGGCAACTGCGATGTCTGTGGACTGGTCGGGACAGTGGATTCTTCTAGCCGGAAGGTAAGCAGTCAATCAAATTGGAACTATGTTTTGAATTTTAAAAAAATTTAACAATGTAGGAGACACTTGGCACTTCAACGTCTAGGACACGATGAAGACGACAGCTTAAAAAAGTATCATCGCAATTCCAAATATGATGTATCGGCAGCAGAATGGGCCATTTGCCAAAATAGTCAGGAGTACTGTGCCATAGCAGTGAGAACATAAAACAAATAATGTAGTTTTAAGATTGTTTATTGCTCTATTGCTTCCTTTTAGACCAGCCAGTTAATAGAAGTGGTGACTTGGTCATCTGGAGATCCGACTCTTATTCATTCACTTCGTGCTCACACTAGGATGGTCACAGATATAGACTGGCATTCCAAAGAACCACATTTATTAGCTAGTTGCTCCATCGATACGTTTACACATTTGTGGGACTTGCGCGATCCCAAGAAGCCGATCTTATCATTAAGTGCCGTCTGCATGTGTAAGTACTTCGAGTTTATGTTGTATAATTAACTAATTACACCATATGAATATATCTGATTATGGTTTAGCTGGAGCTACACAGGTGGGATTTAATCGCGTCTCCGGGAACCTATTAGCAACAGCTCACGATGGTGACCTGAGGATTTGGGATATCAGGAAAGGATCTTGTCCAATACAATACATTACTGCACATCTCGCAAGGTTCCTATTCAAACAAAAAATTTCATTCTTTAATTAATATTTCTCTATAAAGGATTCATGGTATAAATTGGAGTCATAGACATGAAACGTACCTTACTACGGCCAGCCAAGATGGAACAGTTAAATATTTTGATGTAAATAATTCACGAAGAGCCGAGAAAATAATAACAACAACGTCGCCAGTATGGAGGGCGAGATATACGGTAAGTCACCTTCAAATTATTTCAATACAGTAAAAGGTTAATGCTTAATGTTGGGCATCAGACATATTAGTATTCATATCAAGAAAGTATCGGAAGTCCTAGAGTCTTCTTGAATTTCTTTACTATCACTTCTGGTATACAGCGAATATGGCCGGTCGAGTCAGCCAGTCAGGGATCTGATAGGAAGTAAAAATGAATTCGAATTTGAAATTGTCTTTATTCCTTCAATATATACATTTTTTAACTTAAGCTAATTTTAATAGTTCGGTTGTAAGACTAATTCGAAGTCCTTACAATTTATATGTAATAATTGAATTTATATTTGTTTTTTCGTTTTCTTCTGGCATTAATTCATTTACGGAAAAAAGGAGTTAAAAAACAAATGAATTCGATATAACATCAGACCTTAGCAATATGTAGGAAATAGGAATCTATAAAAATATTATGCAACCTTAAACCCACTTGGGGGTCGAATATCCAAAAATCCTGAAAGGAGTTAATAAATAAATATGAAGACAGTCCGAGAAAGTAAAAACCAATTCAATTTCTTATCACTTCTAAAAGAAATTGCGGAATTCGTGAAAACGTTTTCAACCCTTTTATACCCTCGTAGGGGCTGAAAAAGGAAACATTTTTAAAATAAGTTTTAGGCCATCATTACGCAAACCCGTGAAAGTGAAGAGATATTCGATATCTTTTCAGGCTTGGTGGATGTGGCAGAATTCGTGAAATAGTATACAAATACAACCCACTTGCACCTCCTTAGGGGTAGAATTTCAAAAAATCCTGAAAATACTTTCTAGGTATTCATGTGAGAAAGACGTAAACTAAAAATGAATTCAATATTTAGGAAGACCTAATAGATAAGACGAAAATCGTGAAAATATGTATACCTTATATTTTCATTGATTATTTTGTTCGACCCCCTTTCTAACAGTAATGGATATTGGAAATTTGTTTTTATCTTAATTACTTACCTAGTTTTTGCATATACATACATACCGAATTTCAACTTTGTAGCATAAGCCGTTCTATAGTTAGGAAAAACACCCTCCATCGTCGTGCCATACTACCCTTATAAAAAACTGTATTTGCATAACATACCACTACTGTAGCTCTATCTAAATATCAATATTTTTTTTTTATCATAAAATCTTGAGATATAAAAATCAGAGTCTTTTCCTTTTCCACCTCCCCCACTCTCAGCTTTTATACCCTCATACTCAAAATTTCTTATTCTTCTAGGGATTCATTAGGCCTTCTTTTGGTAAAAATTTTAAACATCTATCTTACACTGTTCTTGAGATATGAGAAGTGAATTTTTAGAAAATTCTTATCCCCTCCGCTTGCATGCTTCACAGCCCCCTTTAAAAAATGTTACTTTCAGCAGTCAAATGGATTTTTATTTGTCTAGTGCAATTGGTTCGTGAGATATCATAATCTAATCTAAGTTTTTCTCAACACCCCGCCCCTCCCCCGTACGCCACTGCCACCATTCATAAATTTGGTTCCGATCTATTCTCCTAGTATATCTAGATATGATTCTTACATAAGTCTAAACTTCGTGGCTTGAACAGTTTCCGAGATATGAATTTTAGAATGTTTCAATCTCGGCTTTTAAACGTTTCGTACGCATTATTTTTTCTCACCACTCCTTCACCCCTTCACCAATATCGGCATTTTTTTCAAATCAAATGGCTCTACTATTGAAAAAGGTGTCAACGTAAAGGGGTATACCTAGTCTACCCACGAAAAACGATTTGATTCGATTTTAAATAATCAGTACATACATAAAAAATTTATGTTACTAGTGATACAAGTCAGATGCTTACTAGCTTACTACAATCATTTATTTAACTGAATGAGATATTGTTTAATTTTTACATTTTGAAATTTCTTTATATATTCCAGCCTATTGGAAATGGTTTGATAACCATAGTTGTTCCTCATTTGGGACGTGGAGAAAACAGTTTATTATTATGGAACAATAACAAACAGACTGATCCAGTTTGTTCCTTCGAAGGGCACACTGATGTAATATTAGATTTCGCATGGAGACCAAATAGAGATGACTGCACTGAAGATATGGTATATGTTTTCTAATATTCATTTTTTGTGGATTTATATTTGTTTTAATTTAATTTGTATGAAATAAATATTTTATAAAATATTTTAGGAACTAATTACGTGGTCTAGGGATCAAACATTAAGACTGTGGAAAATTGATGAGTCGTTGTTGCGTCTATGTGATCCTCCTCATGCTGATGTTGAAGACGAAGGTACTAACATTCATCTATGTACATAAAAGTTTGTTTTAAATATTTTTTATAGTTACAGATTTACACGACATTTGGTCAATTTCTAAATCTGTGGGTAGTGATTCATTTGGAAAATTATTATCCGAACAACCATCTTGCTCTCTTCAACATGAGTTCTCACTCCTAAACACAAATATCCCACATACCGATATTGATGTTTTAGATCCCGTCAAGCGTCATGCTGTAATAAAAATATCGGCCAATGGATATGTGATTATACTACAAGTATGTAACATTTTGGTTTTTGTTTTATAGTTTTACGAATATTGCTTAGTAATGGGTACTGGCATAGAGCTATAACTAACGGGGATCGCACGACGCCGTTTCTGTATAAAGCACTTTAAAGCGTTTTGATGCAAAATTGAACATTTTTGTATGGAGTGTTTCATGCCCGGTGGCAGTAGAATGCAAATAGTAGCGAAGTATTTAAAGGTTGGGCTTGTTTTCTTTTCAATACCGGAGTATAACATACATGTGAGTCAGATGCTGATAGGGGCATACTGAATATCGCCGGTCCTTTGTGAGAAAACCTCCGGCTTCAAAGCAGTCGCTGCACGCTGTCTCCACTACATATAGCTCTATGGGTACTGGGTTCACTGATGTTTTTTTTTCCTTTACTCTGGTTATATACTCTTTATTGTGCTGGATTTTACAGAGAGCAGCTGTCCTTCCACAGGTTCATAAATGAGGAAATTGTGCTGCACCAGCCACATCAAAAACTATGCCCGAAAAATATTTAAGTTTCACTGTAGCTGGATTTTTTTATAATTGTTGTAATTGATTTATATATATTTCGATATTATGCAATCTTTTTTATAATTTATATATTCCTTCAAATTCCACAATGAAAATTTTTTGATAATATAAATAAACGTATAAACGTTCCTTCAATTTTTAGATTGACTTCCCAAATGACTATCCCAGTCCAAATGTTTCACCGGAGTTTATATTTTGCGAAAGTTCGTCCATAGATGCTAGTCTATCCACTTCCCTTCTGAAAATTCTGAAAACATGTGCATTGCAGAGAGTGAAGAAAGGACGAACGTGCACCGAGCAATGCTTACGTGCACTTGTTACTGCATTAAAAAGAGTAAGATCAAATTTACATCGAACCTTGAAATGAAATAGATGATAAGCGACATAATGTTATACAGTTGAAGTTTAAAAATTCGAAAATAAAAACATCATCAAATATCCAGTAATTAGCTGATTATTAACCTTTCCACGGTTATCTGAACTAAAATGTTCTTCTTAATTTTCTCAACTACTATTTATTTTGAGTACCTTCCCGCTTCTAATTTTTGGTCATGAAAACATAATAAGGTACTTAAAATTTTAACGCAGATAAAAAAGTTCACGCGATTTCAACTGTATACATAATTCGATTTGACAATAATTTTTCTTTACACCTTTCTACATTTCAAGTGTCGATAAATAAATGCACCCAGAAAATTTAATTAATTAATTTATAGTCAACAGGCGGTGGTGATAAAACACAGCTGCGGCTACAATCGCCCAGATTGGAGGGTGCTTTGAGTGGTGCCCTGCATGATGCTTGTATACCATTTCCAAGAACTTCTGGAGCAAAATTTAATACTACCGGCCTTTTTGTTACTTTTTCTCAACCAATAAATACAAAACGAATAAGTTTGCGACGTCAAAACACAACACCAAGGTAATTGTTTAGGAAAAATTGTGAATGGAGAAAAAAGTTAAAGGAGTCCCTTGTTTGGAGGTAATTGGATTTGGTTAAAAATAAAATGTCTAAATCATAAGTGAAACGCAGAAGTATTACCTTTCAAATATGTTCACTGGACCTTACTTTGCGTGTTAATATCTTTTAAAAATAAACCATAGTCACGGTAGACCGCAGACAATCGTTTGTTACTCTAAGGGGTCATTCCATTCGACCAAACTTCTTTCTCCAATCTCCAGCAATTTCGAGCATTCCACACACATCACCGAATATGCAGAATGCTCTTGATTCATCACATGTATTAAAGTATATTAGATTAGATTTCGAATTAGGGTTGGTTCTGTTGCCTCTGTCACTGAAGCCTCAATCGGGCATATTGTGACGTCTCCCACAGTTATCTGTAATTCCTCATCGATTCCTGTGCTTGCAATAAAGCTTAGTATGTTTTGAAGAGAAACAGTCTGGAGTCTGATGGTTTCATTAAGGCCTGACTAAAGTGACGAACTCTTTAAGTGGTATCGGTGCTCGACAGTTTCTTCGTATCAAATTTCCCCATTTTTATGTATCATATAATGCATGGACACATTTCCAAGATATGTTTACATCCATAATTCCGGGGGAAAAAAAACCCTGCAGACTGTGCATCTCGCGATTCATCGCTTCAGCAACTTGAGAATAATCCGCTCTGTTGGGAAGAATCAGAGTGCTTTAAAAAACTGAGTTTATTGTCCTTCATTGACTCCTGCAATACCTCCAAAGGCAAATTTTGAGAACCGATCCCAATCAGTCGCAGTAGCAGTTACAGTTAGAGATATGTACATCTTGATCTTGAACCCTTTGATGCGATACTCTAAACTGTCTACATTATCTTACATTACAGCTTGGTATAGACTGTAAAATCTCTCATCGCTTCAAGAAGTTGTTGAACGCACCAGGACTCTGTACACTCCTTACTCCCAAAGAGCTAGATTGCAAGAACTTTTTGACCTTCGTAATTACCATTGACCAATGGACTTTGACCTCTCTTCGAATTTTTTTTTTATTGATTATTTGTATTCGAATTCCTCATTCTACCTTTTTCTCGAACTACAATATACATATCTCGTAGTTCTGAATTTTCTTTTACAACTGGCGGCGACTTATCGTGGCTGAAGTATGTTTTGGTTTTTTTTCTCTTACTAAGATAATTTATTTATTGGCTACAGGCTTATCAATTATCATACTCTTAACTATGTTATGTACAATAGTACGGTAACTCATAGCTTTGTTTCTTGTACATGCACCTATTTAAAACCAATATTTTTTCTAGGGCACTGTCAGCTATTAGTGGTGGCTATTTAGGGAATGTTATGGGATCCCAACCCGTACTTTATGCACATCGTGATAACAGCACATCAACTTTCTATATACAAGATAGACATCGAGTTCGTTATACATTACAATGACTACTATGTTTGTATATAATTATAATATATTTAAAATATTATAGAAAAATTCACGGAACAGATCTGCTCAGAAGACCTCATCCAGTGCTGTTATAAATATTTATGATATTACAAAAATGTTGAATATAAGTAAAGCTTTGGCCGAAAACTATATTTTGGATAAGACTAATATTTTAAGTATGTTAATTTGAAATTGCATAATTTTGAATAAACAAAATTTTACTTTATTTAGGAACTTGCAGGCATAACACAAAAGTTGCTGAGAATTTAGAAAGACCCGAATTATTGCAAGTTTGGAACTTAGCAGAAATGATCGCTAGTCCGTACATGCCAGAAGATGCTGGTTGCGACAGTTTATTTCTTCACAATCCGTTTAAAAGATCACTATTAGATTCACTGTGAGTTGCTTTTATATTATTAGTAAATTATAGTATCCTACGTTTAATTCGATATAGTTTATAGTCGAGAAACTTATATTGATGAGTATCGACGATATTAAATTGCATGGCGAGGACGAACACTAACTTCCGCAAATAAGCATCGACGGTGATGCTGGTGGCTCTCAACAAATTTGGTCATACTGAAATCTCATGAGTTAGACTTTATTGCTGGTATTTCTCGTGAATTATCCAGATCAACGGCGTTCCGTCACACCATTTGGAGCGGATCACGTTCTTTTGTGAATGTCACAATGGGAAAAGCAAGTGGAGCAAATTATTAACGAGTTCTTGAAATTTTTTATGAATCATGAAAGCAATTCCGAATTCCGTACTACTCAACTTTTTACCATTGGTAAAAACGGTACGCGATGACAATATATTTTATTTATTTTATTTCTTGATGTGCCAGGATGTCGTTGTTGTATCATGACACTTAATTGAGAAGATCCAGTACTTTTCCTTTTCTGAGCATCGTTTCAAAATTCAAAACATAAAAGTATAATCCATAGTTTCTTGCCAAAATTATTGCCATTAATTCATTTCGATTCGAGATTGTGAACCTGTTTTCATAACTTTATCGTACAATTTTTGGGGTTTAATTATCCTACCGCTTAATCTATTGACTATATAGCTATCATAATATATAATAAATTAAATTTACCCATATCGAATTCTACGAGAATTTCGTTTTTAATAAACTACAACTTTTCATTCTTTCAGAATAACTCATTTTGCTAAAAACGGTGACATACAAACTGCCGTAATGTTGTGTTGCACTTTTGATAAGTACTGTCCAGAATATGATACCATCCAAAACAGCAGTGCCAGTAGTAAATCTTCAAACAGAAGTGTAAGTTAATGCACAAAATAATTTTCATTCAGATAAATAGAAAAGCAACCTTCAGCGTTTCGTAATGTATGAAATAATGGCAAATTATTTTATTTTAAGTATTTGACAAATTTTTTTTGTTAAAAATTTATAAACGTGTTCTTATATATGTCCATCTAAAACATCTCAAGAGATTTCATTAAAATAATCAATAGATTTCTATTTTCATTCACTGCAAATAATAAAGATAGAGATCGATTTAATTTAGCTGCAATTTTTTTTCCTTGACTTGTGGGAATTTTTTCATTTTTCTGACTTCAATCGGACCTTAAACCCGGTTTTTATGCTCGTTACCCGCCATGCCATATTAATGATGTATTCGATGAAGTTATATATAAATGTATCATTTCTTACAATTTATATATTTTTTATAGTTATAGTTTTTTTGATAATAATACTTAGTTTTTTCTTAACAATTATTAATTTTTTTTTTTTAAATAATACACAATTTTTCCAGCCAACAAATTCACCTTATCACACTATACTTCCTGTGGACTTATCGAACAATAGCACATGGAGTCTAGCTATGCAATTAAAACAGTATCGCAGTAATTCCTGGTCAGATTCGCTGGATTGGGTCGATTTGAAGCAGTTAAACAATGAAATATGCCGGTATAGTAGCATGTATAATAAAATTACAAAATATTTGTTTCATTTAATTACAGGCCGTTCTTAAAAAAATCTCAAAAACATCTGTTTGATAGTTTTAAAAAGGTGTATGCCGAAATACTTTTTGGATGGAGACTATTATCTGCAAGAGCTTTGGTACGAATGTTTTGATCTCTGAATAATTTGTTTTTGAATTCTTGATTAAGAGGGCCGTTCTATGTGACGGGTCAGAAAATTTTTCGAAGTGAAAACTTCTTTAGGCGGCGATTTTTTGGATGGGGTAAATTTCATGAATTCGCGTCACCGACATGCATTCGCGTCACCAACATGCTAATGTTAAAGTCAAAACTTCTTTAGGGGCGTTGAGCGATTTTTTTAAATCTCATGAATTCGCGTCAAGTTTTCACTTCTGTCGGCAGTCCTAATGACTGCACTGTCTTTTTTTTTCTAAACTACATCCAAACTATTTATTTATTGGATGTGGCCTGATCATAATTGAAGGAGCCTATCGGTATTACGGCCAGGCCCAGAGGGCATATGGCACTTACAATTCTGTACAATTTATAGTGAATCCAATACTAACTTGAACATAATGTAGTTAAAGAAAAATGAGAAAACAATAAATGAACATCTAAACTATTCCTAGAATATGTATGTAAAAGGATTTCTCCGAATTCGAAGTCGTTGTAAAGTAATAGTCGTATAATGGATCACCGATCTTTATTTGCGCTTTTTTCAAAACTGCATTTTTCAAATTGGCTACCACGATTCAGAAGAAACTACTGAACCGATTGCGTTGAAATTTTAATAACATGTTCAGCGGACCCTTAGTTACAACTGGTACCAAAATCTTAGCGATATCTGTTAAATTATAGTATTTGTTTGCTGAATCTAAATTCATCAATAACACGCAAAAACTTAAAAAAAAAATCTATATTAGGTCAATTTTTTAGTTTTTAAATTTTTGACTTAATTCTGTTACCAGTTTTTGATTTCGAATGGGGGGGACAGCCGGCATCATGGCAGTCATTTGACAACTTTTTTTACAGCGACCACTTTCAAGAGCTCTGCACGCAAAAAAAACAATAGGTATTTCTCCTTAAAAAAATTTCTAAATTTGTTCAAATATGATGTGGTCAAATTTTCAAAATTGGTACCGTGCGATATCGGTCCAATCCTCGTTCATAAGCGCATACATAGCATTATCATCGCATACAATGACGAATATGGCAAATAATTGGAACAACCGTTGATATCGTGTAAAGCGGCAAATACACGAGACAACGATAGTACTAATTATTGGCCCGATTTACGTATAATGTATGCGACGATTTTATCATGTATGCGCTTCTGAACGACGAAGGTTGAACGGATATCGCACGGTTGAACGCTATGCAGCATGCATATTACAAGAAAATTATAAACAAATCGTATCGTATGTATCGTGCATACAACCATCGAAACAGATATCGCAATAACACACGTCGGTACAACTGTCGTATCGTGCCGCTTGCCGCTTGTTTAGACCAAATGTCCTTTGTAAATTAGATTTAAATTTAATACTGACAACTGACGCTGTTTATAGACACAATGGTATCCTGGAGTATATTTCATTGATATAATTAATTAAAAGTCTTTTATATATATTTTTTTTATTTATGTAACGTTCAATTACATTAGAATAATAAGATATTTATTTTTGCAGATTCTGAAACATTTATCTTATCCGTCAGAAGTAATGAAATGCGTAGAATTTGTAACCGAGTGCATATCTTGCAATCGCATAAATAAGTCACCATCTTGTTGTTATTGTCACAAAGCTTTGCTTTATTGTGCAATATGTAGACTTCCAGTTAAAGGTACAGCAAATGCTTGCTTGCTTTGCGGTCACGGGGGACATACGGATCATCTAAAGAAATGGTTTGAGGTACGTATGCATGTGTACCAATAATTAAAAATTCAACAAAAAAATAGTATTCCTATTATTAAAAATAATAAAGTAAAACAGTGCATTTTACTTGTAGATTAAAAATAATTGAAATAATTGATCTATTCAAACATATTATAATTTTTATTAATTATATTCTAGACTCATGATGTTTGCGCGTCCGGATGCGGCTGTAACTGTTTGAAAGAATGCGAAAGTGTATTGAATCAATTACTTTAATAAATTTCAGTTGTATTCAAATATATAAACTATGACTAAGTTTCATATTTAATAAATTAATCTGAATGTAGTGTTTTTATTTTATTTAATTTTCAAAAAATGGACAGCATATTTCACCTTCAACAAGTTAAACAATTCTCAGTGTAAGAACATATTATAATACGTAAGAGCACAATTGAGTTTACTATACAAAACAAATCGTTTTATTCGAAACAAAATAAAAAAAAAAAATTGTCAACCAAATAAAACAAATGTGCCTACAGTCTGGGCGAAACTTTTTTCGTTTAAAACACGCTTGAATGCTTACACCGTTCACACATAACAGATGAGTTATGTACGTAATTGGGTCATACTGTGGGATACGGTCAAAGTCGGAGAAGCACATTAGTTGTTTCGAGATTAGGAGACTTATAGAAAAGAACAGAAATAAAAATTCTAAAATTGAGATTTTAGCCGATTAAAGAAAGAAATAAAAATACCGTGTAGACGATTTGAATTTCTGAATGTTATTTACACTAAGTAAGAACCAATTTGCTGCCTCAACAGACTTAAGAGATATGATGAATTATGAAAACGTATACAAACCCTTGAAATCTACTTGGGAGTTGAGTATACAGTTTTTTTTAGGTTTTTCGGTTCTTTTCCTTCGAAATTGTAGGCAGAACAAAAATTTCACACACCATGTACTGCGACATTGACTTCATGCTTTTAAATTAATAGATAATTATTTATAATGCGGGGCATGGTCAGTTTGGCTGCTACTGTATCTAGTTATAGACTCTTGATTAGTCATTCCCTATCCGTGATCACTTAAACTATACTGTTCCCCGTCCGGTACTCCGTCTGTATACAGATCATATGTACATATATCTAGAACTAATCAGCAACAGTAACAGGCACAATTTAGTTTTTTTTTTTTTATCAAAGTCTGGGACGCGGCTAATGCGGAAATGCAACAGATAGCAAAGCGGGTGTCAACCAAAAAAATGGACCAAGAGACTATTTCGAAAGGTGTGAACTCTATGATCATCTTGAATATAAATACATACCTAAGTATGTAATAGGTTTTTAGAAAGAAAAAAACTTTCAAAACAACATACTTTTATTTCAGTTCTATATTAATACAATTTCAAAACATAGTTCCTGATCCTCTTCAAGGATCCCTTTTATATTCAAACAAGAATTCAGCATTTCATCTATCTAGAGCATCCCACGATTAACTTTGCTCAAACGAAACCGCACTATGCGTATGTTTATATTTATCTTTCAATGAACACTTGTTTTAGTGTGCAATGTGCATTGTTCTTTCGTAGAAATTACAAGCTCTATCTTATTTTATATCACTACGTCAGGTAATCTGCATTCTGCGTTTGCGCATTTCAGCTGCTCTATTCTACTTAGACCCATTCAAGTATTTTATTTTAAAGCTTAGATTTTATTCTCGATTCATCACTTTTCATTTTCAGTCAGTATAAATCGGGCACCGGCCAGTGTTTTCGGTTATTTTAATACGTAAGCTCTGATAAGTTGCAATGCTTAAAATTCAAATAATGTACTGACCTTACTAATATGAAAATGTATATTATGGATTTAGTGGAATATTTTCAAAATATTTTGTAATCTCAAAGTTATCTCTTGAGTACAAATTCAGTTTAAAACGTTTACAATCGACATACTTAACTTCACATTATAATATGTTCTAATGCTATTATAATAAGTACATGTTATTGCATAGTACTGAGTGCTCGTTAAAAGTTCTGTTCGTGAAAATTGCTACTTTTAACCCTGCTTCGCGTTACTCGACTTGCAGTTCAGAAGCATGCGTTTCATTATAATCTCTTCTGCCAGAAAAATGCATACGAGTTCCTCACAATAATTTAGCATTCACATGAAATACATTTTTTGATAGAAAATTTTAAAACTGGTTCGTATTATGGGAACTGACTCAACTACCGAGAATTTAAATATCGAAAAAATTGGCAGGAAATACTTGTGTGGCACCTTGTGGAGTATTCCAATCGGTCTAATTATATACTCTAGATGAAATCTTAGAAGTTTAATCCAGCCCAAAAGTTTGTAACGCATAGAACCGAGCCTCGAACAAAAAAAAATAATAATAAATTATATTATTTTACAGGTGCTCAATATTTTCCGTTAGCTTTTGAATGTGTCTAGCTTGGAATTTGTAATTTTGTACACATTAGTTCTTGATTGATTCTGCACTTAAGGCTTAATGGTTCCAGAAAATATTCTAGAAATCAAGTGAATCCATTCGGCACCTGCCGAATAAGCTTGCGCATTTAAGTTCACTATAGGGGACATTCATTTCCGCTTCTCGATCTGTCGCGAACTAATTCGTTATTTAGGAAGAGTTCAGTGATGAGGAAAAACTATTGTGTAGCATAATGTTATGATCTAAAAAAAGGTCCTCAGTCTATAAAAAGATTGTCTGATAGAATGTGATGATCTAAAATAAAACAAGGTCGAATGAATACAAACGAACTATGAGCGGGACTCACTACGAACTAGTTCGTTCATTTCACTTATGGGAACTCTCTTCCGAACTACTGCCATGTGAAAGATTGTGTGGTGTTATGCAC
Source organism: Beris chalybata (assembly GCA_949128065.1). NCBI lineage: Eukaryota > Metazoa > Arthropoda > Insecta > Diptera > Stratiomyidae > Beris > Beris chalybata. The sequence continues at coordinate 24,528,472 of OX421896.1, read as the reverse complement.
TATTACTACATCTCCATCTACGATAGGTTGGTTAGATCAGGTTTTGTTGGCAGAGCCTGTAGAACCCTTACTGGTTCTCGAACCATGACCTAAGTGGTCTTTTGTTCCTATAGATCAGGTTATTTAAGCTGGGTTACCACTTACAGATATCAAGACTCATATACCGCAAATGGGTCCGTTCTGCTTCCCTATTGTGCCGTGAAACACCCGCAAGATCAACATTGATTCCCACTAAAGAATTAACGACCTGCAGCAGCTTCTCTGCTATCCCCAAACTTCTGTCATGCCCACCAATCGAGCAATGGCCCCTCAGGACACGGACGAGGATAAGCAATGGCTCTCAGGATACCGACGAGGATACGTAGGGTACTTCTATTTTTCAGTAGACTAAAATTGGGTATACCCACATTCAGGATTAGAGGTAGTTACCTAGGAACAAAACATGATGTAGAGCCAAACCACCCTGTATTAGGGTACGATGTATAGGCTATTTAATTTCGCAAGGACCCTACATATAGTAATGTTAATTAGACACATGTAATAATCATGTTCTTGTACAACCTTACAAGGCGGGGCTTAATTGAAATTTCTTCCTCTGTCTGGGCGAATCAATGTTGAGAATATAAAGACTAGATTCTATGTACCATCGAGTTATTTATTTCAAATAATTTATTTTTGATAGAACTTACAGCTTATAACATTGCTTTTTTGATCACGTGGTGTAATCAATATTGAAACATAATTCATTTGTTTTTATTTTAGTATTGCTACTGCAATACTTGGAAACTAGTACCGTTTACCGCAATTACAACTTATTATGAATGCAAAAATTGCGCTGTACTAGAACTAAAATCTAGAATGAAATTTTCTACTCAGTTACCATCGAATTACCTTTACATTATTTTATAGGTCACTAAAAATATTCCGATATGATTATGCATAGTATTGGAACACAACAGCAGGTGAATTCTGCTAGAGTTCCGTAGGAGAGCAGATTAATGAGAGTATGCAATGTTTATGAATGCTTTTTACTTGGCAACGAGAGTCCGTATCGCAAGGCCAGTCCCAGGATCAACTACTTTTAAACCCGGTTCTGGTATACACACAATGATTTTTCTTAATTTAGTTCACCTTTAAGATAATTCTATTGTACAATTTAATTCAATTTTAATATTACATTAATTCCTTCGTGGTGCATAGTAATAAGAAATCACGCTTTGTTTTAAATCGGATTTCTCAATTCAATTCAATCAATATTTACTTTTGAATTGAGAAATCCGATTTAAATCGAATTTAAAATTAATGCTAGCTAACACAATAATCAAATAAATTATAATGTAATTATTTATATAAATATTAGTCGACTGTATATATATTGAATGGAGTAAATAGTATTGCTAAACGATATTAATAAAATGGCATATTCTTGGGAGAACAGAGTCGATTTTGTTGTTCGTTTTATGTACGGTACGTATAAATAATATAAAATTAGTGTTAATCTTATTATTTATTTCCATTATATTTAATTAGTATATACAGTACATATTATAAGCTTAATACAGCTCCAACATTTTGTTATGCAACGAACGGAGCTAAGGACGAACAAAACGATAAACAAACAATTGTTCAACCATAGAATGCTACTAGGTACAACATCCTGTAGTAGTCGCTAGGATTTCTCCAATCATTGACCATCATCAGTAGTCAAAATTATTACTATTTAGTTCAATATTCGTCCGTGCTGGGTGTATATTCCAGGTAACTAAATACATTGCTGATGAACTCGCTAGGAACGGCACTGCCCCACAAATTATGCCGGAATATTGGAATCGGGGTGTGACTCTTTCTTCATGTAAACCGCTACTGGGATTGGACTCAGTTGAGAAAACCAATTCGAGATGGGCATAATACCCACATGTCATACCGCGAGACAAATCTGGCCGAAGCTGGATCTGAAACTATCTAAAAGGCTTATTTTTAAAAGGGCGAGTAACAGCACCACAGTAAGTGTCCTGATCGGACACTGTCTTCTAGCCCGGTCTAATAAAAGATTATTTTTCAAACAACTTCTGTAGAAGCTGTCTAAATCAGGAGGATTAGAAATCAGCCATTCATTTTCTCTGTACTTGTCCAGCTCTATGTCGCTAGGTGGAAAGCTCATCTAGGCGCTTACTTCTTCAACAATCTCATTGACCTTGCCGCAACGGGTGTTGTGAGAATCCCACGCTGTTTATATAACCTCTAAATGGTTTAGAAAGTAGCCTACCTTACTAAGTCCGTCTGTTCCTGTTTCTTCTATCTTTAGGGACCATTTTACATACCATTTAAACAGAAAAATTTTAGTATTTAAGTTGACTTTACTATTTAGATATACTAGTATTAAATAATTAATAAATTCTTATGTTTTATTTTAGATATTGACAAGAATGGATACCTTGATGAGAACGACTTTGACTGCATGGCTGTCCGAGCTTGCGTTATCGAAGGAAAAGGTGATTGTAATCCAACGAGACTTGCCGAGTACCAGCACATTATGAGAAGTTTGTGGGAAGAAATATCAGAGGTTGCTGATTTTGATAAGGTTAGAATTTCGGTAGTTCGATTGTTTAAGTAACTTCATTAGTGATGCTCCTGATTTATATTAAAAAAAATTTTTTTATTCTTATAGGATGGAAGAATAACAACAGACGAATTTAAAAGAGCTGTTCAAAGGACATGTATGCAAAAAAAGTATGATGATTTTCCGCAGGTTAGTTATTTTTAACAAAATATCTGTAAGTATTATTACTAACCAGAAACTTATAGTGGCTTAGTTCTTGTAAATTTTAATTTCAAACAAAAATCCATATAGAAGGTAGCCTCAAAGCTTTTCACCACGAACGTGGTGTCCATCATCCTTTTATCTAAAAGAATATTCTTATTTTTAATACATATCACATACAAATAATAAGATTAACACTACAAATAATAAGATTAACACTAATTTTATATTATTTATACGAACCGTACATAAAACGAACAACAAAATCAACTCTGTTCTCCCAAGAATATGCCTTTTTATTAATATCGTTTAGCAATACTATTTACTCCATTCAATATATATTTACACTCAGAGAAAAATCCTATACGTTTAGCCTGATTTATTATTCATTCAATAGTTTTCTCCATCTCTATCAATTTTAGTCAATGATATAAACAAAATTAATATAATAAATTTCAAAGTATTATATTAATGGTAGTATTCTGAAATTATTTTAACAGTTTTACCATTTCAAAATAATAGTATACAATGTAAATTTTTAAGAGGATATGCTATTGTTTTAAATGTTCTTCATTTTAATTTAATGGGACATATTTCTTTGTACATACCATACTATGTAAGCTTGATACTTTTGAACTGAAAGAGTGAATATTAATTTGTATATTATTTAATTTTTTTTATTCGCTTGTACGCTTGTTTCACATCAGACATCACTCATCAATCGAATTCTATCCACATTAGCGTTGAAAAGAAGGAAATTTACGTGTATCCTATTGATTCAATGGTATGATCACATTCATTTAATAGCAAGTAAATATGAATCCTATTCGTCCAGTGGGATGATCACATTAACTCACTTATGTAGATATTATAGACAAAATATATCACAAGGAAAACAATTGGCATTATGACCATGGCATGTATTTATTAATTACCAACCCTATTATTTTAATCGTACGATATATTAAAATAATAGTTAAAATATATTAAAATAATAGTTAAAAAATATTAAAATAATAGTGTAACAATAAACAAATATGATATTTAATCTTAAAACCATAAATTTAATTCGTCTTGTACTATTAATAAATGACTGTAGCGTAGTATCAGAACAATAGTACAAACGGGAAACGGGATTTAATCAATGATATTTCAATTATTATTAACAATTTGTACAGTCTGAAATACAACAATTTATTCCTATTAAAATCGAAGGTATAAAAAGTTAGAAAACTATTGTTTTAATACGAAAAATTTACTGTTTTCTGAACTAGGTAATCAATGGGTAATCAATAAGTATTCTACTACTACTAACAATTTAATAGGATATTTTTCTCTGAGTGTAGGCGTGTTTTTGCACTAATCATCCATAAATAAATAATAGACTACCCCCGAAATCAAGCGATTCAGACGAAGTGTATCCATCGCATTAATAAATTTATATTTACATTTAATGATTTAGCAGCTGAGCAGCTGTTGTATTTATGTAAACATATTGTTTATAATTATTAACTTAAAATTATTTGTTTCTAATTTCGGTAAGGCAATGAAAGCTTTTATTGAGACGAACTTCAAAATGATAGATCTTAGTGGTGATGGAATAATCACAGCTGACGAATTCCGCTATAACTGTATAACTCGCATAGCAGTAGATGATATAAGTATAATCGATGAAGCATTCAGTAACATGTTAAGTGTAAGTTTACATGTCAACATTTTAACTGTAAGAACTCCTCGAAAATTATTATCATTTTAGGATGACGACCGTAAACGAGGAGGCCTTACTCTTTCGAGATACAAGGAACTTTATAGTTTATACTTAGGTCATCCGGGCGAAAATCATCCAGGTATTTACCTTTTTGGACCGTTGGATATGGAGTAATAATTGCAGTTATAAATGCTTGTCAATTAAAACAATTTTGTATGTGTAAAAATTATAATACATTATTTAAAAGACTTCGAAATAAAAAAAATTTACGTTTGTTTGTTATTGGTTGGGTTTCAAAGTATTAAGTTGCGCCCAGACTGATGGCACTTTTTTTTGTATGGCTACGTGGAATGCTAGCTCATATAACGAAATATCGAAATTTAAAAAAAACGGTTTTTTAAGTTTAATAATTTTATTTCAAATCCAGATAAAACAAAAAATATTTCTTCATCTATACAAAAGCAAAAATTAAAAAATTCTAAATTTTGAAGAAAAAAAACTACTTCACAGCTTAAATGATGCAACGTGGGAAAAAATGTAGAATATTATTAATGAATTTAATATTTTCTTTGATTTCTAATATTTTGTAGGACCGCCTTTATGATCCAATAATGTCTGAAACCGTTTTGGCATAGATTCTACTAATGTCCTCGTATAGCTTGGCGATATTTTATTCCACTTTTCCAACAGAACAAACAGTTTTTTATTAGTAATGGGGTACTTTTTAGTTTCTAGTTTTAGTTTTGCCCTTATATGCTCAATTCCACTTATATCGGGAGATTGTGGTGCCGTTTCAATGATATGAAGGCAGTTGTATAGCATTCATTCCCTAACAAGATAGAATGAATGCTTTGGGTCGTTATCATGAAAGAAGCTAAAATTGTCCTTTATTCCCATATTTTCGCCACTGGTTTTAAAATTCTGCTTAAGGATGTCCACGTACATCTGTTTGTCCTATTGCGTTCTATAAAGTGGAGTTTTCCGACGCCTGCAGAGGACATGCAACCCCAAACCATAACATGATGTCCACTATGCTTAACAGTTAGTTGGTCACAAGTTCTTAAGCGTTAGCTCCTTATTTGGCTTTCTTCAAACAGAGACCTTCCCATCTGATGCAAAAATATTGAATTTACTGTCATCTGCAAAAATTACCGTTTTCCAAAAGTCCTGTGAGCTGTTTCGATATGTACGGATAAACTCCATTCGAAGACTCACTTTCTTAGAACTAATCGGGGTCTTGTTTCTTGCTACTCGTCCATGTAAATTTTCTTTACGCAATATTCGTCGCACTGTTTCAGGATGACACTAATTTTCCAGCCATTTCTCCACTTCAGACGTGAGCTTTTCAGCACTGAGCAGCGGTTCTTTCCGGGATTCCCTGGTAATCCATCGTTCATCGTCATACTAATATTCTTTAAATTGAAGCAAAGAGTGTTGATCAACAGGTTTTCTTCGTCTTCTTTTTTCAAATTATGAAACTAATGGAATGAACATTCGTGCAACTTTTATAGCTGAGAATATGGCACATATGAATAGTGGAAAATAAAATTAAAATAACGTTTTAATAATGGGGTCTTCTATAAAAAATTACATTGTTAAAAAAATTTGAAGGTCATAGAAAATTTTAATTTAGTAAATTTCTCAGCTACACTATCGAGACGTGTCCAATAAAGCAACAACTATTGAAAACAATTTCAAATAATCTTAATTAGGGTAATTCCGAAATCTTTACTATACGAGGATGCAACTATGTTTTTACATATAACGGGTAACTCGGAATGAATAAAGAGAAATTTAAATAAAAATGTAATTTGTAATGTCCCTACTTAATTTCCAGGAGATATCTCTTAAAGCTATTACTCAAGGGATTTACCAAATGAAGATATTGGCTGGAGATAACGAAACTAATTTGGAATACGAATACAGTCCATATACAAGCATTTGCAATGCTAAAAGTGTTTATAAATGGTTCGTGTATGTAGAATCGATTGTAATATTTCAAGATTGTTGGCTGTTGCTCATTCTTGTAAAATTTACGAGTATGGAGCACAAATTTAAAAGCTAAGTTTTCCATTCAACGCCTTTTCCACCATTAAGGATATGTTTTTATATGGTTTGTGGACTATGGTACTCTATAAAACACAATTTTCAGCTGCTCTCTGTTATACACGAAACATATCATCGAAAGGGACCTCACCATTCTCTGTGTAGGTTGGTTGTTCTTCTAACCGGAGACTTTATTTCCTGTCCTGTCATTGCTTTCTAAATAGATGACCGTAAAACTCGGCTTAAAATCTTTCAGCATTTTTCCGTAAATCATATCGATATTAATTGAATCAACTATCAGAATTAAGGACGTTAAAAAAAATTTCGATTGTGTGGACATATCGTTGTTGAATATTCGTTATTCAAACTCTATTTCCCTCCATGACGAGGAAGCAATATTTAGCTTTATTGACCTGATCAGCCGAGAAGTTTGAAAGGAAAAGCCAATCGTATGATACTCTGTATGAAATACTGAACTCCGATTTATATTGAAGTTGGGGATAAAGCAGAATAAGGATGCATGTATTTTGTCCTTTATTAAGGACTCTCATTTCTTTCCTACTCGAAAGTATAAGTGTACAGAGTTAAATTTCGTACCTGGAACTAGGTAAATTAACGAAAGTAATAATTTTCCTTTTCGGGTGTACGAAGCACTCACTAGCATACCTAAGGTGACCACCTGTACCGAAATGACCGGTACAGTACCTAAATTTCGATATTATGTACCGTGTACCGAAGCGAAGCTCGGGTACACCAAAATATACCGAAATTTTAACTTCGCTTCGGTACACCGAAATTTTAACAGTAAAAATATTTCAATAGTAACCAAATAATTTTTCTATATTTCCTTGTTAAGTACAACACCGATGACTGAATTTTGCAGAGAACGATTCTAGTTGAGCGCAGTGAGAGCCTCTCAGTGGTCACTAAATCTTTCATTAGCTGAAACATCACTCTTGCGTGCACCCGTGTAGTGTTCGGTAGACTGCAAACAAGATGTCTCGCAAACGTGGAGTAAATGTGTAATATAAATTTATTAAAAAAACAAAATCGGAAAGTGATGTACTATGCGAGATATGCAAAGTTCAGTTTAACATCTCCCATGGAGGCAAATCAGTCATTATATCGCACACAAAATCGGCCTGCCACAAAAACGCATTGAGTGCCCTGAGCCACTGAGCAACGTTGGTTGGAGTGCTTCGGATATTTTGCTCAACATAATATTCCATACAACCATTTGCTCAAAATCGTCTCGTACATTCTCTCTTTACCAGGCACATCCGCATCGGCTGGACGAGTGTTTTCTTTAATTATCGACGTATGGAGCTCTGACAAATCTCGACTGACCATTGAAACGTTAAGAAATATTTTGTATGCAAGATGCAACATTGAAATGACATGCGAGCAATTCTTTCAATTCATAAAGAACCAACCGAAAATGCTAGAAGAAATTGGTTCTAATGGGAAATACGGATTTAAGGACAGAAAAACTAATACAAAAAAATTAAATTTTAATAGGTTAAGGTACCCAGTTGCGAGCACTGCGCCTATTCCGAGCCACCGTCCTTAATTCCCCAAATAGGTAAGAATTCATAACAGTTTTTTCTTCACTAATAATTTTAGCTATTTCTATTGTCACAACAGCAATGGCTAAAATTGATAGTGAAGAAAAAACTGTTATAAATTCTTAGCTATTTGGGGAATTAAGGACGGTGGCTCGAAATAGGTGCAGTGCTCGCAACTGGGTACGTTACCCTATGTTATTTTAAACTAAGAAAGCGGTTCATTACAATTATGTTTCTTTCAATATACTGTAAAATATGTAAATAAAAATTATAAAAATGAAAGAAACTTTTTTTGTTTTCATTGCGCATGTACCGAAATTTAGTCAAAAAAATGTAGTCATGTATCGAAATTCGCTTAGAAAAAGGTGGTCAGCTTAAGCATACCAGAAAATTAATGTGCGAAAAATTTCAAACTCCTAGCTTGAAACGGAAATTATTTTAGAAGACGTTTCTAAAGTAGGTACTTTCTGTATGGAAGCTATCCAAAGGAGTAGAAGGATTTCGCTGACTCGGTCTATACTTTCACTCAAAACAAAATTCAAAATTCGTGGCTGAACTATTTCTTGGATTGTAGTGAGTTCCATAAATATAGCGAAGGCATTTTTACAACATAATATTTGTTAGACGTACTGAACTAATTGGATTTCTTCAACTACTTAAAAAATTTGCCAACAGTCTGGGCGCAACCTTATTATTGTTCGGTACAAGTTTGGAAAGCGTTCAATTCTGAGATGCGGTGAAGTTCGGGAATCGGTTTGAATAAAATATGCGATCAAGGGGTTGAAAAAGGAAAAAACTTGAAAATTGGTGACTATTAATGAATCAGTCGGAAGTGAAAAGATATTCGATATCTGATCAGACCTGAGAGATATGGCACAACTCAAAAAATCTTAAAGATCGAAATTTTTTCTTCTTAAAATTACTTTTCTAGGTGTTTACATATACATACCAAGTTTCAATTTTCTGGCATAAGCCGGTCTATAGTGAGGAACCCCCCCCCCCCCCACCCACGTATATTATATTTTTCCAACATGCCACTACTATAGGTCTATCTAAATACTAAGTTTCAGCTTTATAACATTATAGGTTCTATAGATATAAAGATCGAAACTTTTTCCTTTTCACCTTCTACACCCCAAAATTTTGTTCACTACTAAGGTCTACTTCTGTTAAATTTTTTTATCATCTATCTTACACTGCGATTGAGATATGAAACGAGAACTATTTGAAAAATTCTTTTGGCCTCCGCCTTCGAGGGTGGTTAAATGATAGGTTTCATGATTTTATCCGAAGGGATCGCTATGGGCCTTCTTTTGGTAACTAGTGTGCGCTTCATCTCAGTGTGGCGCCCGTTCGTTTGTGCTATACTCCCCTGCCCCTTGAAAAAATTTTACTTTGAGCAATCTTCATTTGTCAAGCTTTAGATTCAAACTGAATCTTATTTTTCTAGTGCAATTGGTTAGTGAGATATCGTAATCTAAAGTTTTTCACCCCCGTCCCGGTACGTCACTGCCCCACTGAAAAATTAAATTTTAATCTGTACTCTCCTAGAATAACTACAGATATTTGTTAAGTTTTAACTGCTTGCCATTAACGGCTTAGGAGATATGGATTTTATAATGTGTCGTTCTCGGCTTTTTGGCGTTTCGGACGCATTATTATTCCCCCCACTCCCATATCAGCAATTTATTTTTGCAAATAGGTCCACTATCAAAACTCTATAGAAATTCCAGTTTCAGCCTCCTAATATAAGCAGTTGCAGAGATCTAGAAACCAAAATTTTTCATCTAAAACGCTCTCCTCTCCTCCCCTCATACCCACACTTCCCTTAAAGACAGGTTCAACCAATCTACCAGCCATAAAAATTTCATGATAATACCTCAACGGGTTTGGGTGCTACGCGGTTTCAAACTACATATTTTGCGTGCGGCGTACAGACGGACATTTTTTTTTGCTTTTTAGGGGTCTACTAGTCCTAAAACGTGAAAATACAAAATTTCAGGGTAGAACTTTTTTTTTAAATTTCATATCGATCACAATACTTTTTTTTTTAAATTAATAAAGTAAAATTAGTAGCTGGATGACTCGGTCTTTGGATCGAGACGATTGAAGACGACGACGCCAGGGCCCGTCATGGACTGTCGTGCCATTGATGATGATAAAACAATACCTGGAAATATTTGAATTCAAAACAAAACTTGACAATTGAATCACCAAATGACGCCAATTACTCGGAATTTTCCAAGGCAGTAGAAATTCTCCAACTGCAGGCCATTTACCTGTTGACTATGCCATCAATGCGGACATTATACGCATGTAGTGCTAACTTGCGGTTCATTTTCATTCCGTTGCGTTCCAATTCGACTACGATACGTTCATTCTATTTCCCGCTTTCGAATATACAGGATGCGGATGCCACCAATAGCAACCTCATCTGCGCAATCGGGTATCACTGAAACTGCGACCGTTCGCACAGGGCTGCCAATTGTAATCTATATAATTTAAATTATTTCCCAGTAGGTAAAGTTCCCTACTAGACATCGAAACAACCATAGGTTTGTTCTTTTTGTCACGTTAAGTGTACACTTTCGTATAGCCTACACTTGAAGTGCAATACACTTTACACTGAAAGTGAAGGGTGCAGATCGCGCAAAACAACGCATCATGCTATGTACAGACTACGAGATTGACGCGTTTAAATTGAGTTAAATGCGCTGAAAAAACTTCCCGAAAACACGTAACTAGGACGCATTTTACCGAAAACATGTACTGCGACCCTCGCGTAAATCGAAGTAAACTTTGGAAGAAACTTTGAAATGCTGTAGAAACTCTATTTTGTGCTTGGGCAACGACTGCATTAGCTAATAAATTCTCTTTTCATTGCTGCTACACAAACTAATATGTTTCAAACAATTTAGAAGGCATAAGTTTGATAATGAAACACAGCAGAATATCTACTTGTCAAAACAAATCACATCAAGCTGTATAAAAATAAAATGAGTTGCCTCTTTTTTTACATGTTTAATTTACCTACTGAAATGCGTTTGAAACGCATAGTCTGAACATAATATAAGAGTAGAAACCTGTCAGCTGAAACTTCGAACTTTTTCATTTGCTTTATTCTTTTACTTCTATCAATGCAAATCTATTGCAATTCAATATTCTTGCATGGATTCATTCAAAAACAGTAGTTTTTTAAATTTAAAACGCAATTTCATCTGAATACAGCTTTCAAATTTGACAGATGGTAAAGAAGAGGAACTTACACCTGCTCCCGACCCAGTGTACCAAAGAGTACACTAAGTACACTACACTCGACAAAAAGAACAGCCAACTCTGACGTCACACCGATAAAAAGAACAAATTTAGGGTAGAAAGTGTAACTAGGTGTATAAAGTGTATGCAAAACGAGCAGACGTTATGTAATTGTTTTTTTTGGGACAATGCCTTCGGTGTGAGTACTTGTTTATAGGCATACTTTGTACTTCTGGTCATTTACGAGGGCTCTACGTATAACGTTTCAGTTGTTTATACTTGAAAACCATTCGCTTTTTTAAATACTGGTATACATTGAGGATTTCCGTATACATATACACGATTCCGTTTCGACTTATATTTAGAATACGAAGCTTTACCTACTGTGACGATCTGCATGTTCTATGGCTGTTGCAATTTTTCGATGTTCCCTTCTGCTTCTAACAGTTATTCTTGCCATCAGTAAAGTCGTAGTGGGTATGTGTAACTAACACAAGGTCGGTATTCTGTTTTGTGCTTGAGGGTGGTAGTAATGTCACTCTCACGAGTTGCTGGCCAGTCCGTTTTTTTGCTGGGATGACATAAATGTGAATAAACCGTTCCTCTTTTATTAGTACGTTCAGTGTTGCCTGTGCAATGTTTCGAGCGATGTGTGTAAATTAATCGAAGAGAAGAACGTAAAGAGAGGCAACTTTCAAAATTGTATTTTGTTGCGGTTGGGTTGGCAATGGTGTTGGTTCCGTGGAATTTTTATTCGATTTCCGAGTTTAGTCAGTCAGTTGTGGAAAGTTCGTTTGATCTAACGTGTGTGTTGTGCGCTTTTGGGTGTCGCGTATGACAGTTCTCTGCTTGTCAAATCAGTGATAGTAAACAAAGTTGTGGTTCTTGTTCAATTTCTCGCTAGAATATTCCAAGTTTATGCGGTATTTGTTTTACGTTCATGCAGCTGTCCGAAACACTTCGTTCCGAGTCGTGGATTATTCATTGGATTTAAATGTGAATACCAGAAGTCATAATGTCCAGAAGGAAACAGTCCAACCCGAAACCATTGCTCAAAAGTATGTAACTTTTTGACAGTATTTGCTACGAGTATTTAAAATTTCAGAGCCGAAATCCTTAGTATCCTTTCGAACTATCGTTTCGGGCTACCGATAGATTGGGCGCAGCCCTCGAGAGTATTCAAGGCTAGGTTAACCGCGCCAAAGAGATTACTTTTTTAGTTCTGACATCATACATGGAACGCCGTCGTAAACGAAAAGGCGACAAATGCGATAACGATCAGACACTCAATATGCTAATTATCTGTGGTTTTTCTGCTTTGGTAAAAGCCACTTTGGATTCTATTTGATGAGTCGGAAGCGAATTTCACTAAATGCAAGAGTAGTCGATACGCCCGAAGGTTCTTTGTGTAAATTCGGAAAGTGCAGAATCGAATCGCAGCTCATTTGCACACCATACAATTCGCCGTCGCCACCGAAGAAACTCCATTCCAAATTCCATACTCGGAACACAAAAGACAACACGGGCGTTTGGTTTGCGAGATGTCACCACTCGCAAGTCACGGAGAACGTAGCTGTTGTGCGTCCCCTGTGGGGGCAGGCAGGCGATTGCTTCTGACGGGCCACGAGTTACGGGCAGGGACATAAATTTACCTACCAGCATAGTTCTGCATGTAAGTGAAGACCAATGTAACTCGCTAGGCCTTATCTGTTGCCGTTTCCTGGATTTCGGCGATAAACGACTGGTTTTGCCGTCGTATTTTAAATACGCCCTGTGTAAAGCTCCTCAGAAGAGACACTTTGTATTCGGAACAATAAATTTTTATCAGCTTCAATGGGCTTATGTGTGTTGTTGATATTATCGGTTCGTCGCTATAATGCCGGCGTCCATGACAATTGCTTCGTTCGTTGATAGCAGAGCCAATTTGAATGTTCGCTGTCATTTGCGATCACCTGAAACTGACTAGACGGACTTGACTATCAGCAGTTTTCTGCACCTATTGCTTGAAACTTAGTTTTATCGCATACGATTAACGGCCCTTATTATTTTTTTTTGTTTATATTTTACATAGATAATGACAAAATACATGCATGATATTTGTGTTCTGTGTGTTAATAAAAAACAGGTCATATCAACTTCTCGAATGTTTATTCTATGGTCGATTTTTGTATTACATATTAATCTTTCGACGAAAATAGGGAAGGCAGTCAAAAGAATAGAGCGACGACATATTTTTAAAAATGCTAGTTCCAATCAAAGTACAATAGCGCTCAAGACTGCATAACAGCAATATGGATATCGCTAGGATAGACCCCAAGACGTCACTTACACAACTGTTAAAATAAAAATTTCAAACGTTTAAATTTTTGTATCTACGATTAAAGATATAAGGAAGTGCAATGAACCGAGAGACATGAAGCTGAAAAGAAACTGCGTCATAACTCTTTTGACACAGTGGGTAGTGGGTTTGCAGTTTGTTTACAAAAAAAATCACGAATTCGTTTTAAATCGGGCATGCCGTGGAGATGGTCTATGACATAAAGGGTCGTTGAAGAGAAAACCAGAAATATTTCAATGCATGTGCGTGTTTTTTTTTTTTTTTGCATGGGCAAAGCGGGAGGAACCATAAGTGAAGGATTCCTAACCGGTTGTTCCTCTGTGAAATATTCATGTTTATGTGCTAAAAAAGCTACACTAATGGTGATTTCTTTTCTGACAAAAAAATGTGACCCGTTTAGATGCAAAATTATTGCAGTTCTGCCCTCTTTTTTGACAGTTCCGTCCGACAGGTCAATTGATAATAGAACACTTTCAGGTCAAAAAGCTATTATTAAAATTTAAATATATTTACACTACACTCAGGTATGATTTCCAATTTTTTCAGCGCTCATTGCTCAAAAACCTTGTCTGCGGTAGACACGATTGCGGTCATTCCGCTTGTCTCAAATAAAAAAAAAATCAAACTGATTCAAATGCAGTTTGATTTTTTTTTTATTTGTGCAGTTTAAACTAGTTTCGGAACTAGGATTATCAAAAAATATTGAACAGGTAGTTTTTGGCAGCTTGTTATTGTCAATTTCTGTGTTTTTTACGACTTCTTCAGGTCGACAAAAAAAATGGCTTGATGAATCACAATTATTATTCTACACGAGTACTCAATATGTTCACGAAATTTCAAAGGAATGCGTTTGATAGATTTCGAGATATCGTGACTACCGATTTCGAAAATACCGTTTTGAGAAAAACGCGACTAAACTGACCATTACATTCGAAACAGGAAAGGAGTTTAGAGAATATAACGGCCTTAACTTCCGAACGGCTTCGAATATCGACATATAACTTCCCCCACATATTCTACACTATATTTAGATGCAATTTATGCAAAAAAAATTGAATGTTGATTTTTTGAATCAGTCAGATTTGGATAACCTGCTTAATTTCCTTTTCAAATTGTGTGTTTTTAAGAAAAACATATTTTTAAATATGTAGGAGGAATTTAAATAATTTTTTGATTTTTGATTTACGATGGCGCTACAGTTCAAATCGGACCTTGGCCTCCTGCTCCTTTAAGGGGTTAGGTGGGTTTGGAAATTTCTAAAAATGGATTTTTTGTTTTTTCTCTTATTAAATAATACAACATGTCTAGAATATTCTCTCAAAATTTTAAATCGATCCGAGTAAAATTCTAAGAGATGGACCCTTAGGAAGTTCCGCCCATCGGGCCACGTCAGCCTAAACTTAAAACTTAAATCGCGTTTTTTGAAACTCTATTTTTGAAGTCGATGGACACGATTTCTCGAAAAGTTATGAACCGACCTTGTTCAAGTTTTGCACACTGCTTCAAAATAACATTATCTAGTGCTTGAACGAAAGATGTTTTTGAATCTTTATTACAACTTATTTTACGAGGCAATACATGGTGAAAATTTTACCAATAAATGGGATTTTTTGTTCACAGCTCCGCCAAAAATTCAAATTTCAAAAATTTTTTTTTTCCTTCGTTCAAGCACGAGCTCTATGCATGTAATAACGGAAAATTTTTGGTTTTTTAATTTTGGATGAACCAGTCATGAGTTATCCTGTCCACGCCGAGAGCACTTTTTTTGAGAGGTCAAGAGAAATGAGGTCCCAACGGGTGAATTTCCAAAATTATTAAACAAAAATTTTACGAAATACCTACGAAATATGTATCTTTGATGTATTAAATTTTTTAAAAAAAATATTTCATTACTTATATTAAAAAAAAATTTGTGAAAATACTATTTGTTTAGGCCTTTGAAACCCACCTAACCCCTTAAATAACAATATGTACTCGTACATACAATATTATTGAACATTCTTTGCAAACAATTTTAAATTTTTTAATTTGTGTAACAGTGAGTATATAATTGTCCAAGTCGATTTGATTAGATTACAAACTTAGTTCGATTTGAATTTTTTTGATTGGCCAATATGCATATCAATTTACAATTCATTAAAAATCTTAAAAATGTCTAAAGTAATTCAATCGAGAATAGAATTTTACGATAGAAGCTACATTTTTAAGAACTTTTTATTTAATTTTTTGTCGTACGAGGAGTTTCATGTGTGAACACCACACGAATATTCCCGACTTGGATTGCTCGGTGCCTCGGCAATAGCCATTGAGGCAAATAACAAAAAATCGTTAAACTTAAAAGAGCAAACGTCTCTCAGTAAACTACTGCAAGATGTTGTACGAGTATAATTCAAAAGTATCGTAATTTTTTTTATAGATCCTTATGTCGAAAATCAGAAGAAGTGCTTCAAAGGCATATCCAAAGAAAGTGTGCTAATAGGTGAGAATATTGCCGCGATCATGTAGCAATTTCGCTTCTCATTTGCGCATACATAACCCATCGCAAGCTCGTATTTATGGGTGGATATCGGGATTGATCCCGCAGCCACTCACGAGCGAATGCTGATCGTATCCCCAATTCAAGTTTTTTACCGGATAAAGCGGCATCGTCGACATAAAATTTTGTTGTTGAGTCGTTTATCGTTTATGCCCTTGCATTCGCTCAGAGTTCCTTTCTCCGTCCGACCGAGTCGGTTTTTCGTTTATCCTTTCACAAATCCCTCCACCGTTCTATTGTAGTTGATGCAGCATTTATCAAATACAGCACAAGAGTATGTAATTTATAAGTGCGAGCCGGTTGATGGCAAGTCACTGTTACTATACTCGTATGATATTTACAGCATAGCGCGATCTCCGCGAAAAATTAAATATTGTCAGATTTTCAAATGGTCCACTTAAAAGTTAGACCGTGTAATTTAATAAATCGTTTGTATTCTTAACATCAAGACTTTATGAGATCACGACATTTCAGGTGTTTTACCAATTTGATATCAAATAAATATGGGCTAGGGAGCAATAAGTAAATTTCCATAAAATAAAATGAAAGAAATACGGAAATTTAGCATTGAAAATCACAAAAAAAGAGAAAGAGAAAAAGATGTAGTAGAACTAAGGAAAAGAACCGACAATATTTTTCCGAAAAAATTTTGAGGGTGCTAGTAAAGGAAGTGACGATGGGACAGGGTGGAAAAAAGAGTTCTGACTTTTATTTCCCAAAAACCGCATAACATAGGAAGCTAGAAATGTAGGAGTATAAACATAGAGCCCTATTGAGGTATCCTACATAAATAAAATAAAATCAAAATTTGTATAGTGGTAGAAAGGTACGGGGTAGAAGGCACTATATAAATTAAGAAATCGTTGAGTGAAGAAATAGACGCTCAACATGAATAAGTTGTAAGTAAAAAGTAAAGACGAGTTCATTAGTGAACAAAATCTTTCCGCTCCTGCTCCCGTACGAAATCCTTAAATCACGTGGCTATATGTTCACTTGAATTAGCAAATAATTTTCTCTATGAAGATAGAAAGTTTTATGATAAAGTTTAGACAAAAAGAGGAGGTGTAGTAATGAGCAAGATCCCTGTTTTCCTTTAGTGGCTTCAAGATAATCAAATTTCGAAGTACATTGGTGATGGTTTTATGCTCTACTTCAACAAATAATAATAATAATAATAATAATAATAATCAATAACGCAACAGCCCAAATTGGGCCTAAGCCTTGAAGTAATGTCACTTCATTACTAGACCAACGGAACACTAGGAGGTGAAGAAGTCAGCCACACACTCGTCCGTGATTTTTACTCCGATTTTAACTCAGGTACTCATTTACATCCAATCCCATTCTCGAAAATTACTTATCGCCAAGCAGATTCAAATCTGGTACCAAGTGCACCGAAGGCAAGTGCTCTAGCCACTAAGCCACCCAGACTACTTCAAGAAATTGCTAGATTAATCGTTTCACAAAAAATCCAACTGCGTTAAATTGCAGCTCCGTACAGGTTAAGTTATATAACGAAAACATCTGATTACAGCACGGTTGTTGATTGTGTTTTTAGAACCAAAGCCCAACCGAGTCCAATTGATCAATTTCTCGCCAAAATTTTTGTATCATGTTTCTGAATCGCTTTTCGTTGACCGTAACGTTGTTGCCATATTCATCTTCAAAGAAAAAACATATACTTCAGTCACAATCTGGCCAATCGTATGATACTCTAGATGAAATACTGAACACTGATTTATTTTGCAGTTGGGGATGAAGTAGAATAAGGCGTGCATATATAGTTTGTCTTTTATTAAAGACACCCATTTGGTTACTACTTGAAACTAAACGTCAATATCATCATATCATATTTCGTATCTGGAACTAGGTAAACCACCGATAGTAAAATTCTCATATTTCAAGGACTTTCACATGGGAGGTGCAAGAAAGACTCACCTGAATTCTTGCATATTAATCCTTTTATCTAGAACCATTTGAAAATTAATGTGTGTAAAATTTCAAATTCCTAGTCTGAAGCGTTCAACTTTTGATTGGAAAATATTGTTGAACACGTGTTTCAAGGACTTTTTATATGGGAGCTACCGAAAGGAGTAGAGGAGCTGACTAGTTGCATTGTCTTCTCGTCTTTCGACTACATGCTAGGAATTTGAAATTGTGCACCGTATATTTTATCCGCATTTCAAAGTAGTGAATTGAACCAGGTAAAATCCGTCGTACCTATAGCTGAAATAAGTGCCATAAACAATAAATGGTCGTTTTGTTCGAACCAACGATAGCTCGAGAATACGATGAGCTATGGAGTTAAAAGTACCTACATACATATATCCGATTAATTATTCAGACAATCCACACCTATGAAAATTTTAGTTTTCTAATCCCCAATTATAGTATAAATCGTATTTCAGTATTTCATCTAGAGTTTGATATGATTGCAGATTGGGTTCTGCCTATCGTCACACTACGATATGTTTCAAAATTAGCATCAATCACCCTGTTGGGGTGATAAGAACTTCAACGGTTTCAAGCAATTATAGAAAAGTGAATCTTTGTGTGCTTACTAGAGATAAGAAAATATCTGGGGATTATCACTGAATATGAAGTTCATATCTGGGGGCGCAGACTTTCAGTTTCGATTTAATAAAGTCTAAACACATTTTCAAGATTTGTACCATTGTTACTCTTTGCAATCAGCTACATATGGGGAATGTTTTCCACAATTCCTCATCAAAGAAATAAAAAATGCTTTAATTGCGGCTGAGATTGCCGTCTTTTATAGAAATAGGATGCTGAGTTGTATTGATAAGACAAATCTTATTTCTATGTGTATGTACATATATGTGTTACGAAATATTACAGAAATATGTATATTGAAATTTAAAGTCTTGGCTTCCTCCGTTTGTAGTTCGGATCCATTGATATATATTCGTATATTGAAAACATTCACTGATTGTTCTTTGCCAAAAAGGCTTAAATATATATATGAAACAGGATGTCTCATGAAACCTGTAGAGTATTAAAAGTTTGTAACGCATAAAAGCTGGAATTTTGTTTCCATTCATTAAATTAAATTTGTAAAGGTAAGTTCGTTAACGAGCGAAATAGGTTGGCTCTTGCTCAAAAGTTATTAAATCACAGATTCACGAATATTGGCCTATAACTTCAAACGCTTCAAGCTAGATATTTGAATCTGAATAAATATGACGGAAAACGCGTGATTCCTTCATATAGCCGCCATACAAAAGTCCTGGAAAAAATTTAAACATTCATTTTACGGAACCCAATATAATTGAAGAAATCATTCAGTTACGAAATTTAAATTTACCACGCATTAGATCGAGCTATAAGTAAGATTTTTACTGGATATTTATATGGCAGCTATCCGAAGGACTATTGGAATTTTCTTCACGGTCAAACCTTTTTCTCCAACTTTGGAAAATCAACCATACAAAAGTCGTAGCTTAAGTCATTCTAATGTTATTGGGCACTATTCTTGATCACATGTTATAAAGAGTGTAGGTATGGGAGCTACTTGAAGAAGTGAAGGAATCTGACTTCGTGGTTAAAGGATTTTTCGAATTATATTAAGTCCCGTAAATCGAGTAAGTTTATAGAATTTTGTATGGCAGCAACTCATGGGAACTTTTTCATACTCGCATACAAAATTTAAAAGTCATAGCTTAAAGCGGTATGATT
This sequence comes from Beris chalybata, assembly GCA_949128065.1. Taxonomy (NCBI): domain Eukaryota; kingdom Metazoa; phylum Arthropoda; class Insecta; order Diptera; family Stratiomyidae; genus Beris; species Beris chalybata. Next base: position 24,508,567 of record OX421896.1, on the reverse strand, counting down.
TTATCTGAATATTTTCTTAAACACATGTCTTAAGGACTTTGTGTATACAAATTCCTCATCCAGATTCAAAAGTTAAAGATCCTATTTCAAGGCGTTCTTTTGTTATCGCTAATGGACAGGCGGACGGACTAGAGATGGTTCGTTCACGAGTAGACTGTTCCTAAAGAACAATTCATTGATGAGTGAGTGAAGTAACTTACTCTTTTTGCTGAACTGCTGCAGTTCCATTGAACACGTGATGTGCTGACCTTTTTTTTGCTCATCTTCTGGTCACTGAACAGGCTGATCGAAGAGTTCCATTCAAATTGGAGGCACTGTTTGTAAGGAACAAAGAGTTCCATGTAACTACTTCACTGACCTCATTCCTTGAGTGAGGAATTGCTTTGTCCATCTCTAGGATGAACGAATAGCAAGCTGATTTAGAGATTTTGGCTCCAAATAAACTCAAAATAATATATGTATAACTTTTTTTCGTACAAGGGTCCGATTTATGCGTAACAACTTTTGTACTGCCATATAATAGGCCCTATAGTTAGTGAATAAAATTATAGAATAGTATGAGTGTCGCATGTCTCTGGCTATTTAGTTGGTGAACTATAGTTATTCAGGATGTCACGCAAATGTGTAAATAGTCCTAATCAATTTCCTTGTGTTTGGGGTGAGGTTACTTTCTTAGTACTAAAACGCCCAATCACTTGAATGATACAAGAAGCGTACAATTTTTATTTTTGTTGACAATTGAGGATCAGGACAAATCCGGTGCTCCCATATGTGCAGTTCATGTGCTTCGGGTCTGTGAAGATGGCTAAAGGTGTGGCGAAAGCTGTCGAATCACGTATGATGCTTCATGTCTTAGGACAAGGAAAGTGTGTTTAACACAGGAAGAACTCTCTAGTCAACTATCCGGATATATCATCAGCTGCTACGTATTCTATTTAACACAGCGACAAAATGCAGATTCCAGCCAGAGCACTCGAAAACGTTTATCAGAAATGATAAGGGGAGCACAGATGATGAAGAACCTATTCCGTCGACATCAACAGATCCTGAATTTCCACCCAGTGGTCTAAAACTTCAACAATATATGAAAAACTAAGAAGAATTGATAGATCTGGTGAGAGACCTCGAACTCCCGAAGAGTAAGGCAGAACTCCTTGGATCGAGGTTGGAGCAATGGAACCTTTTGGAAGATGATGTTGCTATACTTACTTCCCGTACACGCCACAAAGATCTACTACCATTTTTTGAAATGGACAGTATCTTGATATTCTGTAGTAATGTGAATGGCTTCATGGATGCTCTCAATAAATATAAAGCGCTTTCCAGATGAATGGAAATTGTTCATAGACGGCTCAACATTGATTTTGAAAGCATTTCTGTTCCACATCACCTTCAGTTGGAATCGTAAGAACATTTAAAGCATCTTCTAATATCCACAAAATGTGCAGGTCATCAATGGCAAATTGGAGACTTAAAAGTTGTTGCCCTCGTGCTTGGGTTGAAGCTTGGTTACACAAAATTTTACTGCTTTTTGTATGAATGTAACCGTGCCTGGAACCAGGATTGAGAAACGTAAAGAATGTAACATTTGTCGATTCTAAGAAGATACTGCTACAACCGCTTCATATAGGGGTTGGTGTACACGGTGAACGTTTTCATCTGGACATTTCAGCTATACAGAAGCGATACCAGGGGAAATGGGGTCGTACGATGCCAGAGAACTATTAGATTTTGTTAGACATGCTCCTGCTGCGTAAGCGAGAACCAAAAAATTTTTTTTCATAAAAAATGTAAAAAAAACATATATTTTATGTACCTAAACATTTTAAATTTTGAACAATAAAGTCTAGTACTAAAGGTGCTCTTACACGAGCGATTGCTCAATTTGCAGCAATTTTCACGTAAACATACAGCAACATTCAGCAACATCAGCAATAGACGATATGAATTAATTGGTGATTAACTCGTTGCTCACCAGTGACTAGCGTTATGGACCAATACTTTGCAATTTGGCAATGAGATACGAGGACAATTCGATCTATGAACAGCATGAAACCAAACTTGACAAACAAATCTAAAACTTAAAATAAAACTTGGAAATATTTGAATTCCAAGCCATTATAACACGAAACTTGACAAATTAATGCAAACCTCAAAACAAAGCTTGACATCTGAATCACCGAACGAGGACAATTGCTCGGAACTTTCCAAGCTAGTGGAAATACAGAAACTGTAGGTTGAGCAATACCAGCAATCTGTGAAAACATTGCCATATTGCCGCAACTAGAATGATATTGCCCTGTATTGCTCCATTAATTGCTCAACTAGTTTTGGCAATAGTAGTGGGGCAAACAATTGCTTGAAAAATTGCTCCTGTAAGAACACGTTAGCTATGTAGAAGCGAAAACAAAATTCTCTATCAAATCACATTCAAAATCCACTAGCAGGTATGGAAAATTTGTATGGGAAATTTCGTTTCTAGTTAGTACTAAGCTTAAATGTAAATTATTTGGAAAACCTGAACTAGCTTTTAAATTTGAACGATGCCATCGCGGTCAGAACTTTTCAAAAAGTTGAAATTTGTTACCTAGTGTAATAAATCTGAAACGGGCGATTTTCCTGTAAGTTGCCTTTTTCAAGAAACATATTTTTCTCGAGATTTTTAAATGATATTAATTCATTATTAATGATTTTTAGAAATCTTTACTGTCTGCCTTGTGGGTCGGAATGTTCACTCATAACTTCTAGCAACATGTTCAGCTCCGCTCAGGTGAAGCTACTGCTGAAATTTTTTTATATTTCATCTTCGCGACAGTCTCACAATTGACCATAGAAACTGGTAATTTAATAAATTTATTAGGCGTGCGTAAATATTGTTTTCTTTCTAAAAAAGAAACTAGGAAATGAAAAAAAAAAATCGTACAATCGATCATTAAGTCATTTCTAAAGGCATGTGCGTCTACAGTCTGTAATACAGATACCGAAACGCTTGAATTGACTGTATATGTACTGTGTGATATCTTTTTGAGTTTCGAGTTAAGAAGTTCTTATACCTTTGTATCATAATGGAAATAGAGACTGAAAGACTGGCATTTAGATAGCATATTCATGAAACCAGGACGTTATGTCTATAGGGCTGTCCAACATCGAACCAACCGCTTTCGTTTCGTTATCATCTTTTGTATTCTTCGTCTCCTCTTACTGAGATTGCCTCGAATGTTTTACGTTTGCTTCTTGCCCTCTCATCGGAAATCTCATTCGAGCATCGAGCATCGCGAATGAAAGATGGGGTACCGCGGATGAATCGTTCGATTCAGATACGGAATGTGTGCGCAACCCTGGCAATCTGTGGTCCAGCAAAACAGCACTTGCCAGACACAAGATAAGTTTCATAGATTAGCTGAGTGCAGTTCAAAAGATAAGGTCCATTCCGCCTATCATAACGAAAACCAAATATCTGACTTGTTTTCGTTGTAACATAACGCTGCAACAAATTTTTATAAATGTGTCCTCTGCTATTTTGTACTTTGTTGATTTTTTGCTATTAGGTAGCAATGGATGGTGTTTCTTTTTTTTTGTGATAAATCGGACGAGACCTTGAGTGAACGAAAAGTGCAGTACTTAGCCAATGAATGACTCGTTCACCTTTGACCGTTGTCGGCAAGTTGTCGATATACAAAAAGAACAGCGCTCAGGTGACAACAGTAATTGGTCGATTTTCGTGGATTTAAGGTGGTATACAGTATCAACCTTGCATTAAATTGACCTTCTGAAAAAGAAATCTGCTCATGCTGATGCTGATTTATTGATATTTTCTGCTCGTTTTAATGGCTATAGCGCCACATGATTCTCTCTAACCAGTGGCTATCGTAATATTATTACCAATCTGTTGTTGTCACTTATAAAGAATGCAGTCTAAATCCGAAAATAACGCGTTATCAAGACACAGATCTCTTAGTGGCTAGAATGGTGGTGAATATTTTTACTGTCGGAAGAGATAAATTGTTCTATCAAATTCTGATAGACGCAAAAGAAACCATGACAAATTTCCTTGTTTCATAGATGTATGTAATACGTACTTATTGTATCACTACAAGCGTGGCAGATCAAAGGTCATAAGAAAATTACTGAAGTCGAGAGACCATCGAAAGTTGATTTTACCTGAATAGTTTTTTTTTTTTTTTTTTAACGCTTGCACCAGGCCCGCAAACAACTATCGTTGCAATTTTAAAGTTGGTATCTGTATTTCTGCAGGTCTCTGTGCCCATATTTCTGGGTATTTCTTTAGAACACGGATTCTGAACCGCGGAAGATTTATTGGAATGATTTAGTTTTCGCAGCATACTGCCAAACTCATTAAAGGTAACAGAGTAGGGCAACTGTGCAATACAAAGCGCGATCCTGATCTTGTTACGTCGTCGATTCACAGTGTCTGCTTGGGAATCATCGCGTGTTCGTCTACCCATAGATTTCATCTGGCCCTTGTGTTCGCAAGCCCTGCATTTACGAGATCCAACCCAACGACCCGTGAAAGTGTTATAAAAGCAAGAACTCCCAATCGGCGAATCTATATCGTGATTTAATGCCATTCTTTTCCTACTATTCAATATTTTATTTATTAAAATATAGGTATATGTATTCGCTTTTGAAAACATGTGTGTTGGCCTATGCAATGCATTTTCAGTGGTAGTTATTGTCTTTGATTGTAAATTCAATTGAAGATTACGTGAATATGAATATGTGTAGGCAAGTGATGCATACACTCAGAGAAAAAAATCATGTAAAATCAATAAAATTACCTTAATTTGAGGTGTTTATACTCTAGATGAACATATAGAGTATTATAAGTTTAATCCAGCACGAAAAGTTTGTAACGCATAGAACCAAGCCTCGGACGAAAAGAGTCCTTAAAACACGTTTTCACAATTATTGCTCGAATTCTTCAAGTTCGGAACTTGAAATTTTGCACACTTAAAGTTTACAATGTTTGAAGCGAAAGTTCCGAATATGATGCAAACCGTATGAGTCCCTCGTGTACCAGCCTCGAAAAGTCCTTCGAAAATGTATGTTTGTTACAGAATCCACTATAACTCCAGAACGAGTTAATGCAGCGATTCAAAATTTTAAAGGAATTAGTTTTATACCAAAACCAAGACGGAGTTCATTAATTAGTGCTATCCGTCGAATCCTTCGGATAGCTGTCATACAAAAGTCCTTAAAACACGTGTTTACCAATATTGAACGATAACTTTAGAAGTTACGACTTTGAAATTTTGTACACTTTAATTTTACAATAGTCGCAGCTGAAACTATTAATATGAAAAATATCCCATAAGTCCTTCATGTAGTTGCCATACAAAAATTCTGTAAAATGTCCTAACTTAATTTATGGAACTCTCTATAAATCAAAAAATCGGGTAGCCACTATACAATAGTTTCTACCTGTAAGTAAAAGGTCATGTAATAATTGCTTGTGCACTCCTCATTCTTTTGATATATTTCCAACTAAAATATAAATCGGAGTTCAGTATTTTATCTAGAGTATCATACGATTGGCTTGCAGCCGATCGTGACTGCGTTATGTTTATACTCTAGATGAACATATAGAGTATTATAAGTTTAATCCAGCCCGAAAAGTTTGTAACGCATAGAACCGAGCCTCGGACGAAAAAAAGTTATATGTTATTTTGTTTTTATTTTTGGCCAAAACCCCCAAATCCGTTTGCTGTCCGTCCGTCCGTTAGCACGATAACTCAAGAACGCGTTGACCTAGGAAGTTGAAATTTTGTCAGAACTTATAAAATGGAAAAAAGTAAGGCTAAGTTCGTTAATGGGCGATATCCTTCCACTCCTTCGGGTACCTCCCATACAAGAGTCCTTAAAACACGTTTTCACAATTATTGCTCGAATGCTTCAAATTAGGAACTTGAAATTTTGCATACCTAAGGTTTACAATGTTTGAATCGAAAGTTCCGAATATGATGCAAATCGAATAAGTCCTTCGTGTAGCAGCTTAGAAAAGTCCTTCAAAAATGTATGCATGTTACTGAATCCACTACCACTCCAGAACGAACTAAAGCAGGAATTTAAAATTTTACAGGAATTAGTTTTATACCAAAACCAAAACGGAGTTCATTAATTAGCGCCATCTGTTGACTCCTTCGAGTAGCTGTCATACAAAAGTCCTTAATAAACATGTTCACCAATATTGAACGATAACTTTAGAACACTTCAAGTTACAACTTTGAAATTTTATACACATTAATTTTATAATAGTCGCAGCTGAAACTATTAATATGAAAAATATCCCATAAGTCTTTCATGAAGTTGCCATACAAAAATTCTGTAAAATGTCCTAACTTACTTTATGGAACTGACTATAAATCAAAAAATCGAGTAGCCAGTGTACAACAATTTCTACCTGTAAGTAAAAGGTCATGTAATAATTGCTTGTGCTCTCCTCATTCTTTTGATATATTTCCACCTAACATATAAATCGGAGTTCAGTATTTCATCTAGAGTATCATACGATTGGCTTGCAGCCGATCGTGACTGCGTTATGTTTTTTCATTTGAATTTAAGTTCCAAATCGGTTCCTTTTATTTTAAATTAGTTTGACATAAAATACTTTTAGAACGATAATAACGTTCACAGTAAAGTATTTTTTAACTCGTAGGGAAACACAACTAGAGTATAACACCTATACTAATGTTATACTAATTGTGCGAAAACAGTGCGCGAATGGTACAATAACCATTTATGTTGACAGCCAAGCTGCCATCAAGGCTGTTGAGGCGCACATTACTAAGTCTAGGCTTGTGGAGGAATGTAAAAGAATATTAAAGATAGTGGGTATGAATTACAATCTGAGGATCTCCTGGATTTCTGGTCACAGTGACTTCCCTGGAAATGAAAAGGTAGACGAGCTCGCCAGAAGGGGGTCGGAGATGAGCATGATGTCCGATTGAGTGTGTAAAGGGAATGATTGATACTGAAGCGCTCAGACAGATGGAGGGTACGCTTTCGAACTCAAATCTAAAATGTGTTTTGATTCGACTTGAATGGTTCATTCGACTCGGCCAATCGACTGGTTTGTGGAATCGAGTAAGCCGGTGGTTGTCTAGTACTATACTATACTTCTCAGGCTCATTTCTGTACTATGTCTTCATTAACTTTCAAATTAAATTGAAAAATTGTTGAGCCTAAGTAAAACTTGCTAAAGTCACTGTCAGTCATTTATTTCTCTATGTATACACGGTTCTGAGAGCACTAGCAAGTGCTTTCCTTTTCATTTTTCAAGCAAGTTGTGAATGTACACGTATAAATATTTGCGAGAGTTTTAATCGCACAAGTAAGTTTCGATTGGTTCCGATATTTTTCTGCAAGTCAGTTGCATGTGTGCATTGATAGAGTGGACACACAAGAAACGAGATTTTTGTCGAGCTCCTTGTTAGGATGAAGTTGCTAAAATTTAACAGTTAGTGTAAACATTCTATCAAATTACTCTAGAAAAAATTGTCGCAAGTTACTCGCTAGTGTACACTATCCTTCAACGTTTGAACCAAAACCACACATATCGGCCTCGCTTCCCCCGACCAATACTGGCGGTTGCCCTTCTTAATTTGACCGTAACACGTTATGGGAATTTAACACTCTGGAAATGTTGGATTGTATTATTTGTATTTTACATTATCAATTGCGATCAATCTTTGAAAGAAAAAGATATGCATACTTTTGACAAGTAAGATATCGGAAATCGATGGCATTATCGCTAAAATACATTTACACTTTCGAGAGAATGAAACCAATTACGTACAACACACGATCGATATCAATTTCTATTTTTATTGTTATCATTTAACAATTTCTAATCTATTGGATAGAAACGTGTTGACTATAGAATAGACTTCGGAAATTGTTGATATATTATCGCACCACAGATCAGAACCATAAAAGAATCTAATGCTCGTAATGTTGGACTTAAATCCATTAGACATCATCATTCGTCATATTGGCACATTTCTGATTCCAAACATAGCCCTGAAGAACGCGTTACACGAAATTTGGCATATATACAGAAAATTCATTATTTTTCTGGTATTAGAAGTTTCTTCCAGAGGACGTAACTCTTCTTATTAGTCGTGCTACTTTTAATGACCAACCGGAAGACGTTGCGTCTTCCGACATTCAAATTGCCATTATACCATTAGGCCAACCGGCCGGCCTAATGTATCTGTACATGTTTATTTATTTCACGTATAGCAACCCGCTTATAAAGTTCACTTTTATAACGTACCTTTTTAACAAATGTGAAAGGTTCTTATGTTGGTTATAACCATAGAGCTATGTAGTGGAAATGCAGCGTGCAGCGACTGTTTTGAAGCCGCACGATTTCTCGCAAAGGGCCGGCGATATTCACTATGCTACTATCAGCATCATACTCCGGTATTGAAAAGAAAAAAGCCCAACCTTTAAATACTACGCAGCTATTTGCATTTCACTGCCACCGGGCATGAAACGCTCCATACATAAATGTTCAATTTTGCATCAAAATGCTTCAAAGTGCTTTATACAGAAACGACGTCTTGCCATCTCCGTTAGTTATATCTCTGTGTACGTACTGTCGGCTATGACGTTCTATTTTTGTGGTTCCATCAAGGTGCGTTATACGAGTAATCGGGTTGCACATTAAAAGCCTTAAAGTAGCCTTTAAGTAATTACAATTACATAACATACTTATAAGTAAACATGCATTTTATACCAAATAGATAGGACGAAATTTGTCAAACGTATATGACTCCTTATACTTGAGTCATATACAAAGTAGAATAAAGCAGCACGGCGCAGCTTGACGCAAGTCAAATAACTATTCACTGTCGCGTCAGTTTGAGTTTTAAATAAATTTTAAATTTTTTGAAAAGCGGTAGTAGTTATTCGTGCAGGCGAAGCAGCGAACTTACTAGAAACGAATTTTAAGCTAATTTCAGTTCAGTCCAGTCATATCAAGTAACGATATTTTAAATCTAAGAGGTATGTTTAAATTCGGTTGCAACCCACATGGGTTAAATATAAGAAAATCGTGAAATTTATTTGAAGGCGATTATGTAAAAATTCAGAAGAAGTAAAAATCAACTTAATATTTCATCAGATCTAAGAGATATGGTGGAAATCGTGAAAACGTATGCAACCTCTTTGCTTTCCCTCACGTGTGGTTGAATATCAAATCCGGAAATAAGCGATTATATAGAAATGGCCATGCGAATAACATTCAGATTTACATCTTAAACCTTACTCTACGTCTACACTGACAATTTATTTGGCAATGAAAATATTGCTATTGAGTTAAATGTCAAATCGCAATGAGGGGGCAATTGATTGCCAGGCAATTTTCATATGAGCGAATGAATTCGAAGTGTAAAGTTGTGAAAAAGCAATCATTACTTCGAAAAGAATTGAATAATTCAATAATTTTTTCTTTAGTCCACTTATTTTCGCTCATTTTGCGATCAAACCTAAAAAACGCAAGTGTACCTGTTGACAAGCCACGCTAACTTCTGTCAAACGATTCGTTTTCTGGCAATGTTATCCTCAATTTTGACATGACAATTATCGCTATGACAATGCTGAGAGCATTATTGCCATACGTGTCTGGGCAATAATACCGTTGCCATTGCCAGAGAAATTGTCAGTGTAGACCATAGAGCTAGTGGAGACGACAAGCCACCGCCTTCAACTCAACATCTGCTTGTCAACTCCAGTATATATCTCTATGATCTAGGCGCTATGGCGAAATTCGTGAAACGTGTACAACCCTTTTACAACCTCTTCGTGGTTGAAAAGAAAAAAATTCTAAAAATTACCGGTTGCATAGAACCACTTGGAAAGTCAAGATGGGTAAATCAGTTCCTTTCAGTAAAGTACTTCACTCCGAGTCACTCACATTAAGGAACGATTTCAGTGAAGTAATTCCTAAGTTTTCGTTCTTTTAGTTCCAACAAATTTAAGCGCTTCTTTTATATTTCTGTGCTGATGGAGATGTTCTTCCATTGAGCGATTTTTTGACGTAGACTCATCTTTCTATGTCCACCAGTTCTACCTTTTGCGAACTGTAGTGTCTTTACTTACGCCCCCAAACATAACCTAATACTATAAATATTAACCTTTTAAAACTCTTACACTTTTTTCTGTCACGAGCTCTTGGAGTATCCTTTTTTCCAATATGCATAATATACTTATCAGCAAAATCCGAATTCGTTGAAATCAGCCGTTCAGATCACGAATGAAATGCACATAAAAAACTTTACAAAGAAAACGAATGATATCTGCTGTAAACCTGACTGTTGAGAATTGACCGATGCAGGATCTGGGCTTAGTTATAATCACATAACATAATGGTTTGATATGTGTGAATGTGTGTTTCCATTTCCCTGGAAGATGGGCATGGGCAAACGACCGAAACAAGATTTGTAATCAGTCACAACTTTCGAAAAGTTCAATCTTATTTGAAATTAAATTTAAAAAAATTACAATTAACATATACATATGTAGTATAAATATCTTTAAACTCTCTGCATTCTGCGCGCTTCACTCAGGTTTTTAGTTGCTAAATCAATGCAACTATACCGGTAAAAATTGCCTCTTTTGTCAGTAAATTAATTGATCAATTCACATATTAATCAGAAAATAAAATAAATTGACCGGTAACACACTGAAAATGTATACGACTTATAGAGTCAATAATGCAAACACGCAACCAACAAGGTACATACAAATTACACAAATCTAAAGTTATAACACATTTCCAATTAATGTTTATATGGCAAAGATGTGAAATAGTAAGATGTCTCATTACTTCATGTTTTGTTTTAGCTCTTATTTGTTGAATATCGAAAACTTCGAAACCAAGTTGTAGCCGTCAGCAGTCTTCATACATTCCGGTTCTACAGTACATAGATTTTTTAACTGAAGATTATTTAAACTTATTCTCAAGAATATTTTTCATATTAAACGTCACCCAGTTTCACAGTAAATTAATATTTTAAGATTAACTAATCTAGAGTTTGCCTTTTCGTCTTTTCTGAGTTTCATAATTGTTATGATGCTTAAATTGATAAAATGTCAAAACAAGAGATGCGGTGACGTTGTAATTTTGATAGTGAAGAAGTGAGTTTGCTATTAAATGTAGTTCAAAATTTCGGTAGTTGTACTTGGCTACAATCGACAATGAAAGGGGAGTAGTTAGTGCCTTAGAACAAATAGCTTAATATAATTTTAATAAATAGAGCATTAAGTATAAAAAACGGTAAAAAAAACTTTAAGGCAAGCTTTAAATCAAAAAGCTTCTGCCAATTAGTTTAACCCTATGGAATCAAATTTGATTTTAAATAACCATTGTGAATTTCGATCCTAATTTACCTAAAAGTTAGTCTTTGCTTCGTCGAATAACTTTTTTCCGCAGCGATTTATCCGTCCAACTGAAAACAATTTGACTGAGCAGATCATTTTGCCTTTTTATCGGATCGTAACGATAGTTTTATAATGATTCGATTCTCTCTCGTAAATGATTCGCTAATGCACATTACAAACGGTTCGCCGTTGCAAACCTCATGTCTCGTTTCCACATGTGCGTTGATGTGCATTGCGCGATGCACATTAGTGCGTATGCTCATGTGGAAACGGCACATTCGCGTTAGTGTGCACATGAAATCGACTACTACCACACTATTGCCAAAAACATTCGCATTGATCATTTGCTTCGATGGCGTTTTTGAGGCACATCAAAGGGATTTGCCTGTACCATTTCCACATGCGCCTAGACATTCGCGCTCAAGGCACATGCTCAATGCACATGAACACGCATGTGCAAATGCGGCATCAAAGAACCTGCCCTGCGTACTAAAAATATTTTCATGAAATTTTCTTTTTTACATGTCATTATTTCACTATATTACTAACTTTTCTCTTGGCTTCACAGTGTTTGAATTAATCGTTCAAAGTAGTCTGAAGTAGCAAATAAATAAAACGAAATTTCCATGCCCTAACTTAAATTACGGCACTCCCTAGAACTCAAGAAATCATGTAGCCACGTCAAAATTTTGTACAAATTTTAATTTTGAATTTAAGCAAAGTTTTTTTGTCAGTAATATCGTTCTAATATCTCGTTCCATACTAAAAGTCCTTAAGATAAGTATCTATATATAAAAGAGGATGTATGTATGTATTTGCATATGTTCCCTATGAATGCCTAAGCCGATCAACCGATTTTGATTTGAAATTTTGAGGGAACGTGTAGAATAGTCCCGCGATAGTTCCTGTGAAGTTTGGTACCGATCGAATAAAAAACAATTGGTTTTTTTTGACATTTTTCAAAATTTTTCGCGATTTTAACTCTCTAATTCTTTGTTTGTTTAGTACTCTTTTCCATTCATCCGATTACGATGAAACTTCGCTGATATATTGAGCACACGCCCGCGAAGGTTTATGAGTTAACAAAATCCTTTTACAGTTGGTGGTACGAGAGTTATTTCAAAATTTAAGAGTATTTCAAATGATTTAGCGGCAGTTCGTTCGTTTTCGATGTAATAGTTATGCCTTATTACTAAATAGTAAAGTTGGACGATGTTGGATAGTGGATGGAGGATGAAGGATGGTGAATGGGGACGGTGGATGATGGATAGAAGATGGAGAATGGTCGATAGAGGATGGAGAATAGAGGATAGAGTAACGGGAGCAACGGAAGTAATGGGAGAAATGGAAGCAACGGGAGCAATGAAAGAAATGGAACCACCGGGAAAAAGTGGAAGCAAAGGAATCAATGGAACGATAGTATAGCACCAAATAAACGTAAGCGTAGCCGCGGTACGCGGCTAGTTAAATAATATTTTCAGATTACTTTTAAACGCTTCAGGCTATGAATGTGAAATGTATTGTTCACATCAATTTAAGTTAGTAGGATAAAGATGCAAATGAGTTCTTCCAACAACTTCCATGCGAAAGACCTTCAAAAAAAGGATATTTTCACTTTTGGTGACTTAAAAAATTAAGATATGAATAAAAGTTAGTTGTTTTTCGTCGTGAGTGGAGTAAAACCCCAACACGAAATCCCCGATAGTTGATTAATCGCTGTCCTTGAGGACTTGACAAATGGAAAACCTTCACTGGATAGACCAGTTTTATAAAACAAAAAGAAGTAATTCCACTCAGTCATTCATTTGTCCGAAAAGTGAAGATCAATGTGAGGTTGTTAAAATATGTAGTTATTATGTTTCATACAGCGCTTTTTGCTTCCACACATCGACCTTTGCCTGATCTCTCCGCAATCGGTCTAAATCAGTAAGGATATTTTTAAACAAAACAGTTCCGAAGCATCCTACTACTTGGAGAAAATGGTTTTCGAGAAATTCACAAGGGGGGTACCCTTGCCAAGTTTTCAATCGAATCAGATCGAATTTTGGGGTTATAGCGCTCCACAGTTTCGACCAGCCATGCCTCATTTTTGACTCGATTTTCATTCTTTTTGATTTTTTGAGTAGGTGGTAGTCTCATAGGGGATTGTTTTTTTTTATTACTATATTTCTGAGACCGACTAAGGTCCATCCACCTCCGTTTCATACCAATTTGGTTGTTAACAAACTTGTTTGCTAATTCATCGTAGTTTCGTTTTTGCTCTCAAAGTTGTCTCATGTTTCGTTCTTGCGATTTAGATTTTCTATCTCGGCCAAATTTATTTCTATTTCGTTTTTTCTTTTAGCGCGTCTTACCTACAGAATTCATTGGGTTCATAAACTGGGAGGGGCTAAAGTATCTAACGGACAGTCTACTACATTCATCATAACTGACAAATGATGTCGTCACTGTCATAGAAAATGTTACGGATTTCTGTTTTTGGAATTTATCGCCAATCTTAGATTTATTGAATCTTTTCTATAAGCTCTTCTGCCATTGAGTTGAATGCCTTTTGTCATGCTTCTGTAGAGTTTAACAATTGTTTTTCTTGTTTCAACAAATATGTACTAGTCTACTTACACGATTTTAGAGTGACGTACAGTTTATGTTATGTTGAATTTTAAAAACATAAATTGAGAAAGTGTAAACATAGTATTTAACGAAAATATTTTTGAAAAAATGTTATGAATATATAGAAAAAATATACATTTGTTATACCTATATAATATATGAAAATACCAAATTCGGGGGAGGGGGGGGGGTGGCAAATGCCCTCCTTGTGCCCCCACAAATGACGTCCCTGATTGAAAACGTGTGGATTTGAACTTGCATTTTCACTCGTCTCGATTTCAGCTCAATATCAGTGTCGAATGATTTAAACCTGGTGAGAAAATGTTGCCTATTGTACGCATCCCAGAAAACAGACTGGTGAAATATTGCACTGTATGCAGCCGACTGACGGCTGTTCAATTCGACGGGAGTCAATTTAAAGTTTACAATGCTATCGCAATTTAAGGTTCACACATCAGTGAATTTGTTTTAGGGCGTTTTTAACTGCCATTGAATTACATAATGATCGCAATATCAGAAGTCACCATGAATGTCAGTTATTTCGCAAAATCACATTTTTCATTTTTTTACCGACCGAGGGAGTTGTCTGGGCCAGGCAGTCAGGCAGCCAGGTACCCACACAAAGTGCTCTCACCTTACATCAGCCACACTTCAACTCGGTACGGTGCGGTGCAATCATGCAATTCCAATTCCATGCAGCTTGCAGCATTCACATCACATCAGTCAGTCATCGCATCCACACCACACTTGCATCCACATCCAGTGCGAATGTGAGCGCGAACGCCATCACAAAAGAGCTAAACGACGAATGCAATTGTGCATCGCAGCATCGTGTTCTTCCTGAGCCCTCTGCTGCCATGGTAGTAGCATTAAGATATGCACCATGCACTCGTATTTTCTGTTAAAAACGCAGTAGTATCGCGTGAGGCGAAGTGCAATCGAAAAATAAAACCGAGAAGAATAGTTTCTGATTGGCCTGAATATTGAAATGGCGCCGCCCCTATCTGGTTTTAAGCGAGTTATCGTATTATCTCACTTCATCCCAAGCGACATCCGACATGTAGCAAAGCTTTCTTACAAAGAACACAAACTACGCGACGAGGTGACTAATAAGGGAAGTGATGTACTGGAAATCGGCTACCTTTCTTCATGTTTTTTTTCTGATTTCTTGAAATATGTAAAGTAGGGTTTTGATGTGATAAGTGATAACGAACTCCACAGGCCAAGCTTTTAGGATAGTGGGTGACATTCGTCATAAACTTAACATTCTCCCGTCATCCTTATTTCTGTTATTCTTGCTACCTAGCTGTCCTTTTTAATTCTCAATCAGCCTGGATCCGAATCAATCCGACAGAGTAGGCTGTGAAAATTTTGAAGAAAGGTACTTCTCTGAGCTTATGCCAAAAAAAAATCGACCTACAGTCTGGGAGAAACTATATTATTTTTCGAGTTAAACTTCAGAATGTTAAATGGGTTTGCTGTAGAATACTTACACGATTGCTTCATATAACACATGAATAACGTAATTAGGTCATACTACGGGACATGGTCAAATTCGGAATATGACATCAGTTCCTTCGAGATTAGGAGGTTTTTTCAATCCCAGCTTTCAAGTGTTTTGGACGCATTCTTGTCCATATCGAAATTTTTTTGGCAAATGGGTCTACTATCATAGTACTACATAAGTTCCAGCTTTCAGCCTCCTAGCATGAGCGGTTCCTGAGATCTACATAAATAGAAACCAAGATTATTCATCTAAGACGCTCCACCCTCACACAAAATTTCAGGGCAGAATTTTTTTTTTTTTTAAATTTCAGGTCGATCACTATATGTACTTTATTATTAAAAAATAATAAAGTAAAATATCTAAAGTGAAGATATGTATAAAACATAACGCAGTCACGATCGGCTGCAAGCCAATCGTATGATACTCTAGATGAAATACTGAACTCCGATTTATATTTTAGTTGGAAATATATCAAAAGAATGAGGAGTGCGCAAGCAATTATTACATGACCTTTTACTTACAGGTAGAAACTATTGTATAGCGGCTACTCGATTTTTTGATTTATAGTGAGTTCCATGAAGTAAGTTAGGACATTTTACAGAATTTTTGTATGGCAACTACATGAAGGACTTATGGGATATTTTTCATATTAATTGTTTCAGCTGCGACTATTATAAAATTAATGTGTATAAAATTTCAAAGTCGTAACGTAAAGCGTTTTCAAGTTATCGTTCAATATTGGTGAACATGCTTATTAAAGACTTTTGTATGGCAGCTACCCGAAGGAATCAACGGAGAACGCTAATTAATGAACTCCGTCTTGGTTTTGGTATAAAATTAATTCCTGGTAAATTTTTAATTCCTGCTTTAATTCGTTCTGGAGTTATAGTGGATTCAGTAACAAGCAAACATTTTTTAAGGACTTTTCTAGGCTGATACACGAAGGACTCATTCGATTTGCATCATATTCTGAACTTTTGATTCAAACATTGTAAACCTTAAGTATGCAAAATTTCAAGTTCCTAACTTGAAGCGTTCGAGCAATAATTGTGAAAACGTGTTTTAAGGACTCTTGTATGGGAGGTACCCGAAGGAGTGGAAGAATATCGCCCATTAACGAACTTAGCCTTACTTTTTCCATTTTACAAGTTGTGACAAAATTTCAACTTCCTAGGTCAACGCGTTCTTGAGTTATCGTGCTAACGGACGGACGGACGGACGGACGGACGGACAGCAAACGGATTTGGGGGTTTTGGCCAAAAATAAACACAAAATAATATATAATTTTTTTTCGTCCGAGGCTCGGTTCTATGCGTTACAAACTTTTCGGGCTGGATTAAACTTATAATACTCTATATGTTCATCTAGAGTATAAATATATAAAAAGGCCGTGTAGACGAAAAAAAAGCTTATAGAAAATGAACTGATTTGCTACCCCATCAGACTTAAGAGATATCACGGATTGAGATATGACGACTTTCATTCACTTAAGTGTTGAACACCAAAAAATCGGGTTTAGGCCTTAACATCTCATCGGAATAACTAAGGGATGGCACAGCTTGTCAAAATAGAAGCAAACCTTTGGAAGTTGTATATCGAAAAACCGTGAAATGAGGTGATTAAATTCAAAGTCTGTAGAAGTAAAGATCAATCTGATATCTTATCAAACCCAAGAAATGTTGAAAATGTTGAAAACTGCAAAATGTATGCAACCTCCTTTGAATATCTAAAACTCCAGAAATTAACTTTTTGGCGAGACTTCCTATTATAGTCTTATGCCGCAAGTACACACGCGCCTTCACTCGCATTGACTGATGCGAGTTAGCGCGAGGCGCGTGTGTAAAGGGCCCATTCGCGTTAGCTCGCGCATGAAATTGAGATGCGCGTACATTTGTCTCTCTGGCACTGTTTGGACGCGTTTCAAAGGGACTCGCTTACAGCACTCGTGTGCCATTTCCACACGCGCCTTCACTCGCATTGCATGAAGACACTATCCAGCGGGAAAAAGCCCTCTGAAGTATGCATTTCGTAAACATTCCTATTCAATGGATGGAAGAATTACCATACTTTTCATACAAATTTTTTCTGTAAAGTTCAAGGAATGATTCTCTATACAGTTTTCAGAATGCGATGACATATTGCAATAATCTTGCATAGAAATACAGTATTGCATACAGTACATAATGCATCGCTCATATTCCCGCTGGGACCGAACTGAACACTTGGTAGCCCCCACCACTGCCAAAAACACTCGCATTGAACATTCGCTTCGCTGGGACTCGCTTGTAGCACTCGCGCGTACCCTTACCACACGCGCCTAGACATTCGCGCTAACTCGCATCGGGCAATGCGAGTGTAAATTAAAATAAATTTTTCTTTTTTAAAGTGGAGTTAACTATAAATCACAAGTCTGAAGTCACAAAGTACAAAAATTTCGGAAAATCTGTGAATAAATGTCAAACGCATAAGTTTGCTTAAGTTTCTACGCTCAGAACCGTACACTTAAGTTATAACGAAAGTTTGGAAAAGTCAACGAAAGATGCCTTAAGTCCATTCTGGCTGTCTACGTGCATTTCTATACAGTCGTAGAAAAACTTAAGCTGCCTTAAGGTGCCTTAAGTCTATTCTGGTCAGGGCTATACGCGTTTGATACGTCTACACTGTCAACTTGTGTATGGCAATATTGCCGTTGCCATTGCCAAAGAAATTGTCAGTGTAGACGCAGGGTTAGTTGTTTAGCCTTTAATACACTGTAGAGTACAGTCTAGTCAGCTTAGGGATGAAAGGTAAGAAATCAGGCCGGCTAAGGCAGTGTATTGGTTGGTTGGTTTACGTGGCGGCCTGTCTGTCGAAAAAAGGACTCAATTAGCACAGGAAGCACCGTTTTGATAGCACAACTCGTTTAACCTGGTCTTTCAGGGTTGATGAATTGGATACATGATCTAACAGCCTGGAGCTACAATTGATTATCACATCCATCCGAAGCTGTTCAGGGCGGTGATTAGTTCTCCAATCTTGTCTACAGTGTACTACGATAGTAGGTGCTAATAACTTTTTTTTAGTGTTGTTTTGTAGCTGTGATATGTTATACTAGAAGACCAATGATAGCCTATAAAAAATCAACTACTGTCTAGTATATCTGATGGTGTTCGTGGATCTAAAAATAAATGTAAATATTATAACTCATCTGCTCAGTGTTAAATCCTTTTAATAGTAATCTTATTAAACATTCCGCACTGTTCACTATTTATATTAGGTTGCTGCAAATAAAATGTCGTTTTTGGTAGTGTAATTTCAAACAACTGTAACTTTTATGAAACTTAATTTTGTTAATCAAACAGATGCAATACACCAAGTGCTTTTATGTCAGTTTCGTACAAGTCCAACTTTCTAGAGCGAAGAAGGTCTTCGAAGGCACTTTTGATGGCTGCTTCATTATTGAATTGCTTGGTCGTCAAAAAATGATCGAAATGTTTAAAAAAGTGATAGTCGGTTGGCGAATGATCTGGTGTTTTTCTTTTTGTTTTTCGATCACCATGAAGTGAAATGATTCCATGAGCAAGTGGTATTCATACTTTCCCAGTAGGAAATGGGAGCATCCCATGATTAATCCCGGACTACTCCTTAGGGAGGCTTGGAAACCTCGTTTTCTCCTCCATTTGACCTCCTTTTTGCAAGAGCATGTCCGCTAAAATCAGATCTCTAATATACCTCCAAAGAAAGCAATCAAAAATACTTGTAAGGGAGCTTAAAACGAGATCTCTAATGGGACTAGTTCTGCAGTAAAACTCAAAAATGGTCTTCATATAGTCCCATTTTCACCCATTCGGAGCAAAAAAAGAGAAGTGACGGTTTTCTTCATAATTTTGTTATTAATCTCCTTTTTTGCTCCATTGTGAGGGATAGTAGATACCTCGTTATTTGCTCCCTTACGGAGTTCTCCTCAAATTTCCTAGTGGGTTAATACCCAATACCACTTGTGTCACTTGGCAGCAGTTTGAGACATGAAAATCGCAATCTTCACTTCAGAGAGAAAACGACATTACTTATGCAGGAACCTAATGTTAATATTTTCAAAGCCAATAGCAACTGAAAAATTATTATAAATAATTTATGCGTTTAGTGGGAATTGAACCCACGACATCGCCGTAGCAAGGTTTACAAGACCTAGTACACTACTACTGATTTCAGATAGTCATTAGGTTCTAATTTCGCGGCATTAACTGTTTAGGAGATATGGATCTTAGAATGTCTTGATCTAGGCTTTCAAGCGTTTCGGATGCACTGTTTTTTCTCACACTCCCAGTTCCCTTCACCCATATCTAAACTTTATGTTTCGGTTTCTGGACCTTAATATAAAAAAACGTATTACATATTATGTACACATCTATGAAAATAAGATACAATCAATGTATTCCTATTGCATGCAATTTTTTTAATATCCATCTTATCTACCTTTCACAAGATCGCAGCGCATACATGCTCCTTGCCCAACATCCGCCAAAGTGTGAGCTATATTCCTCCATATGAATATTATACCGAAAATGAAATGCAAGTCTTTTCCGCACTTTACATAATATTCTATGTATCATACATACGTTATTCCCGCTTGAAACTGCCGGTGAGGGGTGGGCATAATACACCTGGGAAGTGCCTGTGTAATGCTCTTTTCCTGCAAAGATACTTATGAAATTTTCATCGATGAGCGCGCTATGCTTTTTATCTAATTTCGCGCAATGCAATATGCAGTATTCGAAGGTTGAGCTGCACTTCAGCCATCTCGTTGATGAGTGCTTGAGTGATGGGCTCTTGATAATTTATGAAATGTTTTCCGTAGTCGGCCGTAGTGTCATTTCATCATTTGATTATTCATTATGTGCTGAGTTACTGGCTTCAATTTTTTTTTTTGCTCTCGACAAAGAAAAAGATCGGCTAAAGGAGTCGTTTCCTTTTTTAAGATTCAGTTCCGACCCTTGAAAGTTCAATAGACAAACTACCTGGTCCAAGTGGATGGTTGCGGTGAGTTTTATGCAATTCAGATATATGTAGATAAAAGTTGGTAAGTTAACGGCGCCCCAAAGAAGCAACGGTATTATCACGTATTATAAATCGTATAGCATGAGGGTGGGGTTTGAATCGATGTTTCATTTTGTTGCAAACGTTAGCGCATTGGCATATATGTAAGTGACTAATGGAAAGACGCGATGATAAGTGAGAAGAAGCCGATAAGCGGCTTCAAACAACGCCTACTTGACTCCTTGGCCTTTTTCAAACATTTCACATAATAATCAATGTGACTCTGCAATCATCCACCAACTGTATGTAATTGGAAATTTTATAAAGCATTAATAATTCTTGTGCACGTAAAGTAGCTGCGAAAAGTCAGCAAATTCTATTCACCACACCAGACACCACTTTTCACTATATTTGATAACATGCAATTTACACGGAGCCCAAGTTGAATGAAACTCTGAGCAGAGTCAAATTCAGAATTCAGTGTATGGCTGTGGAGCAGGAGGAAACATTCGGGTGGGTGCGCTCGTTCAGTAGTCAACGATACTACGATAGTATCCTGGCAACCATCTGGTCTTGCTGATAACGAAAACTACATCATACAACAACATCCGTATTCCACATAGAAAATTTTGAAACTGGCGACGAACAACAACGAACTCGAGCAGTATTAGTAGATACCGAGTATCACTAGCAGTACCAGTTCCATCGCTCCAGCACAGGCACCACCATCCTCCCAAGCATAAATTTTTATCATATTTATGCATTTCTATGATAAATGAGGAAAGAGAAAAAAAGACACTCGCTATATTTTATTCCCTTATCACTTTGCACCAAATGAATTCTGGCTCACTAATGTCGGCCTCTTATCTTTTCACATCAATCAGGGAGTCTGATAAGATTTTAAATGAAGGGTGCACTGAAAGAAGTGGTTGATAGCAGTCGCATGGGGTAGACGTCGGCGTCGGTTACCGGGTCAGAGTTGCTTGGAAGTAAATTTTTCTTGTTCGCTGTCAGAACGGGCTGGAAGTGGAATTTCTCCTTCGGGTGGTGTTTTTTTTTGTAGGAGGTGGGTGTATGGTGTTTGGTGTTTCGCTTATGTGTGCGGGATTTTTACGGAACTGTGTGGAATATCGTTCGATTTGATTGAATCAGTGCTGTCAAATATTCATAGATATTACGGGTAATAGAAAATGGATATTTGCTTATCTACCCACCCAACTCTCTGAGTGTGTTGGTATGTGTGTTTTGCTAGGATAAATCACAGTCAGTCATATCGTTTATTTTGTTGTGAGATAAGTGCGGATGGTGATAAAAAAAGTAAAGAATTTTGATAAACACATACTTACATATGTACATATTTTCAAGCCGTACACATTTTATAATTTCTATTGTAGGATTTTTTACATTTTACGAATATTTTTGCATTAAATAAATATTATGAAACGTTACCTGACTCGAAAAATGTTTTGATATCTCAAAAAAGCTAATGGTGTCCATACACACTTACATTGGCTGCTCAAAAATCTCAATTCTCGCAACAAACACAGCAAGTCTTTCATATTATTGGGGACTTGCATAAGTTCCAGCAGTTTTCCGACAGGTGTTACTTCAACCTCTTTGCGCTTGGCTTAATTGCAGCCAACTTCATCTTGAAGCTCCACCATTAAGCTCGAAATGGCAGTATATTTTATTCCGCCGTTAAACCTAGTACTATGCTCCGAGCGAAACGAAATGAACTGTCAAAGTTCATATAAAAAAAAAATGAAATTTTCGTTGACATTTCACCGACGAAATATTTCGTTCGTTTTGCAGTACTGTGTTCGTGGACGGAATGGCCATTTGCCGTAGTCACTAATAGATGGCGCTCGTGGCAATTTCTTTTCGTTTTTAATGGTACGGAAGGCTTTTTGACAAGCGAAATATTTGACAACTCAAAATTTTCAATAGTTCGCTGTCAATTCAGTTAGTTTGTGCTCGCGAAATTTTGTGTGAGCAATATTTTGTTGTGTTATGTTCCGGAATAGTAATTACTTGACAATATTTTAATATTTTCAAATTTCGCGCTCTTTTTTATCAATGACATCTAGTAGCGAACTGTGTAGAATATTTCACTCCACTACGAAGGTGACTTTTTCGTTCGTGTTCGTTTCGCTGAATACAGTACTAAGCTTTAGTGCTAACATATTTTTTCATTGCGTTAAACATGTCGAATTTCGTGCCAAAAAAATAATATCTACCAGCTAAAGCACATAGAATTCTTGTGGAGACTTACAGTGACCATGAAGCTCTATCGAAATCAACATGCAGAGATTGGTTTCGACGCGTTAAAAATAGTGATTTTGAAGTTGAAGATAAAGAACGCTCTGGTGCGCCAAAAAAGTTTGGAAGGCGAAGAAATTGGAAGCATAACTCGATGAAGGCACATATCAGACGCCAAACAGGCTTGCAGAATCATTATGAATTCATCACAGAACGTTTAAAAGCATTAGGAATGGTTCTAAAGCAAGGAAATTGGGTACCGTACGAGGAGGAAGGATTTTTCACATCTGATCGTGACTGGTGATGAAAAGTTGATAGATTACGATAACCCAAAGCGTAGAAAGTCTTAGGGTAAACCCTGCTATCGACATCAAAGCTTAACATCCATGGTTCCAAACTCATGTTCTGGTTTGATGGTGGGATCAGCTGGGTGTAGTGTATTATGAGCTCCTTAAACCCAACGAAACCATCACGGAAGATATGTAGCTATTGACTAAGATTGGTGCGTATGAACCGACCATTAAAGAAAAAACGGCCGCAATACGAAGAGAGACATGACAGAGTAATTTTACAGCATGAAACCGCTCGGTAATATGTTGCAGAATCACTCAAAGCCTATTTGGAAACGTGGAAATGGGAAGTCCAAACCCACCCTCCGTATTCATCAGACATTGCTCCTAATGATCGCCACTTGTTCCGATCGATGACTCATGACCTAGCAGACCAAGTGACTGTTTGGATCAACATTTGCTCGAAAACCATCCTTGGACCGGATTTTTTTGGTGGATATTAGCGCATTTTGTTTGTTCAGAGATGCGTAAACAAGGTTTAACAACATCTGGTTTCAAGAGGGATGCGCACTATCTCACATTGCAGACTAAACAATACAGTTCTTACAGAAGAAGTTACCTCGATGTGTTGTGTCAAAAAAAGCAATATTGACTGGCCACCAAGATCACCAGATCTGTCCGCTCCGGACTTCTTTCTGTGAGGTTTTTTGAAAAGTAAATTGTGCACCAGCAAACTGAAGAAAATTGACGAGCTAATATTCGTGCAGAAATGGCCGGTTTAACGCCGGACATGCTGGAAAAAGTCATGGAGAATGCCACAAAAAGAGCCAATTTAATAATCGCAAAGTGATACTGACAAATACATAGTATTGAACCAACCTTCGAAATAAAAAAAAATTATTGAAAATTCGTCTGTTTACAAAAGTTATTCAACATTTACATACCGAAGCTACAGATGGCGCACACTGTATACACAGTGCGACAAATAAGTTTCAAGACTGGCCATGGAAAACAACTTTAGCAGAAAAAATTGGGATATTTTTAATTTTTTTTATTCAAAATATTCTCCTCCAGTTTCAATACACTTGTTACAGCGATTCAACTGTGATTCAAATGCGTGTTCTAGCTAATTTTGGGGAATTGCTCGTGTTGAAGTTGTTTTGATGGTCGAAATATAATTAAAAGACATCCTTTCAACTTCAATATCTTTGGAAATAGTGAGAAGTTGCATGGAGACAAATCAGAAAATACGGCGGATGATTCAATGCAGTGACTTGATTCCGAGCCAAAAATTGACGAACAATGATTGAGGTGTAACTCGATGCATTACCGTGTTCATTGGATCACAATATTCGGGTCGAATACAACGAATCCTAGCCATCACACACTCCAAAACTTCGAGGTAAAATGCGCCAGTAATTGTTTAGCCAGTTGGAATGAATTCCCTGTGGACAATTCCTTTGCTATCGAAGAATGTAATGAGCAATCTTTTGAATTTTGATGGAATTTTCAACATCGACAAAAAAGTTGTTTGAGAAAACTGTCATAACTTTACTATCTATAGGCCGAATTTAAATAAAATTGGTATTACCGGAAAGAGTAGTGTCACTGCTTTCGAATGCCGGTCTGTGCACATAGATGGTCTTATCAGTTACTCAGATATGGTTCGAGTCTCGGAATTTATTTGTCACACTGTGTATACATAAATTAGTATTTAATTTTTAAGTGGAATGGAAGCAACGGAAAGCCGCTATTTACGCTAACTACAAATATGAGCGTAGCACCGGAACGCGACTAATATTTCTATGAAACTCTACCTGGAAGATGACACCTAACCAACTCCTGGTAAAATTCGACGAATCCTTTGTAATCAACCATTATTTATTTGCTCGAAACGCATACATGACCCGGGCCTGACCCACAAGAACACGTTTCCAAAAGATTGCACAACTATAGTACATTATATCTAAGAAGATTAAAGTTCATTGAAAATTATCGTTTCTAGAAAAAAACGTAAATTTGCTAACAATCTTAGTCCAAACGAAATTCACAACATTTGGAGATGCTAAGGTTATCAAATGATAAAAATATGACCCAAGGATATTAAATGAATAAGGATTTTTAAGAAAGGAGTGTGCCTGCATTCTACAGCAATTTCGTATTTGGCAGAGTCCTTGCTTTGGCGTATCAGTGGCTGCGTCCGTTCAAACGTAAAAAATTCAAATTTTTCTATGGAATTTAATTTAATTTTTGATTTATGAAGTGTCAAATAAGCATCAACTGAGCAATTTTGACGGTTTAGCCAAGCTTTTGTCTGTTACGTCTACATAGACGTAGACGAAGCTAAGTATTGGGAAAGGACCTAAATGTTGACCAAGCTTCATATTACATTGTTCAGGTCCTCTTTGGTAGTACAAAGGTGATAAAAACTCTTTTTAGAAGTGAGTTTGCCAAAACGGGGCTAAAAGTAAATTATTGCCTAACGCAGTGATACGCGTATTTAGCGGGGATAGTAGAGCTTAGATTAACTACATTACTCACTCCTTAACCGACTTTCCACGTTTTTTCAGGTTTTTTTGGCATGGAATTTCTACGGTTTTATTTTTTACCATTAGCAGCATAACCCAAGGTAAAATTTTGCTGTATCACTGTCTTAAGATTTCCATTAAACAAATTATTGATAGTGTAATGGTGCGTACGGACACGGGTAACGACATTTTGACTTAGCAAAATATTAATACCTTATTAAAATATATTACCAATATGTATTAGAATTTGTTCAAATTCAATGTTTTGTTTAATGAATTCGATACGTCTTAAGGTGCCAGTACCAGAAATATAATTGATGTGTATCAAAATAAATTGCCGATTCAAAACAAGAGCGTTTGCGGTCAGTGACAGTTAAATAATATAAATTGGCTTGGTTTTAAATTCCGGTGAAACATCGATACGTAATGCAAGTATCTGAACAAACGCAATTTAAAATAGAAGAAAATAAGATTACCAACTTCATATTGTACACACAGAGACCTAACTTGGATGATGAAAATACACACCTAAGCAGATATACTCGTAAATATTTCCAACATTACCCCCATAGTATGTGATAATATTTCCTATAGCTCGTTCGTTGTTTAAGGCATAAAACCTTATCAAAATAAGAATCTTATCAATACAAACAATCTCGGTGCTTTGTTAGTACGCTGGCAGCTAGCACTGAGTTTATCTTTAAATCATTAAGGCTGCTTGGTACCTTTACCAGGTTCTGTGCGGAGCTCGGGTTCTGTGAATTTTTCTTGATTTTGGCGTCAATACGGCGTTTGAGCGTTGAATACGAAAACCTTTCCTGGCTTCGTCACTTCGCGCGTACTAATTTATTTTATTCTAATTTTGAAAATGTATGAATTAAATGAATTTCAGTTGACGATAGTTTTTATTTCTTCAACATATATTTCGCAGCCAATAAAATAATGCGAACCAACGAGCCTTAATATTTAGGGTATTGGGATAGAATATTGGACGTGCATACATGTGATTTCATATATCTGTAGGTAGGAGTATTTTGTTCCTACAAATGTTCTTAACATACAGAACCTAGTTACATGCGAATGTATGATGTGATGAATAATAAAAGCGCTTTATTTGATTCAACTGTTCGTGTTGAATATTTTCATCAAATATATTTCCGTAGTTTTCGAATTCGAATTATATTTGGTATATAGTTTGCCCCTCAGTTATAATATATGATGTTCCTATCGATGGCTCAGTTCAATAGTATGATAAAAAAAAAAATATTTTTTTCACGTGTTTTATGAAGACGTGACAGGGTATGGTAAGTGCCGGTTAGACTTTTGCGAAGTAAAGCGATGACCGCTCTGAGTAAAGGCTACTTTAGAACTGAAGGCCTAAACAGAACACGGACTTCGATCGCGACTGTGCCGGTTTTTAGAATACACATGATTGTATGACGATGACCACAATACAACTTGGATTGTGACTTCGCAGTCTTAAGGCCCAAACAGAACACGGATTATATGGTGATACCAACAACACCGACTTCGCCTGCGACTGCGGCAAGGTTGGGAAATGGCCTGTGACTGCCGCAAGGAAGGCAAATCGAAGTCGAAGTCCGTGCTCTGTTTAGAACTTTACTACACTCTAATTCTGAGACAGCTCGCACAAGGCTGTTTTCCCAGCATGAAAAGTTTCATATGCTAGGTATATGTCGAAACCAAACCGTTTTCAATGCATGTCGCATAAGGGCGGCCACATACAACCGATTTCCATTCTGTTTTTACCGACTACAAATAAGAATTTTACTCCCATCTCTCCCGTTAAGCGGAGGCGCTACTCACGCTAATGCTAATCTTATGGAAAATTAAACTGTTTATAACAAATGTACGAACCAAATTTCGGGAATACAATTATGTTCTCGACCTGTCCGGTAGTCTCGAGAATGTACATGCAAAATTTGTAGGGAAAAGGTTCACAGGTGTAGATTTCCATTCGACCCCAGCAAAAAACTGTTGCATTTTTATATATTAGATTATAGTTTGTACGAGCACTATATATGGAATATTTACATGACCTTGACAAAATGTATTGAATTTTGTTTACATTGCAGGTTTTTAAGGTATTAAATATGCTGTATTTGCCTTATATACTTAATATTAACAGTTTTCTATCTTAATCCTAAAGCTAAAATTAATCTATATTTAGGCAGCTACCGTTCTTAATGTATTGCTTACATTGCATAGGAGTCCGCATGTTGACTCTACTTACATATGAACCATGAAGGATTTTTATGACTGTTGTGTTTTTCAATGAGCTAGATAGAAAAACCATATTATATACTTTAAATTTCACAAACGCGCATTATTATACAAATTATGTTTTACTGCTTGTGTGCTCACAATAGTTGTCCCGTATATCTGACATTTTATCTTCCTTCCTACTGACCTCCGAACCAGAGGAACTGGATGAGGACATTGGTTGTCCTGACTTTACGCCGAGTACGTTCTGTCTGCTGGGGCTTATTCTCAAAACTCATCCAGAATCCTATTTACGTACTTCCTTGTTTCTTCTTGTTGCTTACAGACTCGAGGGCACAGTCGGTGTTGTGTTCAACAACAAATGCTTAGTTGTACCTCAAGCCGAGAATTAGACAAATCGCAGTCGAAGTCGGTGTTGTGTTTTGTACTTAACTTTATTTATTTATAAAACTCGGCTTACGTGTTTTTTCCTCTGTGACGCAATACATTAGTCCTCCAGTCGAGCAGAAGTCAACACAGAAACTTAAATAATAATAATAATAATAATCACCTTTCCTGTCGCGACAATTTCTTCGTCCCCAGTACCAGGGTACCACCTACATATGACTCGATGTTGATATCAATGCTACGTGATGTTTAGCCACCAAAGATTATTTTGTTTCACGACTAGCTAACTAACATGTGACGAAATACTCCTAGACATAAAGTTGAAGTTTGATTGTCTCCCGATGAATGTTATCTGAATGAAACTTATTCCAGATAATCTTGTCAACCGTTTCACTGCGTCTTTTAAAATAAGTTATCCTTTGGATATGGAACATCCGCAAAGGAAGAAAATGACAGTTTCAAATGTTCGGCAGCATCATCCGATCAGCCAATATACTTAATTAACAAGTTCTTCCAGCAAGACGTACTTGAGCGTATACCACCAGAATGTTTGTCGTATGCATACGAGTTCTAAACTTAATGACTTCAGAAGGAAAATCATTGGCATCATATACGGTGTAACAATCCTGGTATTCTCTCACCTTTCTGATAAAATGTGAAGAACATCGTCCAGGATCTCGTCTCCTGGAGGAGCACTGTTACTGCCTCATGCACACATCAGTGGTTAAACAAGTAATAAAAAAAACTGCTCTGAAGAATCACACTAATTTCCTAATATTATTCCATTTCTATTTCCGAACTCTTATTTCAGATGTTATTGATTGTCCCCAACTACACAGTAAAAAATGTCGAATCGAAATTTTGTAATTTATTGGTGTGCAACATTTAATGAAAAACACCAGCAATGCGGTGTAATTTGATCAAGGTATCCGGTCTGAACGATTATTAGATGGATAATGAAAAAGTATTCATTCGGAATTTATAGAATTTGATACCACCGATTAAAAAATAATAATTATTTTGCAAAGTTTTTTTTTAAAACAAACATCGTTTATTCCAGGTGTTTTGAAACATCTTATGATTTTACACAAGCATGTGAAAAATACATAGTTACGCAGATTTATGTACGTCGAAAAAGTGCAATATTGCTAAGTAAAATAATAAAGGCTTAATAAGAAACTACAATTAGTATATGTATTAGTTAAACGAAGCGAAGGAGTTGGCGTCATCGTTTTAATCACGGAATATAATTTTTATTGAAGTGTAATGCACTCAATGAAGTTTAGTATCAAATTACATTATTAATTAGTGCAGTATAGACGGTGTAGAAGTGGATGAAATAGCTAATTATTATCCTAACTACATACATTATATTCATACTCCAGACAAATCTCAATAAAATTTATAACTTAGTCCATCCCAAAAGTTTGTCAGTTTATAATATTATATAAATATCTTGTTATGGTCAGTTGTTGATGAAAAACCCAAATCCGCTTGTTATCTCTCTGTCTGAACGCACGATGACTCAAGATCGCCTTGACCTAGTATGTTGAAACTTATCTAATTTGTAAGGTTAAGATCGTTACCTCCTTCGGGTGGGTGCTATGCAAAACATGTGCTTAATAATATTGGCAAATAATTAAAGAGTGCTTTAAGTTACGACTTTGTAAATTTTTTCATATTTATTTATTAATAGGTTCAGATGATGTTGTGTCATTGTCATACAAAAATTCTTTATAAATTACTTTATTGAATTTACAGAAATCACAATATCTCAAGAAATCGATCCTTTATGTAAGTCGAAATTTCATAGAATTCAGCGTTTAGTTAAAATGAAGCTAGAATCTATTAGGCAGCGAAAAGCCTTTAGGTACTGCTTAGGGTATCTGCCATAAAATAATCCTTAAAACAAGTATTCACCAATATTGAAATCATTCTGAATTCATTCTCGGAGTTAGAAATGTTGACCAATTTAATATTTCAATGGTTGTAGAATTGAGTAAGTTCTTCTTGCTGTGCAAATTTCTTCAATTTCTTCTTCCTTTTGGGATTTCATTTTCCGAAACCACTTATAACTCAAGATATAGTTGCTACTAAACGCCTACATAAGATAGCTAACGTACATAACATAAAAACACTGGCCGACAAAAGACTTGAGTCCTTTTTAAAGCGATGCCAATATATACGTAACCCGCTGGTTGCATCGTTCCTCTAGATCATGCTTTACATTGCATCTTCCTTTTCTCACTATATCCTGCAGTTTGTCACACATAATTATAGCCCGGTATCCATGTAAATTACTTGGTAATCCTTTAGTTCTAAGTTAGTTTTAAGTAGCTTAAGTTTAACAGGCAAGGTTTTTGCTCTTTACTTTTCCTTGGCAAATTATAATACACATTCAATTATTTCTTTTCCACATTGCCCAAGTGCTATAAATTTCACAACTTAGCTGTTAAGATGATAAGTCTAATCTCTAAAACATTATTGTTCTGTTAATGCATTTTGAAATATTATAAATAAATATTGTTTGAGTTTGAGTTTAAGATATAGTTGAGCCAGGAAGTTAATATTTTACAAGAATTAGTTATTTAAATTAAAAGTAAGATCGAGCTTGTATTGATTCATTCCTTTTAGTTTTCCACATACAAAGTCTTTAAAACACATAAATTTGTCGAAAATTTAAGCACGCTTACAGCTAAAAATTTAAAATTGTTTACGCATTGTAAGGTCCTTAAAACAAAGGAGTTTTCATCCGGTGTTTTACCTAAAGTTTCAGATACGAAATTGAAAAGTTCTTATTCTGATTTATCCTCAACTACAATATACATTTAGAGTTCAATATTTTCTCTAGACTGCGTTATGTTTTATATTAATTTACTTTATTTTTTTTTTAGGTGACTGTCAAGAAACAACAGATGAAATGACCGTCGAAAGAGGTACGTCTATGATAATTAATTAAGTGTGCAGTAAGTAAGTACCTATATATGCAATATGCCTAATTCAAGTGTTCATAATATGTACATATATACATAATGTGTATACATGTACGGAGATAGTACGACTTATAGAAACCATGGTTTGAAAATTTCATCTATATTCCCTATTTGCAACAGTAGCTGCCGACAACCAGCTCGTTACATTGTAGTCAATTCTTAAAAATTATTAATATAAATCACTACTCTAAAAATATAGAAAAAGTCCTTCGTCTAGCTGCCATACAAATGTACTGGAGTACATAAAAACGTTTTCCCTGAATATACAGAACCCACTATTACTTGAAAAATCGTTTAGACACGATGTCAAAGTTTTGTAGAAATCAGTTTTGAGTGAAAACGAAGATCGATTTCATAGTCCGCGAAATTCCCCTACTCCTTCGAATAGCTCCCATACAAAAATTCCTTAAAACACGTGTTCATAAATAGTGGAATTCTGAACACTTTGAGTCAGAAATATGAAGTTTTGCCATTTTAATATTTTAATAGTTGCATGTAGGGGAATCGATATGAAGAAAATCAAGTGAGTTCTTGGTATAGCTATAACTATATTAAATTATTATTGAACTAAACTAACTTAAATTTATGATTTTAACGCTGCACATACAATTAACTTCTCGTTACATACGAGTAAGTAATTAAAATAATTGTCACTTTTCTATGAAATAATTGAGAGCCACTGATGTTCTTAGATTTTTTTTTACCCCGAATCCATTAAGATCCCAAGTTGATTATTTGAAATGTTTTGAAAAGCAGTATAATAAATACACAAAATATAAAATAATAAGGAAAATGAAAATTTTACTTTTTGAGATATTCAAGGATAAAGGACAAAATCGTTATTCTTGGAAAAAAAATTAAGGATAAATTTATTTGTGTTTTTCTTATTTTGCGACAACCTTTTCCTTTAAAATAAGTCCTATTTAATTATTCTATGATAAAAATTAAAAGGGAAATGAATTTTCAAAGAGGACTTGGACACCATTTTTGCCAAATCTTTAACATACTACACAAAACCAAAATTTTTTTTTTACCAATTCTTCAAGTAGGGGAGACCGGGAACAATAGAAACAAGGGACAATTGAAACAATGGCTGTTAACACAATCCTTGGTTTAAATTAAACTTCAAAGGGTCAAACGAAGCGTCTCTAAATGCTCCTGGTACCTACCCATTATTATTTTTCTTATATATCAAAAAATATGTTTTTCCACCATCAGAGTAAATATTTTCCATCATCGATAAAGAGTGTTAAAAGGAATAAAAACGCGACTATCAGGCTTCAACTATTATTATTTGTTTAGTTTAGTATATTTCCTTTAGTTGTAATGGTTTAAATTCATACGTTGGTACGAAGTTAAGAAAACAATCTGGTGCTTAGATCGAAATCTGCTGTGGGAACAATTGAAACAATGAAAGTGGCAACAGTCCTACCTGTTTCAATTCACAAATTAGCCTTCCAATTGTCCTTTAAATACTCCTTAAACATGCAACATATGTACATGACGATGAACTTTTATGACTGAAGGATATTGGTTTTCTGTATTCATAGAGGATAAATCATGAAGCAAAAATGAAGAACTTTCAATTCGGTGCCCCCAAACCACAAGTCTTTCACGAGGAACCAGTTCTAAAATCACGAATTTTACACATTTTTAGCAATCTGACTAATTATGACAATTTTGAATTACAATAAATACATATTACATTTAATCCAAATAATGTTTCAATCTTCCCAGGTATATTTTTCATCCGTCCCAGGCCACGGGGACATTTGAAACATGTGGACGCCTTCAACATTTTTTAAAATATCTCTTTTATTTATCATTGTAGATTAACGAAACAATTTATATATAAAGTAGAGTCTATGTACTCTCTATAAAACTTTTAAAATATTAAAAAATTGCGATAGCCGCTTGGAAAAAAAATCATGAATCGAAAATGTTTCAATTATCCCCGGTCTCCCCTACACAAATTTTCAAAAGAGTCGGCGATGGTAAAGTCACAAAGTTAACCTTTTTTGCGATTCTTGATAGAATGAATACCCAAATACAATACGGCGGACAGACGGACTTTTTTTGCTTTTTAGGGGCTTGTTAGCACTAAAATGTAAAAATAAAAAATTTCATGGTAGCAATATTTTTTGAAATTTCAGGTCGATAACAATACCTTATTATTAAAAAATAATAAAGTAAAATTGGACACTGAAGATATTGTCTTTTATAGTCGAGTATGTTTTTGAAACATGGTGCACTCGAAGAATTGATGAAACCAAAATTATAATTAAAAATTTTTCTATTTGATTTCTTTGTTAGTTAGTTAGTTAGTTAGGCTTTCGTTATAAGAGTACCGGGTCCTGTTTGAAAAATCGTAACTGCTTTAACTTTTATCATCTAATAATTTGACTTGTTAGCACTCAGGAACTCTCGTCCTGCGAAAGATCCTTACCAGATCTTATCACACTGAGATTATGACGGAGTTGAACTGAATTAAAAATGAAGTGAAGTGTAATAGATATATTATAATGCCGTAGCACTCCATTTATAATCGTGTTATTTTGCACATATAAATTTTTATTTTCATATTTTCTTATACGAAATATCTACCTCGAAGTCTTGTGGCCAATACTCCTTATCTTCGTCGACCAGACGCTTTTATGTGGAAACCATATCTAAATTTTGCTTGTCGTCCCCTCTGTCATCTTATAGACGCTTACTGTCTCGTAGAAAATATATGAATAAGCTGAAAATTTGATAAGGTGGAATGAAAGGACCGAGGGCAGAATGGGAGTGAAGACAGGGATGGGAGTGGTAACGGTAACGAAATCAAACGATTCAGAAACTTTGGGGTGCCGGTAGGCGGTAAAAGTAAAACGGGATAACGATAGAAGCGGAAAGTGGAGTGGTTGGGGACAGAGCAGGCGTGCTGGATGGCTTTCGATAAGGGTAGGACGTAGGATATAGTCTGGAGATTGAGTGAAAATATTATGAGTAGAAGGTTGGTACATATTAGTCGTCTTACAGAGATGATATTAAAGATATTAATCAAGCAATTATAGGTGTTACTCTTGAGCTATACATAGTACAGCGTAATACCGAATGCATTGTAGATAATTTTGCTTTTGTTTAATTTACTAAAATTCCACTTCTATGAGTTAAACTGGAATGAATGTATGTTTCAATTGGGTTTTGAAAAACTGGTCCGATATCGGTCTAGCGCTGAAATTATGTTATCAAAATCAAATTTCAACGTGATTTAATCTAGGCAAGTATGACCGTTAGGTGTTGCAATGATCAGATATACCATTTAATACCTTCACGACTTAGCTGCCATACAAATGTCCTTTAGATATAAGGTTTGTACCTAGTTGCAGAAGTACCCAACCTGACATATAGCTGGCGGTTGTTGCTTACAAAAAAACTATGGTGGAAAGTACCAATCTACTAACTATACTGTCGGGCTACACCTCTATATACACAGCAGATTATGGAAGCAAAACCACTAATACGCAGCGCCGTCAGCTTGCCTACTCCTTGCATATCTTTTAATCTGTTGTGTTCTTTTCTGGTGCGATGCAGATTACAGCATTACGGGGGTTGCTCACTTGACAATTTTACATACAAATTGATGTATCTTTTTCTCGGGAACGGCTCAACCGATTTTAATCAAACTTCGTACACTTATTATGCTATTAAATTTAATACTACTGAATAAAGGAACTTCAAAAAGCGGTGGTGATAGGTACTAGTACCAATTGAGACTTTTATTGCACTATTCGTTAGAGTAAGTTATGGTTTCGGTGATCATACTTTTCATTATCAAAAACACACAGAATATTGAACCGCTCTGCACAGTTGATCATTGATGTTTATGAAGTTTGTTCTCGTGACATGTCTTCCTGCTATGTATGATTAGATACATGTGAATTTCGGTCACCACTGGCCGAATAGATCGGCATATTTGCTTTTAGGAAAAAGCGAGAGATAACAAGTGGTTCTTGGGTTTTCGTCTTACTGAGTATATGAGGGAGATCAGCTTCAACATCAACACCTTGGCCTAAGCAAAAGTGCTATTGAATAATTCAGTTTTGCTGATGTCGTAGGGTACAAATTTTCTATATATGTGTCAGTTCTCATGTCTTGTAGAAGATTGTCCTCGGGCCAGCAAAAAAATTTGTCCATCATAGTAAGATAATATATGTTATCTCTCTCGCCAGACAGAGTTCCAACATTGCTCTGCTTTCAACTCTTGAGCTAAAACAGCAGAAAGCAAAATGTTGATTACGTCAAGGCGAGAGAAGGCTTTCGCAATATTGTTCTTATCACCTGAGACTATAGAATTTCCGTTGAAAATTGGGCGATAAAATTAAGATGTCTCAGCTACCTTGTCCTGTTTTGTTTGGAAGGCATAAGCTATAGGCTTGTGTAGTTCGCGAACGAACTAGTTCGGGAAAGCGTTCCCATAAGTGAAATGTGAGTTCACAGTGAGTTCCGTTCCTAGTTCGTTTGTATTCATGCATTGCCATATAGTTCCAAGTGAAATGAAGTAGTTCGCAGTGTGTCCCACTCGTCGTAGTTCGTTTGTATTGATGCAGCCGTGTACTTGCACACTGAGGATCTTTTTTAGGTCATCACATTGAAACTGAAATGAAGGAAGCAGTAAGTGCCGCTCCTTCATGCATTGCCGACTACCGTTTTCTTTTAGATCATTATATTGTATCAGACGACGGTATTACACATTTGCCTACACCATCTTTCACAACACTCTCGTGAACTAGTGAACAACGAACTAATTCGCGACGGATCACGCACTGCAAAACATCGGTCACTATAATGAACAAAAAAGCCAAACCTAATCATCTAATCTCAAGTAGGCTGTGGTAGTGGCTATAGAGTATTTGCCTTCGGTGCACCTGCTACCAGGTTCGAATCTGATTGGCGTTAAAAAAAATTCGAGAATGGGATTGAGTGCCGGACTACCACTTAACTCAACTGTAAATGCCCGAGTTAAACCGGGGTAATAATCACGGACGAGCGAGTAGATGACCAGTGTTCCGTTGGTCTCGTAATGAACTAACTCTAGCATTACTTCAAGGCCTAGGCCCAAGTTGGGCTGTTGCGTCATTGAATATTCTTAATCGGTTTGTGAAATGTCGGGCTGCAAGTAAGCTTAGGCTTAGCCATTCACAAGGTGACGAAAGTAGAATTCAGGATTGCCACAATGTGTAAGCAACTAGCTGCCTGTTTGTTTTGATAAGTCGTGATACCTTGTCGACTGATAACCCGAAAAGTTAATAGCTTCTTACCAACTACTATGGTAGTCCACTAGCACTCGCACTTCAATTGGTGGAGATATTGTGCGTAGAAATAAAATGGTAAATATGCCGAATTCCTCTGCTTTAAGCATATGCATCACTTAAGGCCCCATAAGTCCAGTACGACCATTGTTTATCCCTGTTTGATTTTTCTTTCTTGAAATGATTTTAATCGATTGAAATCATT
The DNA here is from genome assembly GCA_949128065.1 of Beris chalybata. Lineage (NCBI taxonomy): Eukaryota > Metazoa > Arthropoda > Insecta > Diptera > Stratiomyidae > Beris > Beris chalybata. The sequence goes on along the minus strand of OX421896.1, from coordinate 24,471,828 downwards.
TTTCGTTCGTGTAATTTGGCATGGACAATACGTCTGCATCGTTCGCTGTCTAACAGCATACTAATTTCGATTTTACAGAAAAAAATAGTGTTATAGGTTTTCAAATTATTTGAAAGGCATAGCTATTAAAAATCGATAATTTTTTCATTGATTTATCTGCTAGAAATACAAATTAATTATACTATCTGTGATACTTTCCTATGAAATGCGGTCTTCTTATGTAATTCTTGCCGTGAAAATTGTGAAAAATTGATTCAGTTTGACTTCATATATTATTAACAAAATTGAAAATTTTTTTAAAATTTGATCTATGGAAGACCTTTAAGATTTTTTCTGGCATTATATTAATAAAAATGACATGTTAATTATTCAAGAAATAGGTATCTAATATGCGTTCAAAAAACTCTTATTTACGCATTTTAAAAAATGTTCAAGGGTTGTTCTAATAGCATTTTTTCCAAATACAGTTTTGAATTTTTTCTCTATGGATGACCTAGTTTACATACCAGCTAATAAAGTGGTGTAATTTTATTTTGTTTTTTTGTTGCCATTAACGTGAAATATGTATGGGTAAGAAAACAGTCATAAATCATCAAAATCGTATTTCACGTGCACATGGAACCTTAATAAACACTCTTCACTGAAGTCATTGTTTGTCAACTCGACCATGCTCATCCGAATTTTAAATAAAATTCGCGATAAGGTAAGAGATCTGTTCATATTGATAAGTGCGGATGAGCGGAAAGAAAGAAATACGATTCTCCCACTCGTATTCACAGATAGCCATTACATAGCTGATCTTGTTCCCGAATGATCTTTTTTCAACCACAACTTTCTAAAGTGTTCCTGGGCGTTTCATCGACGTTTGTTTTATTGGGAGATAAAACAGAAAAAACCATGTTGAAAAATCGCTTGGATGTCTAGTGAAATAATGAAACCGATGAAATGCGTTGGAAATTTGCTTACCGACTACCGACCATAGCTCCAATATAAACATAAATACGGTAACCGCGAACATTTCCCGAAATGTGTTACGCGGACGATATACAAAACTTTGCCTGCTGGGTAGTTAATAGAGGAGAACCTATTTTTCTCCCGAATACCGAATTCATATAAACAATAAAATGCAATTTCATATGGAAAAGGAGATTGCGCAGACTACCCGGCGACGGCTCTTTTGGCATCCTCTTATTCATTCATATGCTTTCGAACTATGTTCACAATTGCTCTCTTTCGAATAGCATCACAAAAATACACACATAGTTACTGATTTGTACATCTGATTAAACCAACAATCGATTGCAACAATTAAAAAAAAAAACCCATCTCTGCTTATATGTGTTTATCTTTTTAAAATCTATGGCAATAAATATCTCAGAAAAAATAAAAAAGACCCAAAGAAAAATCGATCGATAATCACTTTTAGGTACCTACCTACAATATGCACAGAGAAAGACAAAACTAAGGTAATTCGATATGAAAATATTTGAAGTTAAAAACAATAAAAAAAAGAGGTAAAGCTGCCACACAGCATGCGATTATTTACCATATGCATCAGAATCAGCACCACCGTCGGCTCCTTCTCCGTCCCATACTATTGCCTTGAATGCCACAGTGCCACCAGCCGAAGCCAGATCCCAGAATCACCACCAACGCCATCCACTAAAATCATACCCGCTCGTGTTTGCATCCACCTCAATTGTATGAAACTGAGGCATTCCTGGATGAGATTGTGCGACTGAGATCCTAAACGGCGAATTGTATGAAATTTGTAAAAACAAAATGTTAGTTAACTGCCCTGTCAATACGACGAAGTACGGGTCTGGTGGTCAGCTATGAGTCCGTGGCCGCAGTTGTAAGGGGCTTTGGATACACACATATCACATAATGTGGTGACTCGAACCACAGAGTGGATATACTTGCGAGGTATCACCTTGCCAACTTTTGCACGTTTTTTCGTCATTGTGAACGTTTTCCTCGTGCATTTTTATCATTCCGATAAAGCATCCGATAGTCCATTTAAAAAAAATTTTAAGTTTATCAAGCGATAAATTATTAAAAATTTTAAATGGACTATCGGATGCTGTATCGAAATGATAATACGTGTACACTCATTGTCATTTTTCACGACTTGTTTAAATGTATCTACATTGTATTTAATAAGTACAAATCAAAACCTGATTCATGTCTATGTCAAGGTTCCGAATTCCAAACTATTGCCCGTATTTACTGAAATTTATATTACATGCAATGTTTAGAAAGCTAACTAGTCTGACAAACGATAGTGTGGAACCATAGCTGCCTACACTCTACACTACAACTTCAGTGCAGAGTCGTATAAGATCGTTAGTGGTGCTGTTGGTACTTTTGGTAGCTCGCATACAAAAGTACTTGAAAAAAGTGTTCGGAAACGTTGCACGATAACATCAAATCACTTTAATTGAAAAATATGTAAATTTCAATTCAGCAACAACAAGGTGTTTCGAATTTTCTGCGCAGATAGAGTGAAAACACATATGGTCACTCGCTTTAAAGGTACTGTCTGGTATCATTGCGGTTTACAGTAGATATAGGTCGTTCAGAGTAAACTGTTCCAAAAGAACACTTCATTGCACATGACAAAAAACTTTACCGAACTTTTTTTTTGGTCATCATATCTTCCCATCAAGTTGATCATATCTTCCCCTCAAGTTGAACTATGACTGAACTAAATGAATGAACTAGTCCGCGAGTGAACGAAGGAACCATGGAACGAAGAGTTCCGGAACTACTTCACTGAACTGTGTGATTTAGACTCATCTCTAGTTTGCAGTTGAGTCACTGTATAGGAACTAACACAAACACCCATTATCTAATGGACATTCATTATCTAATGTAACTAAGAGAAACATCCATTTTCTTGTTTAGCCGAAATGCTAAACAAATTTAGTTGAAATGTGCACCGAAGAAAACGAGGAGCAATTGTGCACGAATTTACGCTACATATTTCGCCATGCCTGTGGTTTACCGTGCTCCCGCTCGTGATCCGTTCGTCGTACGAAAAACTGGTTTATACGAAACTTGTAGGGAATTTAGTCCTCTACAACTTTGCCATGTAAATATGTCGCATATTTTTAATAAAAATAGTCCAAAAGTTTAAAAAACTGGGACAATCTCCTAATTTTTTTACACTTTACGCTTATTATTGGCAATAAATAATTATTTTACAAAAAAGTTGTTCAGATAAAAAAGATAGAGAATTTAATTCTCTATAAATTTGGTTCTCACCATTTTTAGCGAGAAATGCAAAATACGGCTACAAATCGACAAAACAAAAAATTCGAAATTTCGGGTACACACCATAACAAATTTCTAAAACTGTGATTCATTATTCTACTCCATCATTGAAACCTAACTACGTCAAAACATTTCGCCCTCCATTTAATATCGATATTGACTAAAATTTTGTCTAAAATTATCGGACTAGATGACTATTACAAATATGTACACTTGGAAAAAAGCAAAGAAAATGCGTGTAACTTATAATTAGACGTTCGCAATCAACACGGCTAGTGTGAACATAACTCAAATGTCCGTGTGCGCATGCATACACCGAAAATACACGAACTGTCTCTAAACTGTTGACAAATGGTTAAGCCTGAAACACAATGCTCATGTTCCGTTCCGTCACGTTCAGCTGTCAAAGTAGACCTTATGAGCTGGCCATGTAAATGCACACAATGGTTGTAACGGAACGGATCGGACGAGTTCACCTAAATTCAACTTTTCCGGATCACATAACCTCACTTTTCGTGACGGAACGGAACGGAACGTGTGCATTGTGTTTCAGGCTTTAAGCTGAAACTCACCAACTGGTGATAATTGTAAACAACCAGCCAAGATAGTCAAATTGTCGACCACTGACTGTTATATGGCGGTTCATGAGTAATTTTATGATTCGGAGCTCGGCATGTTTTAGATTCTTTGTAAATTTGTCGATGACACACACGAAGGCTGAAACTCCACAACTTATACCTCGTTCACTTGGTCAACGACGTATCGCTACGGAGCACTTCGTTGTACCAGGTGAACATACGAAATTTTGCTACACAGTAGCAACGTTGCAAAACTGCGTAGTGTAGTGTAGTGGATCAGCTAATCCTCCCACGAGAACACTTGTCGTTACGTTGCGTAGTAGTTTTCTTGCCAAATGTCAAAAAACTAGATTGGATTTTCTCTACGATTTTAGTTGTAGCCCCTTTAATAATTCAATTTCACTGAATAATAAAAGAAAAAATTATATTTAAGACATAAAACGGCGAATGTAACAGTTTTTTTATAATAAAATAAATACCTCTTGTGACAGTTGTCAACAAAAAATAAGAGTGCGAAACGTCAATTCACTTCACGTGAACACTCGTATGTCAACCGGATTTCATAATACGCTACACTACACTACGCTACCACGTGAACGAGGTATTAGTCAGAAAATTGATAATTTTTCTCTATGAATGGGCGGTATAAACTTCGAAACAATTTTGAAAATGTTTTAGTTTTTTATAGTAATACTATGTTCAGACTACGAGATTAATGCGTTTAAATTGAGTTAAACGCGCTGAAAACACTTCCCGAACGAATTTACACGAAAACACGTTAATACAACGCGTTTAACCAAAAACATGTACTGCGACTTTCGCGGAAATCGAAGTATGCTTTAAAAGAAATTATTTAATGCTGCAGAAAATCTTTTTTGTGCTTGTGCAAGGACTGCATTATCTAATGAATTCCCTTTTCATGCTATACAAGCTCATTTGTTTCCAAAACAATTTAGAAAGCATAAATTTGCTAATGAAACACAGCTGAATATCTACTTGTCAAAATAAAACGAGTTACCTAGTCTGAACACTACTTTTTTAACACGTTAAATTTACGTATGTACTTAAACGCGTTTAAAACGCATTGTCTCTGTACAGGATTTAGGGAAGTTTGAAAAGTTTATTATCACAAACAAGACTTTGTATTGGCTTAGCAGTTTGGAAGTTCGATTCTTATCCTATCCAATTTCATTACATACTAAGTCATAGCTTTTCGGGTAGGAATAGATTGCAAGGTTGTCGTTAATAATCAACCCTTTTGAATTTCGGTACGACGTTATATTAAATTTTTCACTACACAACGCATCGGAAAAGTTATCGAGACTTGCAAGATCACATATCTCCACCAGGGGAATTATATTTAGTGATAGGTAAAGAAGCAAATGCAAACCCATTGAAGTGTACAGTAGCTTGACGCATCTTCTTTAGATTGCAAAAGATGGGTCCAACCAACTGACAATCGTCCTCTATTGAAGTGTCACGCTAGTTGGATTTTGCGTAAAATAAAAATCAGGTTTCTTTATTTTAGTATTTAAAAGAAGAAAAATAAATTGTTGAAATGCGTTTCGAACGTTCGATAACGAGCCTTGCCCGTGGTAGTTCCGTTTTAAAATGACATAACAATCATCATATACTATACATACAACAATGGAGTATTATTTATACTTATTTAAATTTATAAATTCGAGCGATATAGTACAGATATTTGTATTGTGGATTATAGACTACTCCGACAACACAAATTAAGAAATGTTTATTAGAACTATGAAACAGGCACAATTAGTAGCAGCGTAATCGCAGATGTCTTTTCGTTTCTTCTATAATAAATTCATTCCTTTACGCAAGATTAGTATTTAACAGATTTTATGAAATGGTTTGGCGATGGATAAATTGCTATTCTTACAGAATTATTATTTAATAATAAGATATTCTCATATTTTAGTGTTAATAGACCCAAACAAAAAAAAAATAATAGTTTTGCTTCTGTATGCTGTATGCAAATAAATCTCACATCGCATATTTCACTATTTTAGTTGGCTAAGATACTCTTAGTAATCGCATTCTATCGCTATTCAATATATACTTAAGTAGATTGAATCCAATCGGATCCCGCTTTGCAGTTCCCTTTACTTTAAACAGAGAGTGTTTACACCAATAAAACTCAGCAAACTTTCCGAAATCTGTAATTACCAGGAATTAATCAGGAAATTGCGTTACTTTTGATATTTATTTATTTTTGAATGAGTATTTAACACTTAAGATTGCACTATAATAATGACCCCCCAAGAGTACAGCTGTCTTTTTAAACTCTGCCTTAAGTGGCAGCAGCATGTTAATTGTACTGCAAAAGAATATTTAGGTACCTACACTGTTTTTTAAAAAAAAAAAAAAAAAAAAAAAGAATTTGCAATCAAATTTTGAAACTTTCAGTATATTTTATTCTTTTGAGTAAAAGTACTCATTTCAAACACTTTAACACGAAATTACTGGTATTACTAAATTATTCATGTACTTTTACTTTTACAATTTACAATTTATTTGAAAAGTTTCATAAAATTACTCAACATTTCGAGTAAAATTGTATATGAATTGAAAATTCCGTTAAAATTACTTAAAACGCGTTAAACCGCCGCAAAACTAGAATTGATTGCGGGTTCGATTCTTACCTACAGTCAAGTGTTTTATTTAGAGTAAGCAAGTAATTAAGAAATAATATTAGATGTAGAAGTAAGTGTATCTTGAAAAGTGCTAATTGAAAATTTTTTTTTAAAGAAAATAGGTTGCTAATTATACTCAAGCGCAGCCAGAATGAACATCCGTATGTGTCTAAAATCGCAAAGTGCTATTCACTGGGACTTGGCACCGGGCAACAGGCACTCAAAGCTCTTTATGCCAAAGCATTCGGAAAAAAAGATCATCTGATTATCTGAAATTAAGCAGATATCAGACCCGAACCCTAGTGGGAGCTATGACTGGACACTGTCACATAAGGAAGCATCGCAATAGGATTGGTCTCTCTGAAACTAAAATTTTCAGAATATGCAATGACGAAGACGAAACACCAGAGCATATCCTCTGTGGTTGTGAGGGTTAAGTTCACAAAAGACATCGGAATTCCTGACCATATTGATTGAAGTGGTATCATAGTCAATCCGGGGGACCTCACAATAGGTAACTGTGGCTGCAGTGACAGAGCTTAGCCATACCAACCCCTTTTTTCAATCTATCTATCTATATCTATTCGAGTGTTCCTCCAGACAGAGCTCTATTAGCTCAGATGCCGTTTTTGAACAACAAACTCGTGATATCATGGATGTTACTGGGGAATTTAAAAGAAAAAAAAAATTAAATTTACTATTCAAAAATTTAAAATTATGTACATTCAAATTAACTTCTACTTGAAAAGGTTCGGCTTTTTTGCCTACTAACCAAAAGATGTAAAAGTCAATGGATTTTTTAGATAAAATATGGATATGAAAAAAAATACCCGTGCTGCTGTTGTGCGCAGGGCTTCCGTTATCATTGCACAAACATTTTTTTATACTCTAGATGAAATGAAATCAGAAATTAAACGTATCTAATCCAAAAGTTTATAACGCATAGAACGGATCCACGAACGAAAAAAAGGAATATATTATTTTGTGGCCAAAAACTCAAAATCCGCTTGACGTACGTTCGGCTGTCTGTCTATCCGTAATGTCTGGTCGAATTTGTAAGTTCGTAGTAGAGCAAAATCGTCCTACTTCTTTGGATGACTACCATATAAAAAGTCCTTACGAGTCGTGTTCAACAATATTGGTCAATAACTTCAGAACCACTCAAGCTGTGATTTGGAATTTGGAATACGGTGGTTGCAGGCAGTAATGGTATTAATAAGCAAAAAATCCCAAAAGTCCTTCGAGTAGCAGCCATACAAAAATCCTGTAAACACATCCTCATTCGATTTCCGGAGTACACTATAACTAAAAAAAAACCGTTTAGCCACGAGGTTGTAATTTTGTTGAAATTAGTTTTGAGTGGAAATGAAGATCGAGTTCATTAGTGAGCAAAGTTCCCAGACTTCTTCGAGTAGCTCCCATACAAAAAGCCCTTAGGATACGTACTCATGAATACCGGTCGACAGCTTCAGAACGGTTTAAGCTATTATACTTTTTTGAATTGTTGTATGTGTTTTTTTTTGTAGGTAGGTGTTTTTTTTTGTAGGTAGGTGTTTTTTTTTGTAGGTACTATGTGTTTTTTTTTCTATAGATGAAAAATCCATTAGTCATTCATGTACCTGCCATACAAATATCCTGCGGGAATGTCTTCACTTAATTCACGAATCTTGTTCAGCCACAAATTCGGAATTGTGTACAAATTTTCTTTGAGTCAAAACAAAGTAGAGAGTTGGTCACCGAAATCCTTCAACTCCTTTGGGTAGCTCCCATACAAAAAGTCCTTAAGGCACGTGGTGAAGAATAATTTCAGCTAGCTTTCGAACGTTTCAATTTAGAAATTTGAAATTGTGTCATTAATTTTTAAATGATTCCTGGTAAAATGACAATTATTCTAGGAATCAACTTAGTTTTTTTCCTTCAATGTGAAAGTTGAAAAGAAAAATTTTTACTTTAGATATAAAATTGAACACTATCGATATTGTCTTGTACTTTCGAGTAACAAATAAGTGAGAGTCCTTAATAAAGGACAAACTACATGTGTAGTCCTTATTCTACTTTACAGTTGGGGGCAATATAAATCATAGTTCAGTATTTCATCTAGAGTGTCATACGACAGCAGTAAGTTTTGTCTGTCTCGCAATAGTCATGTATATATAACCATATTCGTTTTAAAGATCAAACACTCGACTTGTTAACACCCAAAAAGCGAATCAATTGATAGCGTGCAAGTGCTCTAAGGACAGAGAATTACACGCTTAAGCTAACCTAAGTTGTTCTGCCCCATGTCGTTAACTTTCTCTGCTCTAGATAGGGGCGTAAGAAAACGCGCCTAAGGCCTAACACAGTCACTATCCTAAGTCATTTTTACAATTAAACCATACATACATAAAGTTATTTGCAGTCACTAATTTTTCTAATCGTGCAGTCTAGTAGTTGTATTCTTAAAACTCACGGTTGTTAAAAAAAATCATTTTTCGTGAATCAATGGTATCTTGTACAATTTAAATAACATTTGAAAGATTATTGAGGCAGTATTCAATTCCTCTTACATCACGAATTTCTTGTATGACAATGCGCCTCAAGTAAGTCAGTCTTGTAGTGCCGTGAACTAACTGGCAAGTAAGTAAGTCATGCCGGCAAGGCTTTACTTCACGTCGTATCAATACATGGATTTCGATAAACGTGCGCATTCAAAATTGCAGAATGCTCCCTGGATTTGGCTTGATGTCTTAATTAAAAGTCTACTGAATGTTCCACAATTGATGGTGCCGGATGATTTCCTTTATTTAATGCCCTTTTTTTTGTCGTTCTCATTGTTTTTATTTGTATTCTTATAAAAGAGTATACGGTAACCATATGCCTAAGAAATCTGAATAACTACGGGATAAAATAAAATACTAATATGCCAGTCGAGTTCCAAGTCCCAGTTTTAATTCCCGCAGTCTAACCATAAGGAGTTGCTCGGTTGCTTCTCACTCTGTACTTTGATAAATTTGTGGTGTTCGTTCGGAGCATAGCCAATTTCGTTGTTGCACAATTATCTAGTGAAGATCTTTTTTGCTCTCCCGACTATGTATAATTAATTTCGTTATCGAGATACAATACCTGAGAGTTTGATATCTTTTAACGAATATATTTAATCTAAAAAAACGTGAGTTTATTTATTTTGTATTCTCTATCAGTGGTTATTAATCAAAACCTTTCTTAAAGTAGAGGCCTATCAAATTTTCTTAATCAAATTTAAAGTGGCAAACGGCAAATCTTATAGCTGCTATAAGAGCAATGTGTCCGCTTACATATATGTAGGATCTAGCTGTTTAGTGTCTGGTCACAACTATTAAAATGGGAATAATATGTATTGGCGGTGCAGCAGAGGATCCTAGTGCTACGACGTAGAGTCTGTTCTTTTTTCTGGGGCATCTACACGAGTTGGCTTATTAAAAAAATCTTACGATTCTGCAATAGACCAAGAGTTTTATCTTCCCTTACTGTCCATACCCAAGGTGTTGCAACTAAGACTGTTGACCTGTTTTGCTAAAGGGTTTTAATAAAGCAAAGGTATAGTCTTCTCTTTTAGATAAATTAAATGCGATTTGTCTGTATGATTCTCTGTTTGAAGGTTTTGTTTACTGAGTTTTTCGCCTAGCACTAAATGGTGTCACTGGAAGCAGGCGTGCCCCAAAGCTCGATCCTTTCTCCTACGTTTTTTTAAATATTTATTTCTGATCTAATTTCATATATCAATCTCGTGAAACTATAGCATTACCTGTTCCTGTTCTTACAAGGTGGCACAGACATGGAAAATCAAATCGAATTTTGATATTGATGAAACGATCTGCTGCAAGCTAATCGTATGATACTCTAGATGAAATACAGAACTCCGATTGTTATCGTAGTAGGGAATAAAGTAGAATTACGTGTGTGCATGTTGTATGTCCTTTATTAAGGACCCTCCATTCGGTTGCTACTTGAAACTTAAGGGGGTTAATGACTTGGATACGAAAAATTTATCGATTTTTTTTTTTATATTTTATTATTTTTCTGCATTCGGTTCTACACAAAATAAAACAAACTGCAGAATTTTCCGATCGGTAAAAGTGCTCAAAAAGTTCGTTCAAAGTGGGAAAGTTCGGTATTATGTATACATTTTCATGTGTATTTTTTATTATATTTCAAATGAAAAACAACACTTAGGTCTGGACTACATGGTCCGTTTTTTTCCGCTCCGGAAAAAAACCGATTCCGGACAGCTTCGACTACACGACTCTGAACCCGCCATGTCGATTGCGTACAGCAAAACCAACTTGGAAAAATTCCGGACACCCACTTGTAGTCGAGCTCATACAACTCTATATGTTCTTGATATTTAATTCCGGATATGCCGAAAAATTCCTGATCAACCGTCCGGAGAAACCTGTGCATGCTCAGGTTTTTTTTCCGGACGTCCGGTTTTCCGGAGTCATGTAGTCGACGAGCCAAAATCTCATACATTTCTATGGGACATGGTTTCCATTCTTTCCGGAAGGTGGAGCCTATTTTCTCCGGATCGGAAAAAAACGGACCATGTAGTCCGGGCCTAAATCTGATAAAAAATACAGAAGAAGATTTGAAAACAAAACCAATGCCATCTGTGTGATTTATATTAACAATATAATCAAAAACAAAATTCAATTTGAGAACCATTGAAAAATTATTAAAACTAAACGATTTTAATTTTTTCGCTCTTCTGAACAATTTTCTTTTTCGCATTTTTTTCATAAATGTTCCTTTAAGTTTAAAAAATATGAAAAAGTATTAATCTTTCAAAGCTTATAAGTCAATTAGTTTTTAATATTTTTGAAGTTCCTTCATTCAGTAGCATTAGATTTACTAACATAATTTGTGTAAAAATTTTGATTAAATTCGGTCGAGCGGTTCATGAGAAAAAGTTACATGAATTAGTATAAAAACTCGTCAAGTCACCAGCCACTTTAAAGACAATATCGTCAATGTTTAATATCATTTCTTGAACTGGGTGTGCCATCGAGAAAAAAATGTCATTTTTGAAGGACTTTCACATGGGAGGGGCAGGAAGGACTCACTCGATTTTTTATATATTTATCCTTTTTCTTGGAACCGTTCACAAGTTAATGTGTACAAGATTTCAAATTCTTAGCTTGACGCGTTCAAAAGTTATGGGAAAATATTGTTGAATACGTGTCTTAAAGATTTTTTGTATTGAAGGTACCAGAAGGAGTTAAAGGGATTCGCTGCCTAGTAAACTCGAACTTTGTTTTCACTCAAAACTATTTTGTGCGAAATTCCGAATTCATAGCTAAACGATTACTTGAATTATAGCGAGTTTCGTAATTAAGTGAAGATATTTTGAAAGGAAATGTGTATGGCAGCCACACGAAGGACTAAAAGGATTTTCTTGACAATCGTACATTATGCTCCAACTATTGAAAAATTAACACACACAAAATTTCCAAGTCGTAGCTTAAACCCGTATGAAGTGATCGGCCAATATTCTTGAACACGTGTTTTAAGGACATTTTGTATGGCAGCTACCTGAAGAAGTGGGCCGATTTTACCCGTGAACGAACTTAGCCTTACAATTTCAACCAAACACTCAGATTGAAAATTTCATGACCATAGGTCAAGCTGTTCTTGAGTTATCGTGCTAACAGACATACAGACGGATGTCAAGAGGATTTGAGGTTCTTAGCCACAAATAAATAAAAAATATATAATTTTTTTTCGTCCGAGGCTTGGTTCTATGTGTTACATATTTTTCGGCTGGATCAAACATGATTTCATCTAGAGTATAAAAAGTATTGTTATCGACCTGAAATTTCAAAAAAAGTTGCTACCCTAATTTTTTTTTCACGTTTAAAAAATTGTCCGCCGTACGCAAAACTGTTTGAAGGTTCGTAGCTCTCAAACCCCTTGATATAGCAAGTTGAAATTTTTATGGTAGGTAGAATGGGTTAACCCCTAAGAGTTTATAATAAGTATCCTACTAACGATATAATTTTTCTGTAAGCCGATCATGAATCATGATTCATGAAATTGGACACTGTTGTCAGCGAATGTGAATAATACATTATTGCTATTCCTATTGATTCGAAACCAAATGTGTTTTTCTTGGAAGCCCTGTGAACTCGCCGTCAAAACGGCGCTTCCTGTGCTAATTGTTCCCTGTTTTCGGCGGACGGGCCACCACGTAAACCAACCTAGTTCACGACAATAGCGCGTACTCAAGCGTTCCTTGCCTACTAGAATTGTCCTCTTTCTATTGCAGTAACAGAATAAAGATATAAATGACGTGTATTTTTTTAAAAACTACAAATACATTTTTTTAACTTTCAGATAATAAAGACCTTTGCAACAATGAGTTGAATGAAGAGAACGGTGCTGCAGATGGCGATGTTTCAAATTTATATACAGAGGAGACATTACATGAAAGTTCTCTAAGCCCGAAATCACCAATTAATTTAGAAATTGTTGAAAGGCATTCACCGGACAGGACCCTCGACGAAAGTGAAGATATTATGTTACCAAAACTTAGACTTAACGTATCGCTCGCTTCAGATCCTGCAATGAAGCCGGATGCAAAGGATCTGAAAGTAATTAATGATACGGCAGTGCACGAATATAAAAAAATTGACAGAGAAGAAGATCTAGCTATTTTACATGGGAACATAAAAAGTCCAACATCCGACGTACCGCAAAGAATGAAAGTATACATGTGCCATCCGTGCGGAATTGGATTCTCATCACTTTCAACACTAGAAGCCCACCAAACATACTACTGTTCTCATAGGTTTGATTTATAGACATTTACCTATGTTAAGAGAATATTTTACTTCTTTAGTTTCAGAAAAGATACTGATGAAGAAGTTCCGTCGAATAGTATGACTGTTGCGGAAAAACTCTCGTCTGGGGAACCTTCATTGAAAGCAATTAAGACTGGAAAACAATATGCATGTACTCAATGTTCATATAGCGCAGATAAAAAAGTTTCATTAAATCGTCATATGCGAATGCATCAGTCCTCACCGACACCAAGCTCAAATATTTCTAATGGAGACGATAGTTCTAGTCAAGTAAGTTAAGAAGAAGAGAACGAAAGCAAACAAAATTTAATAAATATTCTCTTCTAGCAAGTAGACCGATACTGCTCGGAATGTGATATTCGATTTTCAAACATTAAAACCTATCGTGCACATAAGCAACACTACTGCAGTTCTCGAAGAACTGATGGGTAACTAAACAATATTTTTTTCGCCTTGAAGAAAATGCTTATTATGTTTTTCAACTTAGGCAATGCACTACACCAAAAGCTTTAGATATGAAGAAAAGTGGATCTGTAAGTCCTCAAGGTTCATCTAAAACACCAACGTCTTCGTCACCTCCACAGCCTTTCTTGGCTCTTCCTACGAATCCTATTTTAATTATACCTTATTGTTTAGTAAGGACTGCAAGCTTATTGCCTGGACCACTGTGAGTACAATGAATTGAAATTTAATTGAATTAGAATGTAATGGTAACCTGACTATAACGTACCGGTACAAGGTTTTGGTTGGGAGTTGATCTGTAGATTGCTTAACATAATTTCAGATTAAGAGTCCACTGATAAAGGATGGCTAAAATGTATCCTTCCGTTATCAGTGTACTGGTATTTGAGCTAGTTTTCATTTCTTCGACCCATTTTTGGCAGATTATAAACCATATACAAATATTTATCTGTTTTAGTACATCCATAACTTCAGGAATTTCAAATCCGGACACTACTTGCTTTGCATTTGAAAATGGATCATTACAACCTCTAGCAATAGCTGTTACTGCTCAAGGCGAAAATGATGCTGTTGCCTCCAAAACACCAACAACGTGTAATGCGTCAACAGCCGCATTTTTAACAGAAAAAAACTCAAGAACCGTGCAATCCGACATTTTGAAGATTTCTAAAAAAGATGGAATCAATAGGTAATTAAGTTTAATTATTATGACGCCTAATATTGTAATTACATTTCTAATTATAGAGAATCTGCACCTTTAGATTTATCTTTAAGAAGATCGCCAGGTTTACAAAACCGCAACGATTTGAAGCTTGAAATCGAAGCAATGATTAAAGGAAAGGAAAATTTGTTGATAGGAAGTGGAAAGTTGACACCTGAACAAATTGTATGTGCGCCATCGTTACCAAATAGCCCTTCCTTAAGTCCATCACCCAGAAAAAGAACGTCAAGTCCTCGAGTTGAAAACATTTCGATATCACCTTGTGCAGTTACTTCCGAGCAATCAGAAGAACGACCCCACGGAGGAATAGAACTTGGAGTGAAATTAACAGAATCGAAAATTATCGCACCATTACTAAGTAAACATAATATGGAGTTAGCTATGAAGCTGACATCGTCACCAGGACATAAATCAAAAGATAATTCAAGCGCATTAAGTTCATCCTTACTAAATTTATCTACCAAATTGCCAGTAAATATAGTCTCCCCAATATCAAATATGCAACCGCAAATTTACGTTAAGCAAGGTGTATCAAAGTGTAAAGAGTGCAATATAGTATTCTGTAAATATGAAAATTACTTGGCACATAAGCAACATTACTGTTCAGCTCGTAATCAAGAAGATACAGAAACCGAGCCGAATGTATCTCCCACATTGGGAAGCCAATCGGATACAGTTCCTCCGCCTGTTGCATATCATCAGCTCATATGTGCAGCGTGTGGTATAAAGTATACATCTCTAGATAACTTACGAGCTCATCAGTCATTTTACTGTCCAAAAGGTATAGAACTATCTACTCAGGTAAGAATTTTGTTTTAAATACAATACCGAAATTTGTTAATCCTTAAATCAATTTCTTTTCTAGGTTTCGGTCGAAAAAGACAAGTGTACTAAATGTAAAACTCCACATGAAATCGGAACGCATTGCTTAGTTACACAAAATTCTTATAAATGTCCGGTCTGTGATGTTGTAAGTTTAAGTACTGCTGAAAGTAGAAAACACCTTGAAACACATGGAAGTGTAAAGGCTTTTAGGTGTTCAATATGCCGATATAAAGGAAACACTTTACGGTAAGTCATAAATAAGCATATGGCAACTTAAGCCGCTGATTTTTCTGCTTAGATATAGTTCCATTTTCTGGAAGCTTCGCTTGCAACTCCGTCAGGAGAGCCCAAATTGAACTTGTGCCTCCAAAATACACCGTCTCCAGTCATCTCGGTCCAGTGACAAAGTCTTTTAATTTTAAAATTTCAGCAACGATATGTCATCCATGTCGATTAAGTCCTCCTATTGTTTATATGAATTTTCTGGTGGTCGATTTTCTACTACACGTTCTAAATAGTAGATCATCATCCTGTTTTGATTGAAATCCTCTTCAAGAGTTTGGTCTTTTGCTCATTAACCCGACTTTCTAAACTGCTAACTCCAGGTTCACAAGTCTTCTTGGCGTTGGCTATCGATCGTGCGACACTATTTACGCCATTGGTGTTTTATGCCGTTACTTCGATAAACTTCAATTGCAGTGTTACAGCGTAATATTGAAGATGAGACCATCTTCCTCTTTCAAACTCGCCAGTCAGATTTAATTCAGATGCATCTAAGTTTCTATTTGACTATAAAATTTATAATTACATTTCTTATTTCTGATCTACTATTGTTTGTGTCAAGAAAAAAATGTAACAATATCCAGAACCGCGTATAGCACGACTCATAATACATTCACTTTAAAATGGCTAGAAATTTACAAATAAATAACTAATTTCTTTATATTACTGACTTCATCACAGAATTTCTATTACAGCGGAATGAGGACGCATATCCGCATGCATTTCGACAAAAAGACATCTGATTTTAATGAGGAAAACTACATGTCTTGTATTTTGGAAGAAGACGGGACTGAAATTCATAGTTCAGGTGCAGTTACACCAGATCAACATTTGCAACAGCAGCTGTTCAATTGCGAGATTTGTAATTATTCTTCTTCATATAAAGGAAATGTGGTAAGTTCGAAAACATCGATGTAAATATTATTTTAAATATTTAGAGTGTCAGTGGTTATCGTAAAGTAAAGTCTATCATCTTAAAGGACGTGGGTTCAAATCAAACTCATGTGATGGTTCTTAGCTTTTTCTTATACCCAGTTTTCCTTACTCTTCAACAATTCTCAAACAAAAAACATTCTTAATCATCCTTTCATACCCGTTCTCCTCTCCCCGTCGGTGTTGAACGATATCCTAACAATGTATCTCCAGGACGAACTTCAAAGAAACACTTAGATCGGAGGAATGTACCGACTGTACTCTGCAATGTTTGAAATTTAACCGGTAAAATATCGAAGGTCTAAGGCCCAGAAAACTGCCACCTCAGGCTCAGTTGCCTTCTTCCAACTGCCTGAAATTTAAACAAAATATGTATGTGTAATGTTCTCCTCAGCATATATGTAGGTCGAGGCAGTACCTGCACACGTTGGAGTCACCAATCTCATCTTCATTAGTAAGCAGTGCCCTGTGAGCATTCCGACGAGTAACCGCAAACTTTCCCTATTCCATGCGCTTCCGTCCGTTCAGTCTTGGCCAGAGTGCCCTAGAGGCTCTACATCTCGCAATAAAATAATAAAGCATTTTTCTACCGCATTCACTAATTACAGCAATTGGCAACGCTTTTTGATTTCATTTACTACTCGATCGCTGTTACTAATCTAAATTGTATTTATCATCATCAATGGACCGACAGCCCAAATCGAGCCAGGGTCTGCAGAATACATATTCTGAAGTCGTCTCGGTTCAGCGCCCGCTCCCTCCAATTTGAGCATCTAAGAAGCGATCTGCAATCTGCGTCAACCGGTCGTTACCATGAGCTCTACCTTTCAGTATGCGTTTGGGAATTCTTCCGTCGTCCATTCGCTCCACATGACCTGCCCATTGTAGCTTACGAAATTTGATGAAGAGTAGATGCGGCTGGGTCGTCATAGATGTTATACAACTCGCTGTTGTACCGGATACGCCATTCAGTGCCTTCTTTTACTGGTCCCAAAATTCTTCGAAGAATTCGTCGTTCAAAAGAGTCTATTGATTTTTCAGACGCTTGGGTGAGACTCCACGTTTCGTTTGCATACAGTAGCACAGGTCTTATTATGGTCTTGTATATGCGAAGTTTGCTCAGCCTGTGCAGTTGTGTTTTCGTTTCTTTAGTTTATCGATATCAAATTTGGGTGTCCTACCTACATAATGCCATTCGACATCGATATTTCACTTTTACGAGGTAGTGGTCGGAGTCGCAGTTTGCTCCAAGAAAAGATCGTACGTCTAGAATTTTCTCTCGATAAAAACGTGGTCAATATGGTTGAAAGTGCGGCCATTCGGAGATGACCACGTTCTTTTATGACAGTTGCGATGGGGGAACTAAGTTTTTGCTGGTAGCAAAGTCGATCAGACGTCATCCATTGTCATTGTTGATATTTACCGCGTTTATATGGAGGATTGAATTCGGATTCAATCTTCTAAAATCGCATGTAAACGCAGATCGGATTGAAGCAAGGTCGACTCGATCCAGACTAACTTGTCGACCTGGATGGAATCGAAACCGGCTATGTCGTTCATTTTAATACCATTTCATGTTTCGATCTTTCGATCCAGTGTTGTTGCGAACGTGATCTAAATTTCGATCTTTCGATCTTTGGATTCTCCGTGTAAACGGAGTAATGATGGTCCAACTCTTGCATTAAAGTCTCCTAGAGCATCTTTATGTCATTGTATGGTATGAATATGTCCTTCACTGCATCATCTTTTTCCTCTGTTGGAGCGTGAAAGCTTACCAGCCATACATTGCAAACTTTGGTTTTTATGCGGATCGCACACAATCTTTTGTTTACGGGATCGAAGTTGGTAATTAAGGTCTTAAATTTGCTATCTACCACGAAAGCTACTCCAAATTCCATGCTCACCGAAGGTTTTCCACTGGTTAGTATTGTGTGTGTCCTTTATTAGTCTCGCTGTCAAGGCATCTCGTTTCTTGGACCACCAGAATGTTGATGTTGTATCCTGAAACTTCATTAAGAGGTTCTCGAGAGAGGCTATAGTCCTGCTTTCGGAACAATAAGTTTTTTCCGGGGATGAGTTGTTAGTCCATCGCTCAAACTGGAGAGCCAAGTATATAGTACATAACCATGTGAACAACTTTCAGCCGGTTATGGAGTATTGGAGTTCTCACAGCTATGCTGCGAGTCCAACTACACCGGTCTCAGACTTACTTCCTGATACGCATTGATGGCACTGGCCATTCAGGGTGCGTTATCTCAGCCTGGGCTTGCGACTGGCTACGGCGGAGCTCGTATTATAGACTCGTTTTCTCTTTGACCTCATCAACTAGTATTCTGGTTGCCAGGGTAGCATGTATCAATACGATTGACTGATTGCGGCATATCGTGACTGATTTATGTTGTTTTGTTTTAAGCTTATCACACGACTGTGTGTATTATTGCGAAGAAAAAAATGCTTTTATGCCAACATCTGTGTAATTAATTAACTACTATAATATTAATCTACTATTTTACTTTTTAGATGAGACATATGAAACTGGTACACCCACAGTCTAGAACAACGCCTCCCTCAGTGTCGCCTGAAGCTGCAGGTAATATGGATGATTCATTTCACAACGGCGAAAGAACTCAAAACAAATGTGATGAAAGGTAATTACATAGTTGCAAAAAAGTTTCTAGTATTTGATTTATTTTTAACATGCCCACGTTTCATTTGCAGTATTACAGTAAAAACAGAACCGGTAGATACAAAATTCAGTGATACGGAACCCCCAACTGATAACATAATAGATGTAAAACCTGAACCAGAAGAAAAGGCTCATTCTGACACCAATATTCCAGTTGTATCGTGTACATCTCCAATTAGTTTAGATGAAAATATGTGCCCCTTAAAGTACTGCCAAAATTGCGATATAAAATTCAAATATATGAACTCATTTCTTGCACATAAGCAATTCTACTGCAAAAGTAACCGGGATGATAACGAAACTCCAAGCCTTGTACCAGTTAAATCACCAACGCTGGGCAATAAGAATAAAGAGAATTTGGAGACTGCTTTAAAATAGAATCATTAATTTAACGAGTAATTTCACATAGAATGTGAGTATTGTATCAAAAAGAACAATCATATCACAAAAGGTGCTTTCCCCCGATTTGAAAAATTATGTAATTGTAAAGGTCACGTTAAAAACCGGTATTACTGGATGTGATGGCGGTTTCTAAATGTTGATTTTTTTAAGACTATATATGTTAATAATAGCGCTTAGATAGGCGGTAAGGAATTATTTAAAAAATTTACCAATGTTTCTATTTTAGAAAATAAAATGATTCAATTTTCGTACTTGTATAAGTCGCTTGTTGCGAATGGATGTAATTATTGAAAAAAAAACGTTTGTTTATTTCCGCGCTACTACTGTTCAAATATCTCAATATCGCTCTCTACAATTTAAACACTACTATAGGCTGATCATAGGAAAATGAACTTTTCACTTAAGTAAGAAAATAGTGAAGTATATAAGCATTTTGTTGTGTATTTATAAAAAAAGGTTCTAAGATCAATTCAATGATGCCAAAGTTTTGTCTGACACCATGTCATTTAAGGAGAAAAATAAATAAATTGATCTTTGGTTTAACTGAATATTTGTATAAATTACGTTATGTTTAATTCCCCCATTTGTACTTGCAAATATTTTTTTTGTAAATGTTAGAAATTAAAACATAAAAATGTGAATGCAATAATTTCGAAAATACTTTCTCAAAACACGTAATTATAATATGCTAAAATGACAATAAAATATTTATTCAAAATTTATGAGTGTATAATACTCGTTTTACTTTTCGCCTTAACAGAGAACTATGGTTTAAAATATCTCGATATTATAAGAGGAAAACATTGTTTGTGTTATAGGCTTGTGTAGTTCGTGAACGAACTAGTTCGGAAGATAGTTCCCATAAGTGGAATGAACGAACTAGTTCGCAGTGAATTCCGGTCCTAGTTCGTTTGTAGGAAGTAGTTCGTCATCACATTTGCATACCACGTATCATTCCGCGAAGTTGGAACTGAAAGAAGGAACTAGTTCAGATCGCGAGGGAAGTGAGGTCCTTCTTTTTGTAGGTCATCACATTCAGTGTCAAGGAACCTTTTTTTTAGGTCCTCACATTGACTCGGAACTTGAAAAGAACTAGTTCCTTCCTGAGTGGAGACTTTTTTTTTTAGGTCCTCACATTCACTCCAAACTTGTAAGGAACTACTTCCTTCGTGAGTGAACTGCGAACTACAAGAACGAACTAGTTCGTGCGCGATCACTAAGGTGAACTAGAATGCGCAAGCCTATTGTGTAACTGCTTCGGATGCGAAAAACGGACAGTGTGAACTTATATCAATGGTTAGAACAGTTAAACCCTGATATAATCTTGTATTACCACACGATCTCAGAATTTAGTTTTTATCGGGAACCATCTTAAACTTTCAAAAAAAAAAGTTAGATTATTGTAGAAGTCATTTACTCCTAAATGGCAACAGTCAAAGCAAAGAACGATCCTAGTGGAGGAGTTCGTATGATGGTCTTCACAGACTCTGAAAATCAACTCAAAATTTTTAAATTTTCCAAATAGATGTTACATATTAACTGAGCCAGGACAAGACTTCCTTAATTACCCTAAGCATGGCCTGATAGACACTACAGTAGTCTGGACGACGGAATGTGATGATCATACACAAAAAAAACCCAATGATTCCTCCTCACTCAACTTACGGAACTTATAACTCAAGAAATCGTTTAGATTAGATTAGATCTCATCGAAGGAGAAGGGATTCCTGCAAGCACCGCGACCAGTGGTCTGTTGTGCTATACCTCATAGATCTTTGCATAAGGTCGCAGAGGGTTTTGATCAAACTTGCCCTTGATCATGATTACTAAATCGTCAGCATACACTTGAATTGATTCATTCTATCAGTGCACTCAATTGTGAGCGCTTGTTCAATGATTTAAAAGCGCGAGATCCATACGCGGCTGATGCTTATGATTCGGAGGGATCTGTGCGATGCAGGGTAAACGTTAACTAAATGCATACTACGATGAAATGTATAACCGGAATTACAAGCGAGTAATGGACGCATAAGAAGGTCATTAACAGTCTCCCTTCAATCCGATTATATTATCAGTTCCAGTTCATTGATTTTTGTCATTTTAATAATTCCACATCAATGCTGCTCCCTATTTAGCGAGATGAAATCAGCACTCTAAGCCCAACTGATTGAAATGTCGACCGAATCAGTTCAACAGTATTTATTAATAGTCTACTTTGGGAAACACATCTTATATTCGCCATTTCTCAAATTCGAATTACCAATGCAAAAATTTTATTCCAAACGCATACAATTAATAAATTCCCAAACTTCGCTCCATGACAGCATGTGGTTGCCTCAAAGCCTCTTGTGTATCGACAGTTCCAAGGAAGTCTGAAAACTCAATTATCTCGTCCTTACCCAACAAAATGTCACGCTGAAGATTGCTGTAAAAGACAAAGGTTTATTTTCGCAGATATATTGGCAATGTGCAACTCCTACCTTGATGATAAGAACGGTAACCTGCCAGTTTTGCTAGCCGCCCTCAACTCCATCGAAAGTTTCAACGGTGCATGAAGACCTTCCCGATTTCTTAACATTTGATAACTCAAATTTTGCTGTTGTTTTTCATAGTTCAGTTCGGAATCCTTCAGTGGATGGACAACAGAAATTTGAACCGCACAACTTTCATCGCCAGGCCCTGAAGAGCCCTGCGCAACATTAAAATTGTCCTTGGTGGTTGGTTTTACTTTAATTGAGGTGTCCTGAAAGTTGAATTATAGCTGTAACTTTATACTGTATTATTACTCATAAGGTAAAATCAATCACTTACCATTTTTAGAAGATTTTAAACGAAGTACAACAATTACTATGCGGCAGAATGACTTTTATTTCAATAGAACTGTTTGACTTGACGTGAAGTTGTATGCAATTCCCCGAAGGTGGGTATTGCCAGCAATGTTCGACAATTTGAATACAGCAAGGCTGTCAGAAGCGTTTGATAAAGGCTACCCAGCAGACAAAGTTTTGTACACTGTACGTCAAAATAGACCGGATAAAACCGGTATAACATAATAAATTTTAAGTTACGATGACTAAAAAGAACGTGAATGCGGCTCAAGGTTTTTTCAATCCCGAAACTTCCAAAAAAATATAGACATGACCTTGACTTGACTATTTAATGCATATTTGTCGAAAATCTAGCTTCTTGCACGAATATGCGAAAGGTGATTTACTTCTCTTACATATATTGCGAGAAATGAGTACTAGATACCCCTTGCATTTATAGCAGAACTTTCTTCATAGCTGTGTGTATGCTATCTCTGTCGTGCATATAAATATGTAACCCTGCCTACTGGGTTGTTAAGTTTTCCGAAGGCATCCGCTGAATGATTACTGAATTCAGGGCTGCCATACTGCATGGGTACATGCATATAGCCGCCTTTAAACTATAGCCGCTCAGCGAAATTGAACATCTGATCACCGGAGTCATACAAACATGACAGCCCCATACAAGATGCAACAATGGAGGGTGTAGAGCCCGTGACTTGGGTGGTGGATGCTAAAAACAAGATTTCTATTAAAGTGGACGATTTTGTTAGGCAAAGTCAAGTGAAATGCTTTATAAACTCTTTTTAAAAATGGGAATTGGACTAATTTCTTTTCCGGAATTGATTTTTTATCAAATTAGGATTAAAAAAAATATTGCAGTTTTCAGCAATGCCGTCATTCCCGCCATTTCAAAAATATGCAGGTAAATTGCTAATTTCTATAGAAAGATAATTTTTGCTATATGAAACACATCGAATATTCCTAGATTCTGAATATTTGGTATTTAGTATAGACTGTAGAAAGTAATAATGAGAGAATAATGCAGCCTGCATTGTTCAAGCGATGCATTAATCTTGTACAGGTACCGAATTTCTTGGCCGGCCAAAAGTAAAGACCTTCCTGTACTTGTCCATGTACAATCGATTATTTGGGTCGTCGTCAGTCTGAGAAGTAGCTATTGCATCCTTACTTCTTGCGGTATGTCCCTTGAGCCTCTCCCAGAAAATATTAGCGACAATCAGTAGTATTAACGTTATAAAAATTGTTGTTGCCGCTTGAGTGACCAGTGACGTCCCTCTTGATCTCCTGGAGCACCGTTGCTGGTGGTTTAATTTCGGAGAACTCATTCGTAAAACGTTGCTATGGGCCCCGAAATAGTTAAAATATGTTGAATTCTAGCTCTGCTGAGAACCTCTCTGGTGTTACGTGTACGTTTGGGTCGGATCCCATCCACTATAATTATAACATGATTTTTTAATTTTTTTTTTAAGATTAAATGAGTAAGCATGTTTCAATATATATGTTGGGTAAATTTTTAGAACCGAGCACTAGCGAAAAAAGGATAAAAATATTTTTCGTATTTTTGAAACACTTCAGGAGTATAAACTAAACTTTGATTTGTTTCCGTTTATGGTCAACACAAATATTTGGCATTTTCATTTTATAACTACAAAAAAAAACCATTTCAAATTTCTAGTTTTGCTCACCCAGTACATTTTATTCGAACCGCCATGACGGTTCCGTTTGCCGTTTCTCGTCACACATGAACGCGAAAAAGGGAGTTTATATCCCTTCAGCCCCGCAGGGCTGCACGAAATGAAGTTGGAACGTAGCGCGCGTCAGCCAAACATGGCGGCTCGAATTGTACTGGCTGGATGAAATCAAACATTTTAAATCGTTTTTATTCATTGTTTTACGTCCTAAATGTCAAAAAATTTTATTGTCCATATCCTAAAACATACCAAAGCTTCATTTAGAAAGTATGTATGTATGTACCTATGTATATGTAAAATATGAAAAATCTCTTACATTACTTTTTCGCTTGTGCCCTTGTGCGCGATATGAAAAATTTTCCGAAAATATAACTTGTGATAAAAGCTGAAACTTTTTGTTTTTTGTTGTTGTGAAAATGAAATTTAAGCCTTGTAAGTATGTATTTGTTGTAGTTTCACTAGAAATATTGAAATGTAGAAACAATAATAATTTATAATTTGATGAATCTATTGATGCAATTTTTTCATCACACTTTTAACAAATACAAGTAAATTTTCCCAAAAGTTGTCATGAATATTTTTAAATGTGTTAAAAGGAAATCCCGAAGTATGTCGATAAAAAAACGTAAGGGACTTATTCCAGTTTCACATTAAACGGTTTATATGTATTTATAATTTCTAATTTTGTTAAGTTACCCCTTTCGCAGACACACCTTTTTCTAAAAATAAGAAAGATAATAATTTCAGTAAAGGGTTCAGTTTTAACGTATGTTCAAAATTATCGCTTATAAACTTTGTATACACACTTTGTTGTTCTCCACCCCCTCCTACCATTTTCATTTCTTTCAGAGTTCTTAATTTTCTTAATTTTTTTAAACTACAACACGTTGAACACCCAACTATAATAAGTAGTGTCTTTTTTAATTCACAATGAAATTATGGAAAATCAATAAAATTTAATAAGTTATGTACTATTGTTATTAATAATATATTATTGTATTATATATTATTTTTTTGTTTATTTGTGGCTAAAAACCCCAAATCTTTGCGTCCGTCTCTCTGTCCGTTAGCACGATAACTCAAAAACGCCTTTACCTATAGGATCTTAAAATTTTTAATCTGGATGTTTGGTCAAATTTTCTAAGTTCGTTAACGGGTAAAATCGTCCTACTCCTTGGAGTAGCTGCCATACAAAATGTCCTTAAAACATGTGTTCAAGAATATTGGCCGATAGCTTCAGAATAGTTTAAGCTACGACTTTGAATTTTGTATATGTTAATTTTCCAGTTGTTGGAGCAGAATATATAATTATGAAGAAAATCCTATTGATCCTTCATGTAGCTGGTATACAAATATCCTGTCAAAATGTCTTCACTTAATTTACGGATCTAACTACATATAACACAAGTTATTTTTTAGCTTCGGAATTTTATAGAAATTAGTTTTGAGTGAAAACGAGAATTCAGTTTACTAGTCAGCTAAATAATTTTCTGATAGCTTCCATACAAAAAATCCTTAAGACACGTGTTCAAAAATATTTTTCGATAGCTTTGTAACGCTTCAAGCTAGAAATTTGAAATTTTGCATACAAGAATTTTTAAATGATTTCAGTTAAACGGATATACTCGTATATGCAAGAAATGGAGTGAATCCTTCCTTCAAAAGTCCTTGAAAAAAGATAAATTTATTTTTGGTGATTCCTAGTTACCTAAAACACTATAGTTTTTAATACCAACCAAATAAAAGTGCTTAATAAAGGACAAACAACAGGTGCACTTCTAATTATACTCTAGATGAACATATAGAGTATTATAAGTTTAATCCAGCCCGAAAAGTTTGTAACGCATAGAACGGAGCCTCGGACGAAAAAAAGTTATATATTATTTTGTGTTTATTTTTGGCCAAAACCCCCAAATCCGTTTGCACGATAACTCAAGAACGCGTTGACCTAGGAAGTTGAAATTTTGTCAGAACTTATAAAATGGAAAAAGTAAGGCTAAGTTCGTTAATGGGCGATATCCTTCCACTCCTTCGGGTACCTCCCATACAAGAGTCCTTGAAACACATTTTCACAATTATTGCTCGAATGCTTCAAGTTAGGAACTTGCAATTTTGCATACTTAAAGTTTACAATGTTTGAATCGAAAGTTCCGAATATGATGCAAATCGAATAAGTCCTTCGTGTAGCAGCCTAGAAAAGACCTTCAAAAATGTATGCATGTTACTGAATCCACTATAACTCCAGAACGAATTAAAGCAGGAATTTAAAATTTTACAGGAATTAGTTTTACACCAAAACCAAAACGGAGTTCATTAATTAGCGCCATCTGTTGACTCCTTCGAGTAGCTGTCATTCAAAAGTCCTTAATAAACATGTTCACCAATATTGAACGATAACTTTAGAACGCTTTAAGTTACGACTTTGAAATTTTATACACATTAATTTTATAATAGTCGCAGCTGAAACTATTAATATGAAAAATAAGTCTTTCATGTAGTTGCCATACAAAAATTCTGTAAAATGTCCTAACTTACTTTATGGAACTGACTATAAATCAAAAAATCGAGTAGCCACTATACAACAATTTCAACCTGTAAGTAAAAGGTCATGTAATAATTGCTTGTGCTCTCCTCATTCTTTTGATATATTTCCAACTAAAATATAAATCGGAGTTCAGTATTTCATCTAGAGTATCATACGATTGGCTTGCAGCCGATCGTCACTGCAGTATGTTTTAATAATAATTTTACAATATGAAAAATAGGTGGCCACTTCACAAATCTTCATTATTCATTCTGAACTTCAACTTCCTTATTCCTCAAAACTAATTTGTACAAATTACCGAACATATACAAATTTTGCGAAAGTATAGAAATAGTTTTTAAAAAGTGGGTGGCCGCCACCACTGCACCCTCCCATCCCACCAACCCATCCGCCACTGGTTGGATTGGTGGTCCACTGGAACTCTACATCCTTAATAAAGCTGCTGATAACTATTTTCTTTTTGCCGAGTGTTGATTGAAGCGATATCTCCTGAGTTTCAATAACGCAGTTTCCCATGCTGCGTATTGTGCCTACATCCTTTAACATGATTTTCTCTCTTTCGCCGTTACATATGATGTGTGCTGCGACTGGCTTATTTGCATAGAAAACAGCCAGGTATTTTTCGTCACTAGATTGTTTTTTTTTTTGCAAAATGTTCGGGTGGTCGTCGTCTCAAATATTGGATATAGCGCAAGAAAATTGAGTTTTTGGTAAGTCATGAAAATATAAATATATTAAAATTCAACTCCTCTTGAAAACTATAATACCAACAACCGTAAGGTAAGCTTCGGCTTCTTCGGTGATATTGTAGCTGTCTTCTTCGTGAAAAGGCATGGAGATCAACGAATGAAAAGGCATTACTAGATTTCCGTGCTAATTGGGCTGCAATCCCAATCGAAACGAATACGTCAAAAAACGTTATAAACATTTGTGAAATTGTTGGAAAGTTGATTATCCACTGTCGGTACTCAGATCCGAGAAGCCTACATAAAACGCAGCAATATCAGATGCTTACAACTTCAAAACCAAGAGACGGTCATATACTTAATTTAATTAATTTTATAAAAATTTAATACCTACATTATGATTAGACTAAAGAATATAGTAATCACCGAGAGTGAGCGTTCCATGTATGTACTATGTACATGTTTACGAAACTCGTACGTTGTACAGTGAATGAATATGCATTCTAATAAAATTGATTATTTGGGAGTTCTATAGCATCCATCACTTTTTGGTGAAAAGTTACTTTTTTCTGAATTTTTTTTTTTTTATGGCCGCGATTGCACAGCTATAACGACATAGGGTGGGTATAAAATGGTATGGTAGGGGATTTAGGTCGGTGGAACAGGAGGGAAGCGTCTAAAGTGTCGGTGGACGTTATTTTTGAACCGCTGAAGGTCATACTTATCAGGGAATAGATCCATTGCCAGCAGATCTTCCTCATTACTGATGTTTGGGGGATGAAGGACTGCCTAAATTTCATTGTTCTCCACGAATGGGGCTGAACGGTATACTCGTGGGCGCGTGAAACTTGGTGAGTGTTACGGGGGGGGGGCGACTAAGAGTTGGAGATAAACTCCATTTCGGAGGAGGATTTAACTTAACTTTTGTACTAACTCATACTCAGCAAGGAAAGGGTACGACTTTTTGGTTACATAGAGCAGTGAAACCCCTACTAACGCTTCAAATATTATTTCTTACTTACTTAGCAAAATCCATGGGATATTAATTACATTTCGTTTAATTGTCATCGAGTTACGAGTATATCTAAGTATCGTGCGTAAGTTCCATATTTTTGTACTAAAATATATGTAAAAGAAGCCATCCTTATTTTTCGTTTTATAATTTATTGTTTTATTACTTATAGTTTCCAACGAGAAACCCAAAGGGAAATATTTATGGCATTGTCATAAGAAATTTAAAATTGTCTGTTATCGACTGAACAACGGCTCTCATTCCCGATCGACAGTTAATTTTCAGTTGGATCATCTCAGATCTCAGATCACGTTTCTACCTTGATCAGATCGAGTTTTGTATTATATCTTACCTATCAACATATATGTAGGTATGGTAGGTATGGTTACATCAGTCCAGAGCGGCAACTCGTATGCTTTATCACAAGAGCTAGCCATCAGTACCTAATTGGTTGATATTTCCTCTACCTGCCTTTTCTTCAGTCAGGCATTTAATTGGCCGATTGTTTTAAGTTTTTATATACGGCCACAGCGAGCAGACAAGGTGATCTAGGCAAGTACGGCAGATAGGTAAAATGGTTGAATGGCTTCGTTAAACTAAGCAATCAACCAATTTCGATCACACAAAGTCGTTCCGACATTCTCATTTCTAAAGAATCAATGAAATAAATTCGTTTTCAGGATTTTAACACTTTTGTGTGAAAATTGAAACACTTTCAACAACCATTTAAGTAGTTTCGACTCGGTAATAGAAACCCGAAAAAAAGGAGATAGCACAAATTCCTAGATACGGGTGCATACAGCAAAATGCCGTAAATGTCAAAATGTTTTCGTTAAAATATAATTTAAAGGATCTCAAAACCGAGGTAAGTGAGTCTTATTTCTTGGTTACGGAAATGGTTGCGTCTGAAGGCGGTAACATGAAAGGAGTAGCTCGAGTAAAACGTGTCTCTCCTACCTACGGATAAAGGACTAGACTGCTCTAACGACTAACATTTTCAATTTCACTTATTTTACCTCGTCACTATTGTGATTGATTTAAACAAGAATTTTACTTCGCCGATTTTTATTGAAAAAGTCCAAATATGTAGTAAAATGTATTTTTTCCCCATAGTCCATACTCCCGCATCCTTAGAGTGTCTAGTAGATTGGCTACTTTTTAAGACGAGATTTCTTGTTATATTTTGAGCAAATAAATGTTTTTCAGGTAGGTTAATTTTCAATATCCGCGGTATAGAAGTCTTTCCGGCATGTACCCTCACACACGTAAGTTTTAATATCTGCAAAATTTATAGTCACAATTCATTATGTTGTAGCATGTTTTTTAGGGGATTAAATTACCTTTCATTTGATGTAAGCCTCGATATTCCAGCTGTACTCGTTTTTGAGAAATTTCCTTCAAAATACAAAATTTTTCTACTGGGATCATATTTCTATTGGATCAATTCTATTTTTCTCAGAAATCATATTATTAAAATGTTAATTATTCTGTTTTATTGTGCGTATTAATTTGTGTAATTTGTGCACAAGCTGAGCAAACTTCGCATATACAAAACCATAATAAGACCTCTGCTACTATATGCAAGTGAAACGTGGACTCTCACCCAAGCGTCTTAAAAATCAATAGACGCTTTTAAACGACGAATTCTTCGAAGAATTTTGGGACCAGTAAGAGAAGGCACTGAATGGCGTATTCGGTACAACAACGAGTTGTATAACATCTATGACGACCCAGCCGCATCGACTCTTATAAAATTCCACTCATTGTTTGCAATAAAAGAATATTTTTATGGTTTATTTAAAAAAAAAATTAAAATAACATAAACGTTCGAAATGGCCACCTTTATTATGAATGCGCGCTAAAGCGCGTTTTTCAAATATTGTATAAGGATTCATACTACTTAACTGATGCCTTACTTCTGTTGGTTCTATCTCCACAACGACTAAAGCTAGAAATCTATAAACTTATAAATACGTAGGAGTATATTAGGGGAGAATCCAAAAAATAAATTTTATGACTTCACAAAATGTTCCAAAATGTTAGGGATCACTCATGTTGGAAAATTAAAATTCTAACAATTATGGACATACTACTTCAGAGAAAAGTGTATAGGGGTGGGTGCCTAAAACCTTTATCTTTCCGAAGATGATCTTCCATTAGAAGGATTTCTTTTATTAGATGTTGATAACCGAATTGTTCTTCCTCCATAAATTCCCAAATTCGAATTTTAATTACTGCTGCAGATGTTATTTATTCATGAACTATTCCCACCTTAGGAACTCCTTGATGGAAGTCCTGGTCGATTAAATCAAACTCATTTTATAATTAACCGATCCGGTTTATTTTTTTGACAATGTTCAGAAATTTGTGGAGCAAACCATAGTTTTATACCAACTGTTATTGAAAGTGTTCCTATTAATTATTTTTTCAAATGATTTCTTAATATAAATAATAAAATTATTCATTAGATAACTGAAAGCAAGTAATAGTCTCTTAAACCACATTATAGTAAATTAGCAATTACTTCTAATGAAACTTTATTTTTGAATAGTTAAATAATATAACATTAGTATGTCAAACTAACATTAGTATGTCAAACTAAAATTATTAATAAATTAATGTTTTTTATTAACTTTATTTAGAGAATTAAGATTTGATATGTATGTATGTAGAGTAATGCTAGATGTTCAGCAAGGAAGGTATTTATTGGTTTTTCTATTAATTAGAAACAAGATCGATTTGGATTTCAGTAATTCGCGCGTTTAGATTAAAAATCCGCACCAAGAGACAAAACACGAAGAAGAAGGGATATCTTATTCAAGTACCTATATATGATAAAAGAAATTTCTATTTCAACGAAAGTGCTTTTCAGTCCTCAAAAGTGCGCAATGATTCAAATATACAACATCTTCTCTATCATATTGCTTCCTTTTTTATATTTCTTCGTAAGGCGTAGAATTTTAATACAATTCAAATGTTTCTTCTTTTAAAATGTCTTCAGAAATAGTAGGTAATCTAATTTGGTAGTGTGCTTGAAAACATTCCTTCGGCGAGGTCATCGGTTCAATTCTCATTCGACGCATAGTTTACTTATATGCATCTGTACTAATATTTCAGTTGCTATTGGTTTCAAAATATCAATATAAAAATAGTGATCAGTGTGAAATAGTTAGAACTAGAACTAAAGGATTTAACGATGAGCAGGTGAGTTCTTACACTCATTACATACTTATCAGATTCGCAAATACCATCAGACCTTCCAGACAACTTGTTGTAGGCAACTTTGCTGTTCTGGTAGATCTTACAAATCACAGCCAATAGCATTAAGAAAATTATTAACATCACGATTTTTGACCTTACCATAACTAAGCTCACCGAACTGTACACTTCTGCCTATCAACGGCTAACCTCTTAAGACCAATTCGGTATTCGGGATACCGTATCCCCCTATATCAGTTTATTCAAAACCTCTCCAGTCTCCTGAACTGTTTCCAATAAACTTAGTGTAACGTGCGACAGATTTTTATATCTTTGCTTTCCAGCTTATGGTTCCACCAGCAAAAAGTATTACAAACATTTTGATGATATATTAATTCAATTTGCTTTTCTTGCTACTTTCCCCTTGGAAATGGGTTGGAATAAGAAGCGTCATGCGTCCAAGTCTTCCATGGCTGGTTTCCATTATGCATGATTGTATATGCTAGCTAACCCTTCTCGCTGGCTAACCTTCCATCAAACTACCTAGAAGATAAATAATTCATACATCTCTAAAGATGCCGAAGGAAGCACACGTGAGTTTACGAATAATAGCTACTCTAAAAAGTTTTTTTTTTTGTAGTTTGCCGGCATCAGAGGAGTTTCTGGTGTGAAACCCCATCACGAAATCCCTGACTGGTGATTAATCGCTGTCCTGACTACTGCCATTGAGGACATGACAGTAGGAAAATCTTCACTAAAACTGTGTTGGACTAGGTCCGAAGTAGATGGCATAGACTAGGGTGTATCATGCCTACTACCCAAAACACCCTTACAGCTAGTGATATTGTCGAGATTCATATCTACGAATTATATTCTTACTGAATTTTGAGAATGGCTATGGCAAAATTAGCTTCTATGGTAGCTTCTTACTATGAAAAAATTCCATTCTCAATAAGTAATTTCTCCTGCGGACAGCCATGTTAATATGAAATGAAGTGAGATATGAAACTTCATGCACCTAGGTTTTTCAAAAAAGGCTTCCACTATGCATGATTGTATTATTACTCTTTACGCTTACCAACCATCCTGCAGGCTACCTGGAAGGTGAATGATTCATCCATCTCCAAAGATACATTATTCCGAAGAAAGACTTTTCCAATAATCGGTCTATCGGCTACTGCTATTTGTAGAACTTAAGTTTTCGCGATTAAGGTTTGTCACATGCTTATTTCATGACACACCTGACATGTTGGTGAATCCAAACTGTTGACATGCCCGTACTACACACAGTATTAACGCTTTACACATCAGTTTTGTTACATCTTTGTAATAATGACCTCTTCCTCTACTTCTGTAGTGCAAAGCAAATATTGTATGGCCAGAAAATTGATACACTCAGAGAAAAAAACTAGTAAAATCACAAAAAACTATGTCAATTTAAAAAAAGCACTATGATGTTTCACTATTAACGTTTTTTTTATTAATTTAATAAAGTTCACCATAAATCTATAAAGTACACTAGGTTCTATGCAACTTTAAATTAAAAAGAATGAAATATTAATTCACTTCACTATATGATTCACAGTTCTATATGATTCAAAGTTAATATGAAAGTATTGGAGCATTAAGATAGTGTAAAAAGTGCATGCAAAAAGAATAGACCTATTACCACGTAAACTTAACGTAGTAAAATTTTAAATTTAAAATGCTTACTTTCAGTTTTAGGTGCTGTAGACATTTCATATGACCGAAAGAATTTTCCGATACGAATTAATTGGCGCACAATTTTAATGTGAATTCAATAATAAGAACATAACGCAGTCACGATCGGCTCCACGCCGATCTAAATACTGAACTCCTATTTATTATTTATTAGTTAAAGATATATCAAAGGAATTATTACATCACCTTTTACTTACAGGTAGAAACTATTGTATAGTGGCTACTCGATTTCTTGAACTCACTATATTCCATACATTAAGTTAGGACATTTTACAGAATTTTTGTATGGAAACTATGTACATCTGTACATGAAGGACTTATGGGATATTTTTCATATTAATAGTTTTAGCTGCGACTATTATAAAATCAACGTAGATTAAATTTATAATACATACTCTATATGATTTCATCTAGAGTATAATAACGACGCTAGTCCTGATGTTATAAAGTAAAATTGCGATAATTTAAATTTAAAATTTTCCCATTTTACTGAAATCCTGAAAATTTCTTAAAATATAATTTCTTAAAATTAAAACCATAATTTCAAATGATTTGTATTGAATACTTTATTAAGACTATTGGATATTTCTTCGCACCTATAGCATTTACACATATTTTAACTATAATGGTTTTCTAGGCAACACAATATGAATTAATCTGTGATCTAAACTATTTATAAATGAATCAAACTTGTATTATACAAGGTTTTGTCGAAATAAACTTAAAAATCGTTTAAACTTTCCAACAATAGCTATAAAGTGTTGTATTGCTAGTTTATAATAATAATAATAGTAATTTTATATTTAACTGTGGGTAAAAATATTAAATTCGGCAATACATAGTTAATAAGTAAACTTCGGAATCTGTAATAGATTTACCTACTTATATTTTTATCCAACACAAATACTCTTGTAGAGTTTTCTTACCTATGTACCTGAATTCTGGCTGATTTTAACACCCCTTTTCAACAAGCGTTCTCGATGTGGTGAGGATAAGAATATTTAATTTTTCTCTTAAAGTTAGCATATTAACAATTAAAAACTGTAAGTTTTCCTGGATAGAGAAAGTTAAAATTAATTTTTACCTTTCGCAACATCCATAAAAAGGAAAACAGTATTATTGAATACATAAAATATTTGAAGTTTTGTTACCAATCCCAGTGCACGGGTGTTCAAGAAGAAAAATGCCAATCAGCAATAGATTTAAAAAAAAATTTGCGTAGCCTATAATTTCTAGCGCATACCCTACGACCGATCTAAGAGACGCAAATATAAGACAACTCTGTTGAAATAATATTATCATTAACATTGTAATATTAAAACTTCTCGTTAATATTTTTACTAGTATTTTCCTATAGTATATGGAAGTAATCGCCAACAAATGACTTACTGAACCACTTATTTTAAAGTGACTAGAATAAAAATAGAGTTAATAGAGTAAATAGTAGCTCTTATTTGTGATATTACCTTGCATTGTCTTAATATAATTCAGCCTTAAATTTTTATTGACACATTGTTTTAATGAAAAAGAATTAATTTTTAGGTATTATATATATATTATAATATCGTCGGCTTGCAGAGAAAAGGCACTAAATCGATTTTTCTTGAATTTCAGGTAATACCACTTTAAGAATATTCCCTAAATTTTTTATTCGAAAAAAATTCAAGAAGTCGACGCCATTGGTTTTCACTAAATAATCACAGCATTGAGTGAAGATTTCAAGATTTCCTACAAAAACAAAAACTAAAAGTGCGATGAAATGTAAGTGCAAAATCAATAAATTTATTTAAATAAATTCGAACATAAAAAGAAGTTAAAAAAATTCGCATATAAAAAAATGATCGCCCTACCTTTTAGTAGGCAAGGTCTGGTTCCGCCTGTCCCTGACTAAATAATAAATAAAAGCCAGAAAAATTTAGTAATTTTTTCTGAACCTGAATTGCTAAATATGTAGTTGCTTGGAAAATTACAGTTTTGTTCATTTCTTAATACCTATGAACTATTTATCAGATTTGATGAATAAAAATGGGGCAAGTGCTTCTTGCCCTTTTCTAAGGTCGGTATGATCATGATGAAATTGATAGTCCTGACATTGAAAGATGTTTGTCAGGTGTTACTGTTTCCAAAGATGGGGCGATTTGTTTACAAGTAATGTAAAGGCGTGTTTACACTTTAGGGTTCGCGATATGCGACTATGGGCGGGGCAAAGGATTTTTACACCTGATTGAAAGGGGGGGGGGACTGTACCGTTTGAGACTGTTGATGTGGATCATGTAGGGCTATTTATAAGAAGTGTAACATACTTGGCAATGCTTATTTATCGGAGATATAAGACGGATTTAAGATTTTACATTTTACCGTCCCAAATTTTGTATTTGTTCTCATTAAACGTTGGATAATTCTCAAGATTTTCGTCAATTATTTATACAAAGGGCTAAGAAAAGGATACACTTCGTTAAAAGTAAAAATAGTCATTTAAAAGGTCGGATTGTATTTTCGTCGTTTAACTAACTCAACTAGTGACAATTCGACATTATTCAATTTTCTGGATAACAATATTATTGAACAGTGGTGCTAATTAAGAGTTTCCGCAGACCATAGATTTTCAATCGCGCGATAGTTTAGTAGAATTAATATGGGGAACACAGATCGGATAGTTTTGTCCAAACTAAATATTTGAATATGCAAGACGAATCTCTTTCGATTGATGTGCGACTAAACAATCGCATGCACGACGCCTTCTGAGCATGTACAAACGGACCAAATTAAAAATCTCGCACAACTGGGTTTCTCCTTGCATTTGGTCTTAAGAAACATGTCCCTTGGCCAAAGAAGACCCACTAGAAAGTAAATTCCAAGGAAAATTACAATAAAATAACAACACCTACCCTAACATACCCCATTCCGAACAACTGAAAGTTTCACGAAATTTGTTGAAATATGAGATGATCTCTCTTAACCCTTCGCAACCAAACTATCCGTCCGAAGTGGTTTAAAAAATTACAACATGCTCTGAACATTCCAGATGATATACGAAATTTATTTATAAGAAATAAAATGGCGACATGTTAAACAAATTTTTGATGAAGAGATGAAAATGTAAAAAAAAATTGTTCGCTAAAAAAAATTATAGCTTCGTCAATGTTAAATAATTTTTCATAATGTTTTGGCGGTTTCACTTCTTAGATATGCTAATTCTGGAAATAGATAAAATAGTAGCATAGTGCGCGTTTCAAAAAAGGTATTTATTCCGACATACGGAGAGGGTCAATTTTACGTCCAATGTCGATTCTATCCGGCCACGAAGGGTTAAGCATAAAAAGTGATCTGCCAAATTTCAAATTCGTGGCAATGAATTTCGGTTCTATTTCGCATATAGAGAAAAAAAACCTCAGCAGTAAGGGTGTTTCAGATAGTTGACACCCTCTGATGAGTAGGGGATACTATGTAGAAATGCACCATTTTTCATTAATTACTCCATATTCACTTACAAAAGTAACAAACAATAACGAATTAAATAGTAAATACAGTAAATATTTTTCCAGTTTTATACTAATAAAAAACAATAGAATACCAAATAATAGTAATTCAATGGTTTTATAGAAATTTTGATAAGTCAACGGATATTAAAATTTTAAAAATCAATTGAAAATTGATATGTTACTTGCTGTCTGCTTGTAGCACGAACCCGTTCTGATTGCAGCAAAATAATTTGAATGTTATTAAGGTTTGTGACCATAAATTCAAGCTACAGAGGCATAACAATCTGGTGCATTTCTCCCTATAAGCTCGTGGTGCAATTCTACCGATTCTGACTAGATGAACATTTTTTTTTTTTTTTTTTTTAATAAACAATAGCAAAAAAAACTAGCACTTTATTAAAACACACCTTAGACAGTGGTCGCTATTTTTATGCTTACCTAGAAAGGTTCAGGATTGATGTCTTTAAAGAAAAATGTTGCATATAGGTATAATAAAAGTTTTTCTTTTTCTTCGAATAACTGTTCGGTATTACTCGGTATTTTAACGATTCCTGAACGCGATCGTATGGATAGGAAAGAGAAAGAGAATACTACTTCTGCTTTGTAGATTTTACTTACGGTTGAGCGCCAATGGCGAGTGGTGCATTTCTACCTATGGTGCAGGGCTACCCATTCTACCCTATATACCATCCGATAAAGAAACAGCTCCTTCGGACCTAGTCCAACCCAGTTTGAAACTGGCTTCTCTAGTGAAGGTTTTTTAGCAATCATGCTTAAAAAAATTGTTAAGTGTGTTCTTGCAGGTTTAGTTAGACTTTTATAGTACGAATGTGGATATTCTGCCGAAGATAGCGTTAACGATGAGGAAATCGATCGACCTCCCAGAATTATAAGATTTATGTATTAGGAATAATAATATTAATTTATTTGTAGGATGGCTGAATGCTTCACAGGCATCCAAGAAATAATAGGGCAAGTAAGCGGTAGGCAGAAATTGTGTCTAGGTCTGTATGGCAAACTTAGCAAGGGTGTTGATCAGCAGCTGCTCGCCACATGATGAGGCAAGTGAGGCTGAGCCTCACCATTTTACAGAGGAAAAAGTCATCAAGTTACTAGTGATTTTTTATTTTAAAAATATTACTTTGACTCGTATCGATGTACATGCGTCTGATTCTCTAACAATCTTATTCAAAATTCTGTCTTCTTCTATCCTCGTTCACAATATTAAATTATCTGGAATAAAATACACAATTAAAAAAATACATTGACAATTGCATGTTTTGGATAGTAGGAAAATATCTCACACATTTTCAAGTAAATTTACATTGAATGTAATTTTAAATTTTCGGTTAGTAAAATTCAATTTGATACATTTGGCGTCCTAATATTATAGCTTTTTGATTCGCATTTCGCATTCGTGTTTAACTTGTTAATTCGCATTAATCGCATATTGTATACACCGAATGATAAATCATTACCTACGAATCACGGGCAACTTTTTGAAGACTTAAAGGCTCCAATTTTGAATGCCGCAGTCGTTAGTCTTTTCAAATATGCATAAACAAGGATATGAGTTATACCCACTAAATAAGGTTCTAACACCTGAAAAATTATAATGTCAATAGTATTCCTGTATGTACATACCTACACGTACTTTTGGGTAGGGTCTGTGGCCTTCGCTAATGTTGGTAAACGAAACAAGTACATACTAGAATAATAAAACATAAAAATAAATTTGATGATCTAATCGTTGTACACCACTAACTGAACTGAGGTGAAAAAATAGCATAAGGGGATGTAAGGGGGTTCCATACTTAACATAGTTTTCGACATATTTCAAAGGTTTGTCGAAATGTCGGATTGTTTTTTACTTCCACAGACTTATGATATAATCCTCGAGCCCGACCCATTTCACTATTTTTTTAATATTCAACCCTCAAGAGGTGTAATGGAGATGCATATGTTTTCACAATTTTACTTTTGTAAGTTTGTTGCAAGCTAGTAGTTTTTATGAAATTAAAGTTTGTAACGCATAGAACGGAGACTCGGACGCAATCATTTTTAGTTTCTTCTCAATTATGTCCGAAACACAAAAAAATATGCTTGTGCTAACTGTCGTCGAATTTGTATCCGAGGCTCTTTACCGTGCGTTACAAATTTTTCGTGCTGGATTAAACTTATAGTAAGTAGGTATATTTTATGATTTTATCTAGAGTATAAAAATTACTTTCCCGATTTTTCTAATTTTTTCGATCAATGCTTGATTCTTTAAGATCTAATATGCCTCTTTGGCACAGTTTACATTCCTATATCCCTGAAATGATTCCTCGACATCACCATCTACTGTATGTATGTACAACACTTTTGAACCACAATGAAACTCCTTTATCAAAAATACTTGCCTATGGTAGAAGCACCAAGAAAACTGCTATTCACTCTATTCTGATTTCTTTATGAACCCGGTTTTACCCGGCTGTAACAATATGGAAAGAGCTAGTTCGTGTTTTAAATTATTCTTTATTTTGTAACATTATACACTTAAAATGAATTAGAAACGATAATACGTGGTCAATTAATTTTAACATAGAACAAAACTTAAATGTGTTATGTACAAAATGTTTTACGTAGTACGTAATAGTTTACTGATTACATCTAAAAATGTTTTTCAATTTCTTTCTTAAAAACTACACGCTTCTTCATTGCACAACTTTTAAATTCATATAATGGGACGGTTGCATTTGTTATATCTTCGGGGTGACTTTAAAAATGTATTCTAAACTTGCCTTCCATGATCACGGCTTCGCCAAGATAGAATGGAACGGAGTGAAATATAATCAATAAAAAATCTTTGTATGTTCCGCTTGCCGTTTTTGAAATTTTACAGCGTTAATTATTATGTGGTCACATACTTAAGGCTACGGAAGTCGACGCCTGTTGATGGGCCGGATGTAAGTGCTGAGAAGGTGGTAGCGGCGGTGGAACTCCCAAATGGCTGTGATGAAGTACAGAGTGATGTAAGCCCATATGGGACATACCCATTGCCATTGAACTCATTTGATGTAAAGAGTGCGGCAAATGTAAACCCCCTTCGATTTTTGGTTTCGATTCAATTATATTTCCTATTCCACTTGGAGTGTGTTGAGAAATACTACCGGATAAGGGATCTTCTCGTTTCTTATTTTGCTTGCGTTCCTTTGCCCGTCTGTTCTGAAACCAAATTTTCACTTGTCGTTCTGATAGCTGAAGCGCTTGCGCTAGCTCTGTTTTTCGACGAATAGTTATATATCTAGAAGTATGATATTCCTTTTCCAACTCCAATCTCTGGAAGTCGGTGTAAACAACTCGATATTTATCCTTTGTTCTCGTCTTGCCTGAAAAGAAAAAAATTTCCATTACTTCTCTATAAATACACGATCAACTTAAATTATTATCTTTCTTTTATATTTAATGCAAAAGAACAAAATTTGTTCTATTATAGTTTCACGAAGTCAAGCACACTATCATAGAAATGAAAATAACGTCAAACAGACAGAATATAATAATTGGTGTATAATTTGGATAGTGTGGACAACTTCATACATTTCGGGGCTAATATAGGTTATAGTGGCAGTCATCCAAGCTGGGCTAATGTAGAAACGGACGAAATCAATCGATAGAGCGAGTAGGTCTCATATGTACGTGATACCACAATAACATCTCAACTGAGATTTCAACTAACGAGGAGGAACCATCATTGACACAACTCACACTAGACGCAATCAAAGCAGCACTATGTGACCAGTACCGCCGGGCAGGGAGGGGGGCAGGGGGGGGCTTCCCCCCCCTTAATTTGGTTTTTTCATATATAATACATAACAAATGGAGATTTATATATAAAAATACATACATTCATAACATCTTGCCCCCCTGGAAAAGACTGAAATGACGGCCCTGCCGCCGGGTGTTGGAGTTAGTCCGAAATAATAACTTGACCGCGCACGGAAAGGCTTTACTAAGGTTTAGTACGGCGTATGTGAGTGCCTTATTTCGTTGAGCCTACCGATAAAGAATTACCTCTAAATCGATTTAATTTGTTTTTATGAAAAGAAAACATATGAAAGTTTGCTTATTTTTTATTTATTTCAGCAGACCTTCTTTGGTTGCTTGTTGGCGAAGAACTTTGTTACATTAAGTTTTGTTTTCTCTTTTCTAAGATTACAAACAGAAAGGGATTATAACAGTAAAAAAGGATATAGGGTAATATTCAAAATTTTTAAAAGAAAAAGTTTTTTTTTACGGATACCGAACTGGACTTAAGAGGTTAGCTTTAATACTGTAGTGTACAGTCCAGTCAGCTTAGGGATGGGAGGTCAGAAATAGTATTGACTATGACATGATCTACTAGAACATCAAAGTTGCCTATAGCAAATCAACTACTGTCTGGTAGCTTTGATGGTATTTGTGAATCTGATAAGAATGTAAGCAGAACTCATCTGCTCAATGCAAAAGCCTTTAGTAATGATCCTATTAAACATTTCGCACTGTTCACTATTTATATTAATATTTCGAAGCAACTGATAAATTCGTATAAATAATTTATGCGTTAAGTGGGAATCGAACCCATGACATCGCAGAAGCAATGTTTACAAGACCTAGTACACTTGCACTGGACTACACCTGGCCTTGAGTAATAAAGTAATCAAGTAATTTGGGAAATAACAGCAATAGAAGGAAAAACCCTACAGGCGATCAAAGGATCTTTTGCCGACGACGATCCGCAAGTACCTGAAAAGGTTCCGAAGCATCGTGGTTTTATGACGATATGTATCGGTTTTTCCGCCATGGAACGCAGCACCAGGAATTGACAAAATACCAGTTGAACTGCTGTGCGGCTGTGCACAAGAAGAGGATGCAAATCATACAAAACAAGTGTCTTAAGATCATTTTGAATAAACCATGGCATTTCGCTACACAAGAACTTCACGCATTGACTAATTTACCGCGAATAATCGAGTTTATTGATCAGCAGACTGCAAAATTTATAACTAATTGCGCAAGCTCAAAAAGCCCTCTAATTCGGTCTATCTTTCCTGATCACCATCATTGATAGTTTTAAAAGTAGATTAAGGTTAGGTTAATTTAGTTTAAGTTAAATATAAGGCTTTCCATTCCGTTTTTCTTGTGTCGTAAGATTATAATATGGGAATAAAAAACTAAAGCTACACGCGAAATATTAACATTGAAGTTGTAAAGACCATAAAGTAGTCTGATCACTGTTGAATTTAAACTAGATTATAAGCTAAACACATATTCATAATTTGGAAATAAAACATAACGCAGTCAGGATCGGCTTCAAGCCAATCGTATGATACTCTAGATGAAATACTGAACTCCGATTTATATTTTAGTTGGAAATATATCAAAAGACTGAGGAGAGCACAAGCAATTATTACATGACTTTTTACTTACAGGTAGAAACTTTTGTATAGTGGTCGATTTTTTGATTTATAGTGAGTTCCATAAAGTAATTAGGAGTTAGTCATTCTTTCCCGTGTCAGTGGAGTGAAACTCCAACACGGAGTCCCCGACTGTGGACTAACCGCTATCCCTGAGGATATGACAAATTTGGAAAGAAACTTCACTGGAGAAGCCAGTTCATCATAAGATTGTGTAAATTAAAAAAAAAAAAAATTTCACAGCCACAAAACGCTGACCATATCCAAGGTTACAACCAGAGAATAGCCGAAATCAAAAGAAAAGCTTCTCAAAGTACACGCCTTTAGTCTAAGGTAGAGGACGCCCTTCTTGACCATTAAATTCTTCTCGGTAATAAATTTGGAATGGGATGTGGCTATATAGAATTTACCACAGCGATCCCACCAGCTGTCAAGGTGTTTCGGTTAGTAGGCAAGAATACACCTTCTGAAGAGTCTATGCCCTCCGATGACGAAACAGCTCCTTCGGACCTAGTCTAACACAATCTTATGATGAACTGGCTTCTCCAGTGAAGTTTCTTTCCAAATTTGTCATATCCTCAGGGATGGCGGTTAGTCCACAGTCGGGGACTCCGTGTTGGAGTTTCACTCCACTGACACGGGAAAGAATAACTAACCCCTAATCATAATAGCTTCTTTGGTAGCTTACCACGAAAAATCTAATAACAATTCCATAAAGTAAGTTAGGACATTTTACATAATTTTTGTATGGCAACTACATGAAGGACTCATGGGATATTTTTCATATTGATAGTTTCAGCTGCGACTATTATAAAATTAATGTTTGTAAAATTTCAAAGTCGTAAATTAAAGCTTTCTAAACTTATCGTGCAATATTGGTGAATATGTTTATTAAGGACTTTTGTATGACAGCTACCCGAAGGAGTCAACGGATGGCGCTAATTAATGAACTCCGTCTTGGTTTTGGTATAAAACTAATTCCTGTAAAATTTTAAATTCCTGCTCTAACTCATACGTATGCAAAATTTCAAGTTGCTAACTTGAAGCATTCGAGCGATAACTGGGAAAACGTGTTTCAAGGACTCTTGTATGGGAGGTACCCGAAGGATTGGAAGAATATCGCCCATTAACGAACTTAGCCTTACTTTTTCCATTTTACAAGTTGTGAAAAAATTTCAACTTCCTAGGTCAACGCGTTCTTGAGTTATCGTGCTAACGGACGGACGGACAGCAAACGGATTTGGGGGTTTGGGCCAAAAATAAACACAAAATAATAAATAACTTTTTTTCGTCCGAGGCTCGGTTCTATGCGTTACAAACTTTTCGGGCTGGATTAAACTTATAATACTCTATATGTTCATCTAGAGTATAAAAATCAATCAATCAATCAGTTGAATTTCTGCAAAATGATGAAACATGTCGCGGAAATACTACGCAAGATGATATGCAAAATTTGAACAGAGGAGAACCCTGCGAAAAAGCATCATATGTCCAATTTACAAGAAAGAAGATCAACTCTGCTCTGAGAATTACAGAGGAATATCATTGTTGTGTACAATGTACGTCATACTAACAAAAATAATTGAAAGTCATCTTAAGCCCTATACTAATGATACAATTGGCGAATACCAAGGTGGATTCAGAACCGAACGATCTACAACAGAACAGATATTCTCGGTGAAATGAGAAATGCTGGGAATGTAACACACCACCTTTTCGTAGATTTATAACAAACACACCACAGTATCGACAGGAGGATACTGTACCAAATCATGCTTGATTTTGGAATTCCACCAAAACTAGTCCGACTAGCAAGACTCACAATGAATCCCAAGTATGAATACAAACCGATTTCACAACCATCCTTCGAACGGAGTGTGGTTAAAAGCAGGGATATGGTCTAGCCCCCATGTTTTTCAACTTGGAACTATCGGAAAAACTCCAGTCGATACTTACCAATGGGATACTATTATTCAAGTCCACTCAACTATAATAGTAGCAAACGCTGACGTTAAAAATTGCGGAGTAAAATTTGGAAAGTATGGACAATTTCATATATCTTAGGGCTAATCTATCAAAAGACTGCAATGAAACGGACGAAATCAAACGACGGATCATGCTAGTAAATAAAACAAGTTATTCGGTACTTTCAATAATTAAATCCGAGAAAAGTGTAGGTACAGGAACAATAAGCTAAAATGTATAAAACTATAATAATATACGACATGTACTCTG
Source organism: Beris chalybata (assembly GCA_949128065.1). Lineage (NCBI taxonomy): Eukaryota > Metazoa > Arthropoda > Insecta > Diptera > Stratiomyidae > Beris > Beris chalybata. Next base: position 24,427,351 of record OX421896.1, on the reverse strand, counting down.
GCAGCGAAACGTAAACATTAATGCGAACTTAAGAAAAAATTACAGCATTCGAAAGAAAGGACCTTCGAAGAATTGTGAGAACTGTGAAGGAAGGAACGAACTGGCGAATGGCATACAACAATGGGGTTGTATTGTATCAACTATATACGATGAGCCAGAAGCTTCAAGCTACCTACATACGTAAACTGCATGTGAATGGAATAGAAGAGAATCTCCAAACATCCTCTTATAGACAAAGCGAGTGATAACAGTGTAGTATACAAACCACGTAAATGATGGGAAGACTCGATTGATGAAAATAGCAAAGCTTAAAAATTAGCAGCTGGAGGATGCGATCTTTGGATCGAGACGATTGGAGGCGATAACTTCAGGAAGCCGAATTGGACAATACGGATGAAATTAGAAATTAAGATGTACTCGTATGGTTTAATAATTAACAGGCAATTAGCAGGATTTTGTTATGTTATATTGGGAAAATTGAATAATTTCGAAGTTTCTCGAGTTGTTCTGTTTGACCACGAGAACACAATGCAATATTTTTTTTTAAATTTATTTACATACTTTATTTGGGACTAACAACATTTTCTAAAATTACTCTATCTTTGGGAAAAAAAAGTCATAAAAAATCACAAAAAAGCAGTATTTGTTGTTTTACATACATATGTAGACATTTTCTACCATATTTAGCTCCGGATGAATGGCGTAATGGCCGCTGCTCTAAGGAGCTTGTCAGCTTAATTGCGTCGCGATATTGATTCACCCGAGATACTCGTAGTGCAGATCAAATCCTTCTCGTTCGTACACTCAAATATAATTTTATCTTCATCAACCGGGGCAGTACGTGCACAGAATCAACTTTCAGTATGTCTTCACAGTATCATACAGAAAATATGGGTTTGAAGCGAACTGTTCATCAGATTAAGTTGTCCATAGAGACATACATATGTCCTGGAGACGACTCACACGCAAAACAATAATTGACACTAGGCCACTGTTTTTTCTCACTCACATTTATATTCACCCTTATTCTAAAATCCACCGGCTGAACCGTAAACTACGATTCACCTAATTTTAAATTATTGAAAACGCGTGAACGGTTCAATTTCTAGAAAATTTGACAGTGGAAATCCGCAATGAAATAGTCGCGTTCTTATACTTTTTATAGAAAGTTCTGGCAATAAATAAAGAGAAATTTGAAATGATCCATCCATTTCTCACATTTAAAGTATTAGAATTTTGGGCATTTTTCCGCCCTAAAATATGGTTTCAAATGCCCGGAAAAAATGTTTTTAAAGCATGTCGAAAAAGCAGTTTCCGGACGTTTTTAACTATCACATGAATGGAAATCGAATGTGAACCGCATAGCCAGCGGAAATAAGAAATCCGACTTTTTCCAGAATAAGCGTGATTATGTCCCGCTTTTGAATCACGCACGGGGTTTCTATAAAACGCCACAATTGATGATATTTTAGGTGTAACAAAATATAGTACTTTCAGGGGCTTTACATATAAAATAACAACTCCGAATGGATATGGTAAATTAATCTATTAGGTGTAATTAAACTTACTTCGAAAATATAAGTTTAACTCATCCGCTCGGTGCTACTATTATGATCCCTCCGAGTAGGCATCTATTTATCCGATCAAATTACATATAAATTACACCTAACGAATGCATAGAGAGAACCCCGTTCACTGGGGTAACATTGACATCAAATGAAGTAGGACTTCCTGAGACATCGATTCTGGGTTCTGATAGCACCGTATTTTTTAGTGTGTAGTGTTTATTCTGATTCCGTCTGTCCGAGCGCACCATAAATCAAGAACAAAAGAAATTTTGAATCTGAACGTTTAGTTAAATTTATAAGGTCAAATCGTCCTACTCCTTGAAGTAGCTTTCATACGAAAGGTTTTTAAAACACATGTTCATGACATAGTTTTGAGCTGAAAGTAGGATGGGTTTTGGTATTGAGCGAAATCTACTGATTTCTTCGTGTAGCTCCCAAACTTGTGTCCGGTAACTTTTCTTGATCGATAGTTTTTGTACGCTTTAATTTGAAATTTTATGCACATTAATTTTTTAATTTGTCCAGTTAAAGTAATTAATATGCTAAAAATCGAGAAAGTTCTTCCTACAACCCCAATGTGAAAAAGAAAAATATATATCCGCACTCCGTATATTTTTAGCTGTACGACGGATTAATTTTTCTTATTATTATAGTGTTAATCTTTCGAAATTTTCTTTTATTATATTCTTGAAAATATAATAATTAACGATAAAACTAATTTCTTAATAACTAAAGATACCCCAAAAAGGCGAAGAACGAATATTCGTTCGGTTGTGTGCAATGTGCACAGCTCCGAACGGGGTACTAAAACACTACGAGTCAAGATCTTATATCAAGTGATCGTTATATGTAAGTAATCAGAAGAGGCCATAGTAGATTTAGTGTATTATTGGCTTGAAGCAAGCAGAAGTCGTCAACATTATTCTGAAGCACCAGTTTTGAGAACTTTTGTATTGAACGTTCCCGAAGGAGTTCAAGGATGTAACTGATAAGTGAAGTCAGTCGTTCTTTTAACTTCAAACTAATTCCTAAAAAATATTTACTTCCTGCTGAAGAACTCGTCAATTCTTCGGTTATTGTGTTTTCTCTAATTGGCATCCATTTCTGAAGAACTACACGAAGGACTCCTTCGATTTTCTTTATATTCGGATTTATAGCTTAAAATATAGTAACATTGAAAAATCCTAACTTCAAGCATTCTGTCGATAATCGTGAATACGTGTTTACAGGACTATTGTCAAAGGATATCGTTCGTTAACGAATTTAGTTGTAATTTTTCTATTTGAAAGATGGCGATAAAATTCCATATCCTAGGTTATTGCGTTCCTGACTTATTATACGAACAGACGGACGGTTTCCAAACGGATTTCGATTTCGCTTTATAGCCACAACTGAACATAAAATAATACACACATGTATTTTTTTTTCGTCCCAGGTTCCGCTCTATACGTTACAGATTTTTGGGCTGAATTCAAATTAAACTCTATGATTTCTGAGTAGATTTATATTCGCATAGCAAAAAACATGGGAAATTACAATTAAACCTTGTACAATTAATAATTTAATGAGTATTGTGTGTTTACTTGAAATGGGTATTCTATATGTATACCCCAACAATCAATACGATTCGGAATTTCAACTTAATGACAACACGGTATTACTATTCCCGGCGATATCATAATAATATCACTTGCGTTAACATTTTAGCGTAAAATGTTAACTATTTTAAAGATATCTTCGCAATTGCATCGTAAATCAAATAACAATATAGTATTTTCCAAATAAAATTTGACTGGTTAGATTTATTATGTCTTGTAAGGGGTGGGGGGCTCGTAATATCGCTTGTAAGATTATCGGTAATTATATTAGCAATGTAAGTATTATTGCGCATTGATTGCTATTTCACTCGCGGATAAATAAAAGTATCAGGCACGTGAAACTTCGTATGGCTAGCGCGATAGCAAGCTCAAATCAAGAATTCTATAACCATAAAAACTTAGTTTTCATTCAGAAATAAAATTCCGATTGCTAAATTCCAGGAAGTAATCAAAAAATTGTGCGTAACCAGTTATACTTAAATTACATCGCTCACTCCCGTCACTTTGTAGTGCGCGTAAAACGATTTTGAAATTTAGTTAATATTTCGGATTTTTTTTCCATTAATAAACAGCATTTTCCAAAAATTTTAATTAACTTCCAAATTCAAAACTTTCTCCAATAAATGCGTTCCGAATCAATATGTTAAGCTTGGTATGTGGACGACCTAATATTCACCACTTGCCACTAGAGTGGTGGGTTCGGAAAATTGAGTTGAATTTCTTATATAGAAAGAATTTTTTGAACGGTTTTCTTCGAAACTCTAAAGCCGGCTACAGACTTAGCCCGTTTCGCCTATTTCGAGTCATTCTTTCGTCTTGAATGAAAAACCTCTATGTACGAGAGAGATGCGAATGACGCGAAAAAGGCGAAACGCGCTAAGTCTGTAGTAAAGGAATTTAATCATGAAAAAAAAATGTCATAGAGTTACCTGTCGGTATTATGGAAGAATATTTGAATTATTCTAAGAACTGCTTTTAAAAAGTTGCATTCCCTATCAACTCCGGCGTCCCTCAAGGCTCAGTTTTATCACTTGCCTAATTTTTCCTTCCTAATTTTTATTAACGACCTTCTTTCGTCCACTCTCAATACTATCCATAGCTTCGCAGATAATAGTACAATTGCCTAAACACCTAATGCTTGAACGCGATTATAGAGGCTTCAGTACCCTTCAGTTTTTTGGTCCTCATCCTCATCTCAGACCAGGAATGGGGCAGCGTAAATCGAATAGACTCTAATGCCTCAAAAACACTAGCTTGTCATTCTTCGCTTTGTGCCTAATCTTTTTTTCGGTGGTGTCACATTGGACATTGGACACTTCGGAACATTTCCACCTTCTACTAGGAATGAAACTTAGTAAAACAAACTTGATTGAAGTCAGCAAATTTATGACGACTCTAAACGCCTAGGTCTTCGAAGGTGCAAGAAAGTTTTCCACACCATTAAATCATGCCAAAATTTACATATCGCATATTAGCTCCAGGCTCGAGTACAATTTACATATTTGCACTGGAGCACCTAAAACTTATCTCTCTTTGCTTGGACCGTATTCAGCGATTTGCGTTCCGACTTATTAGGAGACAATTTCTTCTACTTTTATTAAATCCTATTTTATTTTTCCCCATTTTAAGCTAACTGAACACTAAAAACTGTAAATGTTTAAATGTTGACCCTAAGTCTAATTCGGTGCTATAAAACAAATAAGGACATTTTTGACAGTGGCTTGGAAAATTTTTGAAGGATTTTGACGAATTTATGTGGAAAACTTGCCAGAATCGTGAAGACTTGGAATTCGGGCAATGTAAACAACGTCTCTAAAAATTCGGACACATTTGACAGTTTTTCGTATGTTGGGTTGAGTTTGTAGGTACCTGCGTATGCATATATTTTGTAATGATGTAATAAGACAAAGTGCGCAATTCGCCAATCAAGTAAACTACTGATGACGGTGTGTGAGTTGATAATATATAAAATAATGGAAAATGCTACAGTTGATAAAAATGTGTGTTCAACCAAAAATCGTGTGCTCTGGCTTATCTTGAGACTTTTCAAGTTGTTTACATATTTAGATGTTATCGCGTCTGCGTATACGTAGAACTCTCCGAAATTTTCAGTCCACATCTATGCTGGACTGCAATTCCTATACAGGTCTTTATCCAAGCGAATATGTTCCTAATCATTTTCCGAATCGTACGCTGGTGTAAATCACTCAAACTTCGAACGACAGAAAGATAAATGCGATAGCGGTTTTTGTTACCAATTAGTCGGACTACTTTGCCAATTAAGAAGAACGAAAACTCGAGAGATCACATCATTGCGACACTACTCAGCTTAACACGACGTACAGGCATTTAGACGTCATTGTCCTTGTACAGATAGTCACAAAAGTGGAAATGAGTGCCGACAGTTTCTGTTTGCTGTAAATCCAAAAAAAAAGAAGAAGTTTAAACATGATTAGATGTGTTTTACAATATTTTTAACACTAAACAAACAGTTTACAGTGTACACACGCCTTTGAATGTTTCGTGATAAACCAGATAAATTTTTTATTTCACGATACCTTCGGTGTCATTCAACAAATAAAATTAAACAATTAGAGTTATCTATTGTTCAAAAGCGGGGCTATTAAGGTGCTGCATAGTTGAAAGATATTTTGCTCAAGTAGAGGTGTATGGCTGGGTACGTGTCAACTGGAACAGTTTGTATGCATGCTGTTAATATGCATAGATGGACTGGGAATAAAGGTAATGTTTGGATCGTCCATCATATCACTTTCAATATGGACAGGTGAGAACATCGTGAATATATAGGTACATGTTATATATACCTATATATGTAGCTAGTGGGACAGCTGACTTCATCAGTCTAGCTGCGCTCCGTTTTATATCAACCATGTTGAATTTTGACATATCATACCTATGAAAGTTCAAAGCACCGCGCCATAATTATTAATCCCATTTACTGATATGATAACTAAGCTAATATCGTAAGCGGATAACGATAACGTTTAGGCATTTATACTTAGCACCAGGAATATGGACGGTGTAGATTTGATGGACGATCTGGAACTAGATACATAAACCAACAAGCACCGCAATGTTTGTCCGAAGTATTTCTGAAACCATGAGGATTGAGGATATTTTGGCTACAAAACCAAAACGAATTACGAAAAAAACGGCATTCATTTGAAGTGTATATAATATACATATCTATCGGTAATATAAACCAAATGTGTATGAGAATAGTGACCGAATTATGATAAATAACGTTTGAATTGAAGTTCTTATCTCGACACTTGAATTTTATTATTCGGCCAATTCTAGATTAGCCATACTCCGGGCATTATGTCTATCGATCTAGTAGGGCTTCATATAAATAAGATTACTGCTCTAATCGAAAAAGTTCGATACAAAGCCGAATATTCAACTGCTTTGTGTATTTACCTGCAGTTATAAAGTTGAACCAGTGTGCACTCCGCAGCCGATTTAGGGCTTAACTGCCGACAAAGACTTTAAAGTTATCACTGGATTACGGTTTTATTAATAGGATTTGCAAAAGCATAGAGAGGGTTGTAGTTAATAAACAATCGTCATCAATCTTATCCGACATAACAATCTTGCTTTCTATGCACACTTATTGAAATACATTACAATAGGTAGGTTCACAAAAATTGACCTATAGCACACGCTGCTGCAAATGCAACCTACATGTTGATGCAACATGCCACTACAAAAGTAGCTCTAATAAATTATGAACTCATCTCTGACCAACTTACTGTACCCAGATACCTCAACCCTCGGGTCTCAGGTTCACATTTGGCGGCACGATTAAGAAAGAAAAGGTACACGGTGGACCAAGTGCGGTTACGCAGGACCATAACAAATTCATTCTGTACTGCAAATACCGCAAATACCAGGGCTCATCAAAGAACTGGAAGGAATTGATCTTGGCGGTTTAAAGGGGATGTTTATTTAAACAGACCGGCAAGTGGTCCTCCTAACAGCACGGAGCCACGGGAAAGATAACTCAATTAGACAAAGGGAAAAAGGACCATAGCAATTGTCTCGGGAACAATTTGTCATGAGGCTCATTTTTGGCACATTTTCAGCTCGAGAGTTCCTCCCTGACTATAAATGTGACGACATCTTCGGTACTTGTTGTTGGTCTTGTATGAGCCCTAAATCAAGGCTCGTAATTTCGTTTATCACACCCCGGGGACAATTTCAAGCAACGATTTGCTGTCTCTTTTTTATATTTCACTTGTAAATGGAGTGCGAAGTGGTGTGCAATAGACGTTACATCAGTCGACAAATGTGGACAAATTTCCGCAGTTTATGATGGCAGTTTTAGTGCGGTACGAACTTAGCGATGCTAATTTTTTTTATCTTCGTTGTTTTAGCGGACTGAAATGTTTGTGAATTCTAAGCTGGCATAATTGTAATTACTTCATCTGCTCTACACAGCTAATTGAAGATTGCTTTTGAACCTTGCTATACTTGTAATTATAAAAACAAATTTCTTATGCTTTATTGGTGCAATCAGAATGAAATATAATGTGGGTTCTCTTATGTATTCATATTAGGAATGAATTAATAAAACAATGGAACATGAAGTCATTAAAATATGCAGATCATATTTTTGTAAAGGTCCTTTACACGAGCGATTAAAATTGTTAAATTTGCAGCAATTCCAGACAATTTTGACGTCACGAAAACATATAGCAACATTCAGCAACATCGGAAATTGCCCATATGTATCAATTGGTTGTCAGCTCGTTGATCAACAGTGACTAGCGATATGGACCAATACTTAGCAATTTGGCAATGAAATCATACACGAACAATAGATTCTATGAACAATACGAAAGCTAATTTGAAAAATAAATCTAAGACTTAAAATAAAACTTGAAATATTTGAATTGAAACTTGACAAATAAAACCAAAACTTAAAACAAAACTTGACAACTGAATCATCGAACGATGACAATTGCTCGAAATTTTCCAATCTAGTGGAAATACAGCAACCATAGGGCGAGCAATCTGTCAAAACATTGCCAAATTATGGAAATATTGCCGCAACTAGCCTGATATTGCCCGGTATTGTTCCATGAATTGCTCCACCAGTTTTGGCAATAGTCGCCGGGCAATTAATTGCTTGAAAAATTGCTCGCGTACAAGGTTATTAAGTTGTTTGAAAACTGGTATTGCAGAGGTGAGAAAATCATATCACATTCAATTTCAAACTACTACAATCTCCAAAAAAGCTCATTATTACATTATCTTGCAGCTTCGATATGGAGTTAATGACGTTCTGAGTTTTGATTTCTGTTTTCAAACGTCTCTCAGGTATTTTTAAAAACTACAGTAAGACGTTAATTCTCACTAGGTAAAATTGATACACTAGGAAATGAAGGGTTTCTGTAGCGCAGTGGCAAAGCGCGCCAATCCTCAAAGTTTTATTGTCGAAGGATACAATCTCCACCAAAAATTTTATTAAGTAAAGTAAGAAAGAAGAGTATCTACCCTAACATAAAAAAGTTTTAGCTTTCACTGCCAGTGTAGGATTTAATACAAAGTTAAGATAAATCTCGACACAGAAATTAAGTTTACTTACTTATTTATTACAGTTATTCCATAAGATATTGACAGTTTATACAAATTTTTGTAGAGATCGGACTGGAAAAAAATTATTGGCTTTATAACTATAGTGTTAGTATTTCCATTTGTTTACTTCAACAATTCAGAAGAGAAAAATTTTACACCGGAAAGAGCGGTGAACTCTACTGAACTTCGTTTCGTAATCTAAAACAAATAATTTTTCTTAGAGTGTATCTATTGCAATTCGGCAGTTCTATTTGAAAAATTTGTTTGTTTCTTTAATCCCGATTAGAGATGGGTCGTTCAAGAGTGAACTGTTCCAAAAGAGCAGTTCATTGCAGTGAGTGAGTGAACTAACTCACTCCTTTTGGTGAACTGCAGTTCCATTGTACAACAAATTGCCCAATGACCAGTAGACCAGTCACCTCTTCGTTCGTCGCACGAAAAACTGGTTTATATGAAACTTGTAGGGAATTTAATTTAGTCCTCTACAACTTTGCCATTTAAATATGTCACCTATTTTTAATAAAAAAAAGGTCCAAAAGTTTAAAAAACTGGGACAATCTCATAATTTTTAACACTTTACGCTTATTATTAGCAATAAATAATTATTTTTCAAAAAAGTTGTTCAGATAATAAAGATAGAGAATTCAATTCTCCATAAATTTGTCAAATCGACATATCCTGTTTTGTCGATTTGTAGCCGTATTTTGCATTTCTCGCAAAAAATGGTTAGAACCAAATTTATGGAGAATATATTTGTCCATAAATTTAGTTGTTACCATTTTTAGCGAGAAATGCAATACGGCTACAAATTGACAAAACAGAAGTCTTCAAAATTTTTAATTTCTTGTTTTGTCGATTTATAGCCGTATTTTGCATTTCTCGCAAAAAATGGTAACAACCAAATTTATGGACAATTAAATTCTCCATAAATTTGGTTCTAACCATTTTTTGCGAGAAATGCAAAATACGGCTACAAATCGAGAATTAGTGAGTTAACTAACTCAACTCACTTAAGCAGTTCGTGATCGATTAGTAGCAGGAATAATACTGTATTTGCACCTTACAAGTTACCGCGTGACTTAACCCCACCATAAAATCAACCAATCAGATGACTCGTGGCGTCGCAAAAAACAAACCTTATGTTTCCATTGCATTGATAGATTTAGTTTTACATTTTTAATAATTTAGCGCTGTTAGCTGTTGTGTCAAAATTTTTGGCCTTATTTTGTAAGATTTTTAGTAATAGAAATTTTTCATGCATCAGTAGAAATTAAAAAATAAAATTATTAAAAACCAAACCTCGCACATCGAGCAAATTATTTGAATTAAATATAAATATATATATGATATATATATATATATATATATATATATATATAATATGTATATGCCTATGTAGTATTAAGGTGAAATATGAGCGTGGTGAAACATGAATTTTCGGTTTGAGTAGAATTGCAACTAGATTTCGTCGTAATAGTGGTAATATCAATTTTCGATGGAGAATCTAGTAGATTTGCGAAATCGTCAGATTTCGGCGAAGTGGAAACATGCCACTTGGTGTCGGCATTGTACATTACATAATCTGCGAATTCGACGCAAATGTGCGAATGAAATTCGTACACATTCCGATTCATAACGTTCGGCTTTGATTCGACTCAATGTGCGGCAAGGTTAAAGGTTTTTTTTCGATATAGGTACTCGACATCAGTTTTTGTGAAGAAGTTATGAAGGTACGGCCTTCAAATTCGATAAATCTTACTACGAAGCGCTGTACAGAAAATACTGCCTACAGTTTCTATGCCGCCTTTGAAATCTACATAATGGCCGAAAAAAATAATATAAAAGGAAAAGGAAAAGGAAAGGACAGAATGTACCAAGGTCTGGTTGTTTTTCCCTTATATTTGTGGTGATTTTGTACACGATATAGGTAGTCTACTTTTTTTTTAATTTAAGTAGGTACATAACCATGTTTTCTTTTTCAAATTTCGTTAATTAACATATAAAAGAGTTAAAGTTCGTGAAAAAATCATTTAATCTTTTTACAATTCTTTTAGTACACCCCACAAAAGGTTCCAAAAAAAGTACGGCCATTACGTTCGGATTTACCCTACCCTATAGGTATATTAGTTCTGGCTATAAAGTTATGTTCTTAGCCGGCCATTTTCATTTCCGATAAAAAAAAAGGAACTAAAGAATAATCACGCATATATTGACTATGTACCTGTATACGAACTGGTTCTGACATCTAAATACAATTGGCTATAGCAGCGATGATACCATCGCTCAGACCACGCAGTGAAAATGGCGTTCATTGCGTTCACGATTAAAATCGACTTGCGTGATGAGAAACTGGCACGCTATAGCAGTGAAGAGATCGTATCTACAGAATAATTTACTGTCCACAGGTAAAGTCGTAAATGTGAAAAAAAACAACAACGACAAGGAAGCTGTATTTTATATAATTGTATATGAAAAACCGCCATGGGTTCCTAATAAAAAGTAATAAAAAAAACTAACAACAGCAAGCACTGCATGCTAGACTAGTGGTAAAATGATTTCTCATGCATTAGAGATTAAAGATATTTATAGTTATTACTAAGGTATACAATAACACAGGCAATTATTAAAAGTTCTCTAAAAGGAATTACTTTGTGCCTACCACTTGGCTCCAGTGTTGCAAAATCTTTCAGTGATGGCGCTGAGCATATCTCGATTTGACCTAGACAGTAAAAAAATCAAGTTTATAAATTACGGAAAATACTATCTTTAAAGACAGTTTTATGAATATTCAATGGGTTTATTAAAGTTAATAAATAAATAAATGTTTTAATACATAAACACCGACTGTGATATTTCTCTTATCAGTGAAACTAACGTCGAGATTTAAGACTGTTGTATGTTTAGTGACTGCAAAATTTATTGACTTCTAATTACTTTATTGCACCTGAGCGAATGGGTCGACGGCGGGGTACATAACTCATAATAAGTATACAACTCATTTGTCATATACCAATGTACACGAATATAAAGCAATAAATACTGCGATACAAACGCGTGACTGAATTCTGCGATGCGATTTGTCGCCAGTACTGACTTTCTGCGGATAATTTCTTTGCTGTTTTGTTATTTCACAATTCGTTTTTACATCTCAATTCGAAACATTTCATAATTCGTTTGCACTAAACTGGAATAACAAAATATTTAGGTGAACTATATTTCTCTACAACTTTGGGTACGCGCATAGTATGTTTGTTGCATAGGTATAAATACTTAGATATATAACTCAAGTTTGAACGAAGTTATTAAAACTTTATGGCCGTTCTTTAAGATTAGATTAAAGTTTAGGTAATAATATTATATGGGCCATTTCTATAATATTACTGACTCAAAGAGATATATAAATTGAAATCCGTAATTTTATCAAAGTCGTACCAGAAAACAAATAACGAAATGTTATAGATATGGTTTTAATTCTAGTCTATCTTTAATAGCTAACAGATAATAATGGATATATTATGTACTCCGAAAGATCCGAATGTAAGCAATTAGTCTATTAAGCAATACGTTTTTATAAATTCGATTAAAGAACCGAACATGACAATGACAATAATATTGTCAAATTATAAATCAATATGTAAAATCAATAAAATAACGAGCGCAAAACTCTTGATTCGAAATTAATCCATTTATGAACTGCAGCATTATGAAGTGATCATATAAGTCATTATACTTTTATTGATTATTGGTGTCTATTCATAAGATTATGTGCCTAAATATATGACAGAAGCTTGAATTTTGTAATATTGATATATGAGTTGGTATGTATCTGTATCTACATGTAGGTAGTATCTACTTACCCATCCAATTGTAGACTTTTTTGAGGTTGATCATTGAATTAGTTTTGACAACGAAATTAAGACGTTTAGCAAATAAGTCGACACTCGATCAACTGAACAAATTTATGTACGTTTTGATAAAGGCGTTACAAATATGCAATATCTTTTAGAAGCGTTTCTTCGGTGTATGCGCGGTTTGAATTGCACTATTAGCTGTGTTTTTTATTCCCGGTTAACCATAAAGCTCGACAAAATTGCACGGCAAAACAACAACAATGCGGCTACGGTAACCGCAAAAAAACACAGCTATTAACACTTTGTGTGCCACACTTTTTGTCAAAAAATTTTGACAATACTATTTAAAGGGTCAAAATTTCTGTGCCGGTCACCGGTGCCCCCCATGGCATTCAACGTGTTAAAAAATCTTTGATGTCATAATACGTAGACTTAATTCAGAGCTCGAATGTGCACATATAACAATCCTCGAGTACCGACATACATATGTAACATAATTGTTTGTTCCTGTCCTGTCAGTTCCTTCGATGCACCAAATCGAAATGCTTACAATCATATAAATATCAATTAAGTGATTTTTAGCGTTAAGCGTTTAATTGCCATAGTATCCGAGGGATGCGTTCGGAAGTAAACTCGCGTAGAGTTAGAGTTACCTTCAGAGTAAACTAATAAATTCAATACTGTGATCTTTAGGAACGGATAGTTAACCCGAGTGTCATATTCACAGTTGGCATGAGATTGAAGTTGAAGTTGTAATTTTTCTGATATGTATAAATCTTTCAAAACTCAAATTTCCAAATTTTCCCTCTAAAAGATCACGTTTTATATATTAAGTTTCAGAAAGGAGTTTAGAAGTTTTAAAAAAAATTGACGTTAAAGTGTAGGGCACTTTCTAAATTAAAATAATATAAACAAATTATTATGGAGGTAGCACAGGAGGAGGTGTTTCTATCTCAAGGAGCTCGTACATGAACAATTTTTCCAGCAATTAATTGCCTGACGACTGTTTCCAAAACTAGTTGAGCGATTAATGCAGCAATACCGGGCAACATCGTGTTAGTTGCGACAATATTGCAGCAATTTAGCAATGCTTTCACATATTGCTGGTATTCCTCGCCCCATAGTTGCTGTATTTCCACTAGATTGGGAAATTTCGAGCAATTGTCATCGTTCGAGGATTCAGTTGTCAAGCTTTGGTTTTATTTGTCAAGTTTCGTGTGATAACGGACTAGAATTTAAATATTTCAAATTTTATTTTAAGTTTTAAATTTATTTTTCAAATTTGCTTTCGTGTTGTTCATAGACTGAATTGTCCGTTTTATATGTCATTGCCAAATTGCTGAGTATTGATCCATATCGCTAGTCACTGTTGATCAACGAGTTGACAACCAATTGATCCATATGGTCAATTGCCGATTTTGCTGAATATTGCTATATGTTTTCGTGACGTCAAAATTGACTGGAATTGCTGCAAATTGAGCAATTATAATCGCTCGTGTAAAAGCACCATCAGCAACCTTAAGTACAACGTCAAATTACTAATACTTCGCTCAATGCATCCAATTTACTACCATTGTTTTTAAAGTAGACTTAATCCACGGAGATATTAAATTGCTATAATATCCTTAATATTTTTTTCTAATTAAACCAGTGATGAATGACTCTCAAAGAATGAATTCTTAAAGCAAGTGTACTTAGGTATAACCAATTTTTGGACAAATATCAAACATCAATGTCGGCGTAAGCCTTTTTAAAATATACATGTCAATTCTTCGTGGAAGCATTATCGGTAATCTGCAAGCCACTTTGCTTCTGCAAACATGTCTGAATCTCTCAATATTTATAATATAATTTATGATCTTAAGCTCGAAAAATTTTTTATGGCAACATTTAAAAATTCAAAGAGTTGAGGTACTGTGCTGTGCAGTGATCCCCATGGTAAAAATAGTACCACTATTCTAATACGAGAGGTTTAATTTTGTTTTTTAACATAGTCCAACATTATTAGGAAAAAATATGTACGTATCATGGCTAACCCTCTATTAGGAGGTCATAAGTACGCAATGTTGTGTACGTGTCCTATTTTCTGTACGTTAATAGAGATTGTATAGGAACTGCAGAATAAAGCATGCTATATCTGTTCGCATATATTTTTTTCGGTAATGGAGGATTAACCCCCGAAACCCCCTCCTACATTTCCCTTGCTATCTTGATGTATCCAACCATCTTTTTCATAGATTTCGTAATTATGATGATGAATTCATAAACCCCACATATTTTACTCTTTTTTCACGTAACGAAATCACCCCGAAATGTTAGCTTATCATTCTAGCTATATCCGATAGTGCGTGTCCTTATTAAGGTTGAGAAAAACTTATGCATATAAGTGTTACTCGTATAGTATATAATATAGAGTATAAAACGTATACCTCCGTCACGATAGACTTTTAGCTAATCGTGATATGATACCTTCTGAAATTGTGGGGTTGGGGTTAAGAAAAAAATTTGAGTACATTTAGAGGGTGTGCTTATGAATATTACTGTTTGGAAAGGAATGGATTTTTATAATTTTGCGTTTGAAGTTACTGTAATGTTCCATTAATAGGTATATTTTTCGGTCTACTGGAACAATAATATAGTATAAATTTTTGTAAAACTCACTCAAACTGGGATTAATTCTGTGAACTTTAACTTTGGGTCCAATATTTGATTGTGACCAGTTTGAATCAAACCTAAATTTTATGAGTCTTCCCATAAAAAAACCATACAGGTAACTTACAAATCGGGGAAATCCTTATTTACGGAACATTCATTGATAAACGTTCTGCCGCTCTTTCGATAATAATACAGACAACGAATATCGAAGTGTTTTTACTTTAGTGTTTTTTCTCAAATCGTCATTGATTTTCATCATCATCAATGGCGTCCAAATCGGGTCCTGGTGTCCTCAAGCTGTCGCCTATACAATTGCCTCGATCCAAAAACCGCGTCACAGTTCCCAGTTCCATTCGGAGCGCCTTCTTTCGAATGCGTTAACTGTTGCTTTTTGGAACGTCTCGGTACTGTCCAGGTTTTATAATTATATTCGCAGCTTATTGTTCCTCTGCACTTTCTTGGATTTCATTATTAGAAGTTTGGGGTGGGGAAGACACACTGAAAGGCGAGTCTTGAGCATTCAGGCCACAATGGCCCATTATACTCGAAGAGTACTAGAAGTACTGAGTAATACGTTTTATTTGTTAGCACGATCCGTCGATTGATTTCGTCTGTTTCATTGCAGTCTTTTGCTAAATTAGTCCCAAATATATAAAGTTGTCTACACTCTCCAAATTATACACTGCAAGTGTTATATTCTGTCCATTGTTGTTTAAAAATGTCTTATTATATTATAGATTATAAGATAGTCTTACAAAAATTCTCTCTCCTTTTTATTATTCCCATTCAACTACTATATGAGCTGTTTATTTTTAAAGTGGAATAAGTCACTTTAGTTTTTAAATTGACATGATTAAGGGTCTGCGTTTAAACATGTTTAAAAATATTCATGACAACTTTCAGGAAAATTTACTTGAATTTGTTTAAAGTGTGATGCCACAATTCCATCAATAGATTCTCAGAAAGTTGCTTCATGTTGTATAGTATAAAACAACATTACAATGTCACAGCAAATTTTTGTTTTTGAAAAAGTGACTTATTCCACTTTAAAAACCAATGGCTCATTTACTAATAACTCCTAAATTTGTAGATACATAATAGATTCAATATTTAGAATTTTTTATATTATATCGAAAAGAATATTAAATATATTAAATTTTTTTTTTAAAAAAACGACGCAATTCGAACTAATAGTTAAAGTCTGTTACAATCAATATCCGAACTTAATATCAACAAAAAAAAATTGGTTTGGGTGTGACTGGGGTTATGTCTATAAATGGATACGAGTAGATACATTCGAGTTTCCTAGTCTGTCAAGTATTAATTTTTTAAGAACGTTCATTTCGCACACTTAAAAGCATTTAAAGCGCATAGTGTGGTCAGGACACTCAGGAACCGGTAAATATGCAGTGCAAATGATCTTGTGTTTAAAGGAATTTCGTTCCTTGAATCCTCCACCGTAATTACTGACTTATTAACTTCGAAACGCGTCAAAAATCTTAAGCATAAACAAGCTCAAATATCTCACCATATCCAACAAATATCCAAAACATTGAAAGTTAAGAAAAAAATGCAAGCGGACTTGAAAGTCGATGTCTATAACTTTTATTTCCGATTTTGTAAACCATCTAAATACCCCAAACTCATAGATTTATTCCGACAAAAGAGATATAGTTCATCTCCTCAAAACTCAGTTTTTATTATCGACAAATATCACATTCACTGGCTTCTATTCACGCAAGAGTCAAGCGTGCTGCACGATGTATATGTTTACATTTCTTATTTTTATTTCAATCAACTTATACTTTAGACTGACTATGAACTTTAACTCTCGAAATGTTTTGGAAACATATCTCCAGCTCTCAGATGTATACTGACAATGGCATTAAAAATCTATTTTCAAAAAAATATCATAAAATCTTAGGAAAGTCATGAGATTCCTGCACTAAAGATAATTGGCGTGAGAACGAATAGTAGCATTTGGATTTTTACGTCTTCATTTCTGAATATATCTCAATTTTAAAAACGAACGATTATATCTCTTAGGCCATATAAATAAACAATGCCAAGCTGATTTACAGGTCTTCAGCTGTAAGGCAGTTCGTCCGAATTTTGATTTACAATGTGGCCTGAGTAGAGCTGATCGCATATTTAAAAAGGAGCCTAATTAAGTTTTATATTGCTGTGGGACATAAAACGGTTATGCCAGACCAGAAATGCCCGTCGACTTACCTGGGTTCGGCTGTGACGGGTACGACGGCTTTTTCATCCAATCATAAAGGGGACTTTTGTCAGGTGTTGGTCTGCTGTTAAAGTTGTTGTTGGTCACGTGGGGCGATGAAGCACCGTTTGGTACTCCCGGACTTGACATCTCACTTCCAGACACTGTAATAGGTGGCGACGGTATTCCTTCGGTCAAATTGTCCGAATTTGTGCCACTTGGAGTCAGGTGGCTCGAAAGTCCCTGGGCAATTCCGGCAGATTGCTGATTTTGGTAGCTTTCGTGGGCTTGCCATTCTGGCGGGGGCTGATGAAAAATATGATGCGGACTGTAATAAACGTGGTGATGTTCGTCACCAAGAAACGGTGCGTTTGGCGGCGGCTGATAATTTGGTGAGAACCAAGATTGTGCTGGCTGATACGATAAATTCGCGGAATGCTTTTGAGCGTACGGCAAAGAATTGTAATACGACACCATTTTTCCTAAATCAATTTTAAATAATTCGGACAAGGTTGTAATGAAATTATTTGGAAACTTCTTTTGTAGAGCACTAGTCACTTTATAACATTTCACATTTATTTGTACGGAACACTTGTCCTAATTCACGATAAACTTCTCACGCCACAGTACAAAACGAAACCTGTCCACCGCGATTACTTCTGTAAAACAAAAAAACTGTACTTTTCTTCACGACGAGCTGCAAATCTATACTGAACTAACATGGCGTTACTGATATCCGCAGCTGTGTGACGGAACTGAAGGTGGAGCTTACACTCGCGTGTGTGTATGATTTCTTGCTTATTCTTAAGATCAACATTGGACAGGCTGCCGCCTCAACCAGCAACAGCGCTTCCAATAGGTCGATTTTACTTCAGCTCCCACTCAGTGTTCACCGTCCATACTTACTAAATTTAGTTTCCTGAAGGGTACCGTCTTCTTCTACCTGTCATGCGCGCGCACCGTTCTGTAGGCCACACCCGCTCCGATATTTTCTTCGTACGAACGAAACAACTGCGACTGCAATGCTGATACATGGCAGGCCGGATCACACCATACATCCGTAACACAGTTACACACATTTACAGTACGTTGGAAAACTTCACAAGAAATACAGACCAGATGCAGCAGCAGTTGTCCGTGGTCAGCATAGGCTCCGCCCAACGGAATTTAATATATCACGAATCAGCGATTGACGAAATGATAAATATCGCAATTGCGGGCGGCATGCGTTTAAGCAGCAATCAGTAAATGGAAAAAAATTATTTATCTTTAGTTTATTGTCTTGAGAAATGATTATCAATTAGTGCGTCCATTCGAATATTTATGCCTTGCTGTCTGAATCTGAACAAACCAGAACAGAATTCAAACAGTTAGATGTGCAGTTTCCTGAATATCGACAATGTAATTATTTTAATTTATAGTAACTTAAATTCTTTCAAAAGGTTACTATAGATTGACTCTTGCATACGATTTACTGAAGTAGGAATTAGGTGTATAATTTGATGGGTACATTTGATTTAAGAGGAGGGATATTGGTATTTACAATGCAACCAAGAATATATTGAAACCAAAAACCATAACTAATTCGTTATTTCTACAGGTGGCACTAAACAATCGATGGTATAGGATAAACACATTGGCCGCTATTCACAGTCGTCATAAAGTTGGCTTTAAGTTAGAGCTGACTTTAGTGTAATATTAATAATACGACACCAAAGTCAGCTTTAACTTAAAGCCAACTTTATGACGACTGTGAATAGCGGCCATTGTTTTCTTTATTCTTGACAGCTCGCAAGAACAAGATTCGCGAAAAGTAGACGCATAGCGTGAAACTTTCTAGGGTTAGCCCTTAAAGATAGGATCAACGGGCGTACTTAGCACCACACCTACTGCGGCACTAGAGATAGATGATCCTTCATCTTCTTCCGCTGGATATTTATGGGAAAAGTGTAGCAACAAAAAGTGCCGTACGACTAAGGCAGTCAGGCAGCTGGGTATTGAGACCTGGGGAGCACAGCACACTCGGACGGGTTTTGCATGTAACCCCGTCCCGTTATAGGATACAGACTACTTGATTTTGCAGTTCGAATTCTCTAGAAGATTTTCAACGAGGATCCCTAGCAAAGAGAGGTGGAATGTGGATCAGCCCCACGAAGAGGTCTTTCATATCTCCACGGACGGTTCGAAAATAGACGCGGGTACAGGTGTAGAGCAGTGGCGTGGCATGATAATTCAACAAGGGGAAGCAAAATCAAAAATGTATTATTATTATGATTCCTTCGTATTAATTGAACCGCTCCCATTAGTAAATCAAATTTTAATTGTATTGTATAATTGTTCGTAAGATATTCTAATCCAAATGTCTTTTACCACAACTCGATCCAATTTTAGCCTTTGTCTAATCTCCTATTATCCCTTAAGCCAACTACAGAGTTTCCATCTTCTGATATCAACCGTTCAGGAGATATGTATTTTAGAATGTTTCAACCCCAGTTTTCACTTGCTTGGTACACATTGCTTCCCCCCCCCCCCCCCCCCCATTCACACGCCCCTCAGCACTTTACGCCAATTTTTGAAAATGGATCCACTGTCATTGTTTTAAATAAGTTCCAAGCTTCAGCCTTCGTACGTAAGTGGTTCATGAGATCTGAAAACCAAATTGAATATAATCATCTACTTACGACACAAACTTTTTTCAGAATTCAATTCCTATCCTACTCTGGTAACTCTTTATAAGATCTCGCTTCCTTTGCTAAAAAGTTCTCAGCTGTTGCCAAAAAATGTTTCTACTACTCGTGGAAGCAAATTCTTCATTGCTTCCAACCTCCCGTGTTCGAAAATTTGTTTTCATGACGCTACAGTGGGCTTACTACGGAATGATATGAGTGCTCATAGATGCAACTTTCAAATTGCTTCTGGATTTCTTTTCGCTTGCCTTTTTTCTGGTGTTACCAATTCGGCTGTAAGAGATATTCGCGAGGAGTTTCATGCGAACATTTATTTAGACGATGCCAAAGAAGTTTGATAAAGGACTCAGTCGAGTCCGAAACGTCATACAAAATAAATTTAACAGTATTTACCGGAAAACCTTGTATTTTCGATGCCAAAGAAATTGCTTGAAATATAATTTTTTCTACGCGATTTAGAAAGCAATCATTTTAGATATTTTTCTACGAAATTTAAAGGAAGCAATATTTCCTTTGCTTCCATGGACGCCACGCCACTGGTGTAGGGGAATCATAGTGAGGTATTCAGAATACAGAATTTTCTGTGGCATATTTCAGGCGGAGACGATTGGAATCTTTCAGGCTAGCAACCTGCTAGAGGCTTGTGTAATGCGAAACAAATCCGTCGTTATCCAGGTAGTCAGGCGGCGATCAAGGCGTTTGACTTACACTTGATCAAATCACGCCTCGTGAGTCTATTCAGGGATAAGATTAGTGCTTTATGCACCCTTTTGAATTACAATTTGTTGGGTTCCGAGTCACAGCGAGATTTCGGGCAACGAGGCTGCGGTTGAACTCGCAAGGAGCGCTAGCTCTTTCAGTGAGGCCATATCACAACACAAGATGGTCAGGCCTTACATCGAGTCATCAAAAAAATTCAATGTGGCTTAGGCAACTCTTCCACTCAAATAGGGCTCGTCGAATCAGAAATATCCGTGCAACAATAGTCGCGAAAACTAAAGCCACTGCTATTATACTGTCGGAAAGGTTAATTTGTTAATTACAAAATTTAGTAACAAGTAAGTCAAGTAACTCACAAGATAATAATCGAATGAAGGTAAAGGGAGAACTTTGCAAAGTGCGGTACAGGCAACCCTCGTATAACACGGTACTTTTAGAACACGATTTCGATTTAACACGGTACTGAAATTGCGACATCCCTCGTATAACACGGTACTCTTAGAACACGATTTCGATATAACACGGTACTGTAGTTGCGTCAACTCTCATATAACACGGTACACTTAAAACACACTGTTTCAGTTGATATAAACAGGTAATTCCCCTGTTTGAATATACACAAATGGTGTTTTTTTCTCTATCCTTCATCTTTATCAGCGATTCGTACTGCGACGTCGGAGCAAGTGCATCGCTGTGAAATTTATTCAGGGGCAAACGCAGGGGGTTTTTGGGCTCAACAGCAATTAAGGAGGAATTGGAAGTGGAACACGATGCTAGGATCATAGCAAAAAAATGGTCTAACTTGGTACAAAAATATAAGACAAGTACCGAAATACAGTCGAACTTCGATAAGTCGAACTTCGATAAGTCGAACTTCGATAAGTCGAACTTCGATAACTCGAATTTTTGATAAGTCGAACCAAGTTAGTTGGCAATAGCTTCAATAGCATATGTACAGTTATATTTGATAAGTCGAAGTCTTGATAACTCGAAATTTTTTTGCGGCACATGGCAGTTCGAGTTATCGAAGTTTGACTGTAGTAATCCCTGATTGTTTTAATTAAATTAAAAACTTCTTTGTAATATATGCCTATGTATTTTCCGTAAACATAAAAAGATCTGCCGAGTGGAATATCTACGGGAGATGGTAGGGAAACCGCGGTAACTAGGCCCTTTTATAATGGCTTGAACGAAGCTCTTATAGAGAGCATCATACTGCTGAGTTCGTAGTCAGATTTGGCATTTGACAACAACGCTTCTTCGTCGTGTTCCACGCCCTCACGCCAATCACAACGAAAGCGAAAAGGTGAAAGTGAAAGAAATTTCCAAATTAAAAGGCTTTATTCCCTGAATCTCCTAAAATGAAATGTCCACTGGTAGGATACTCTGCATTCATGAACGGAGCCGGGATAACCTACTATCATCGCAAACAACTTGCAATTGTATAGCATATTGTAGTTTCCTGTTAATGTACCATATTCGTCAAGTAGAGCAGGTGGAAAGGGTGGATTTTCCTTTTCAGGCAAATCCGTCTCCAAATTCATTTATTTCTAAAATGCTTGGATATTTTATGAATTGCGACATCAAGTCTAATATTTTTTGCAGAACTTTGGTGAATGCAGCGCTTAAAGTGACGTCGACAGCCATTCCAACTACCCGGTAAAAACACCCAGCTGCTAGACAAAATAAGAAGATTATTGCTTCAATCTCACGACTCCATCTAGGTGTTTTGTGGTCCAGACTGTTACAACACTCCTGAACAATGTCAATTTGATTTATACAGCACTCTTCATTACCTGCAAGATGTGACTATCACCTTAGAAATTAACAGGCTCTTATAATAAACTTTTAGTTTTAAATAATGGTTCTTATTGTAGTATTTTCACTTTCCTCATCATCATCGTTCATGTTGCAAATTTGCATGGAATTTGACCAAAAACTCGCGACAATTTGAAATAAAATACATATTCGAATTTTCCATTATTTTTGAATGTCAAAAAAGCTGCTGAGTTATTTCAACGGTTTAGCCGGTAATGGCGCGACAGCCCAAATCGGCCCAACGTCAGCAGGATACATTGTCTGAATTTATCTCGGTTTAGCGCGCAGGTCCTCCGATTTGTGTATCTAAGAAGCAATCTGCATCCACTGAGTCCTCGTATCTTTTCCGCAGTTTTCTCAGAGATCGCTTTGCCTTTCAGTGTGCGTTTGGCGTTTGGGAATTTTTTTCCGACATCCATTCGCTTAATATAGCCTGCCC
Organism: Beris chalybata; assembly: GCA_949128065.1. Taxonomy (NCBI): domain Eukaryota; kingdom Metazoa; phylum Arthropoda; class Insecta; order Diptera; family Stratiomyidae; genus Beris; species Beris chalybata. The sequence goes on along the minus strand of OX421896.1, from coordinate 24,404,193 downwards.
ATTGTAGCTTCCAAATTTTTTTTAAGAGTCGATACGGCTGGATTATCATTGATGTTATACAGCTCATTGTTGTACCGGATATTCTATTCCGTTCATTCTCTTACTGGTCCCAAGGTCCTTCGGAGAATTCCTAGTTCAAATGCGTCTACTGATTTTTCAGACGCTTAGGTGAGAATTCATGTTTCCCTTGCATATAGTAGCAAAGGTCTTATTATGGTCAATATTTACATGGGTTCTTCAAAGTAAAGTAAGGAAATTCTTGCAAGATATTATTATATAAAAGGAAATATATGTGAAAAAGAACAGAGTGGTTCTGCTATATCTCAGCGGATATTGAAAATTGACCCACCCCAATAACAATTACTTTCTCGAAATATACCTTGAAATATCAGTTCAAAAAATTGCCGGCCCTAGACTTTTCAGTGTCCGGTGCACTATACTGTCGGCACTACTTGTATTCCCAGCCAAAAGACTTCTTTCTTTGTCCTACAAGCATCATCTTATAAATCACGCCCTCGAAATATGTTTTCTTAAAATCTTTTGTTTTTACAACTGCCCATCACCAAAGAAAATTGTCCTCCAATTTCGCACAAAAATGTTAAAAGAGCAAACGAGTTGAATAACAAACCATTCAATAGAATGCAATTTTTTCATAGTAAAGTTAGCGTAGAAGCTAATTTTAAGATTTTTTCGTCGTCAGAGGTTTTTCTGGTGCGAAATAGCGACACGAAAGCCCGACAGGAATCAACAGGATCGTGCCTTGGAGGCACGCGACTAATCAGTGTGTTCTGATCGTTGAATTACTATTGAAACAGCGACATATTCATGATTAGTCAAAAATGTTTTTGATTAAAACTGTTTTTGCTCTTTCCGTCAAGAGAATGTATTTCCGTCAAGAGTTAGTATGTTTGATCATTTTATCGGTTCAAATTTTAAATTTCTTTATAATATTAATAAAATTTTTGAAAGGAGTTGCAATGGGTATCTCAGAAAAGCAAAACACAACCCAGTAGGAAATCGGAGCATCCCATGATTAATCCCGGACTACTCCTTAGCGAGGTTTGGAGACCTCGTTTTCTCCTCCATTTGACCTCCTTTTTGCAAGAACATGTCCGATAAAATCAGATCTCCAATATACCTCATTCAAAAGTACTTGTAAGGGAGCTTAAAACGAGATCTGTAATGGGGGTTCTGCAGTAAAACTCAAAAATGGTCTTCATATAGTCCCATTTTCATCCATTCAGAGCAAAAAAAGAGAAGTGACGGTTTTCTGCAAAATTTTGTTATTAATCTCCTTTTATCCTACATTGTGAGGAATAGTAGATACCTCGTTATTTGCTCCCTCACGGAGTTCTTCTCAAATTTCCTAGTGGGAAACCGACTGACCAACACTATAATAACGCTTGTAATAACTGACTTGTACACCGTAAGATTTTTCTCGAAATCTTGAGGTTTCGATAAACATAATCTACTAGATTTCTTTCCCATACATTGGACCTCTTTGAGATCATCAGATCTACTAAAGTCGGCCTAGATAAAATTTATAAAAATAAATAAAAAATTTTGTATTTGATTCGCGCTTTTTGAGATTTCGATTTCTAGATACCGAAATCTGGCGATGTAATTATAAGCTATAAAGTAAAACACAACCAATTGTTATCACTTGTCTTTCAAAAAGGAAACAACTTGAACTTAGTTCTGATGCTGGTTTATTGAAGACACAACTTAGGAGTTGTAATTATAACTAAAAATTTATATTTTACATATTTGAGTTTGAGGAGTCAGAACCTTCCCACGGTGACAAACACATGAAGTGAGAAATGCTCCCTATAGTCAGTGCACAAACATTCTTCTTGCGACGTTACATTTGGTTTAATTGAATTGTTTTTAATTTATAAATGTTTGTGTTATATATATTTTTAAAAACACTTATTTATTTGACTATACAGTAAAACCCCGCTTAACGCGGGGGGGGGGGAGATACGTTCCATCAAAGTAGAGCGTAATGCGAAACAGCGCTAAACGAGGCTATCTTAATAAATATATAAATTTATACTTACAATAATGTCAACAAATGTTTCAAATGATAAAAATGCGTCCGTACAGCACCGCACCAAACAAGTACATACATATTTCGAAACCTAGCGCTGCGCACAATTTCGGGGAATCCCCGGGTTGAAATAAAAGAGCGCTAAACCGAAACAGCGCTAAACGAAACAGCGTTAAGCGGGGTCTTACTGTATATATTCTAATAAAAACAATAACAAATAAAATCAAATCAAAATTTTATTTACGGTAAAGGTCAATCACATTTTTGCTCTTAATATTGTTTTTGGGATTATGCTTACCTATACTCAGAGAACCCTGGATCGAATACCTTGAAACATGTAATGCATACAACATCCAATTAAGAATTTTACTAGTTTTGTTTTTTGATTGATATTTCTTCGTTACTCTTCGTTAGCTAAATATTTAAATTCGCGGAATTCAATATCTGAAATTGAGGAGAATAACACGTTCGTGTCTATTAGTGCAATGAAGTAGAATAAAACACTTTATTGAATCGATTAATAAAATTCAGATTCAAATTCATTTACAGAACTGTTTTTGATAATTTCCTACAATTTATGAAAAATTAGAAATCGGGCTATTCACATGGGAACAGCAAATTGTCTCTATAAAAGAAAAAAAAATCTTACCTTTAACTACACGTAATACACTATTCATGAGTGTGAAGGAAAATATAAATATATAAATATATATAAATAAAAAATTGATACTTCATTGTACAGAATACAGAATTTTTTTACTTCCGACCAAACTATTAAGATCAAAAACGAGTCTAAAGACTTTTAGGTGAATGTCTTTCCTTTTCGCAGGCGTATTCGTTTTATATTCACAGTAGTAATTTCTATGGAACAAATGGACAATCACTGGCAAATTCAATTGCTGATGTTTAAATGATTCGCCTAGGGGGATAGTAAAAAATACATAGAATGCCCAATATTGGTACATACTTGTTATTTTTTCGGTTAGTTGAATTTTTATACATCAATGATATCGTTGCGACTGGAAATGATACTTTCGAATATTTCGCAAAATTTACAATCAAAAGAAACATTCACGATTCACCGCTAAGTATTATTATACTATTTTTTTTATTATTTGAATTCTCTGCTGGTTTTACTATCATGGATTCATCTCAATCGTGGGATCGAAGAAATACCAATCATTGCGTTCTTGATAGTAAGACTCAATTCTGATTTCGCACTATTGAAAAAGATGGATGTAACGGACACAATTACAAAACTGCCGACTGTCTTGGCGCAACCTTATTATTTTTTGGATAGAAGTTTATGTTACTATGCGACTGAAAGCCTAAAAAATTACGTTCCAAATAGCCTTCTGCTTATTCTTTAGGTTGTCAATCGAAACTGGGTTCACTATCATAGTATTACATAAGTTTCAAGATTCAGCCTTCTACCATAAGCTGTCCCTGAGATCTAGAAACAAAAAATATTGTCTAAAACGCTGTCCCTCACACCCGACCCCCCAAAAGACACCACTCGTGGAGGTTCAACTTAATATCTCAACGGTTTTGTGAGTTCAAATGCTTTTGCGTACGGCGGACACATGGAATTTTTTGTGTTTTGCTTTTTGGGGCTTACTAATCCTAAAACATGAACATATAATACAAAATTTCAGAATAGTAATTTATTTTAAACTTCAGGTCGATCACATAGGTACTTAATAAAAAAAAACATAACGCAGTCACGATCGGCTGCAAGCCAATCGTATGATACTGATGATACTGATGAAATACTGAGCTCCGATTAATATTTTAGTTTTAAATACCTATATCAAAACAATGAGGAGTGCAAAAGCAATTATTACATGACCTTTTACTTACAGGTACAAACTATTGTATAGTGGCTACTCGATTTTTTCATTTATAGTGAGTTCCATAAAGTAAGTTAGGACATTTTACAAAATTTTTGTATGGCAACTACATGAAGGACTTATGGGATATTTTTCATATTAATAGTTACAGCTGCGACTATTATAAAATTAGTGTATAAAATTTCAAAGTCGTAACTTAAAGCGTTCTAAAGTTATCGTTCAATATTGGTGAACATGTTTATTAAGGACTTTTGTATGACAGCTACCCGAAGGAGTCAACGGATGGCTCTAATTAATGAACTCCGTCTTGGTTTTGGTATAAAACTAATTCCTGTAAAATTTATAATTCCTGCTTTAACTCGTTCTGGAGTGATAGTGGATTCAGTAACAAGCATACATTTTTGAAGGACTTTTCTAGGCTGCTACACGAAGGACTCATTCAATTTGCATCATATTCGGAACTTTCGATTTAAATATTGTAAACCTTAAGTATGCAAAATTTCAAGTTCCTAACTTGAAGCATTCGAGCAATAATTGTGAAAACGTGTTTTAAGGACTCTTGTATGGGAAGTACCCGAAGGAGTGGAAGGATATCGCCCATTAACGAACTTAGCCTTACTTTTTCCATTTTACAAGTTGTGACAAAATTTCAACTTCCTAGGTCAATGCGTTCTTGAGTTATCGTGCTAACGGACGGACAGCAAACGGATTTGGGGGTTTTGGCCAAAAATAAACACAAAATAATATATAACTTTTTTTTTCGTCCGAGGCTCGGTTCTATGCGTTACAAACTTTTCGGGCTGGATTAAACTTATAATACTCTATATGTTCATCTAGAGTATAAAAATATAGCAAAATCACTGCACAAAATTCAAGCAAGAGTCGTCACTAATTTGGTGTTTTTGCGGTTCTTTTTCTTTTCCCCACTAACACATCTTAACCTATATTTTATTAAGGTGAAGAAATTTCGAAGATTAAGAAATGTGCACCTAATGTTAAACTACAATTAAATTTATTAATAATGACAAAATTTCACCAAAACTCGTCGACGGCGCGCATTCGCTCCAGTGTGCAATATAGCGATTTCATGGATAGTCTTTTGCCATTAGAACACTATATGTTTCACCTTTGGATTTTATTATACAAATAGGTAAACTTATAAGCTTTCTAAAAATAAAATAATTAATAATGACTGAATGATGTTAAAAAAATGTTATTTACAATAAACTAACTTACAGGACATCTCTTACAGTTTTCTTATTACTACTTATGTGACGACTCTATGACCTATTTAATTTAAATTGCATAATAAAGAACTGACAACGAAAAAAACTCTAAATCCTTGGAAGCTAGCTACAAATCCTTGCCATTTATTTGCCCAAAGTAACATGTTGTTATACTCAAAGTATTGAATTTATCCACGTATGATTACATGTTTCTACACCTAAAGTATGTGATTTACAAGGCAATAAATAATTGTACTGTAAACAAGTAATATAACCCACAAACATAATTTCCATAGCTCCTGTATCTCGTTTTGATGGTTTACCTAGTGTAGAGCAATAATGGATCCTAAATACATGTTCCGGAATGTGTATACACTACATTAACATTTTATTTATAAGCACTCGTATAACACTATATGTATAAATCAATATTTTGAATGGAAATTATAAATATTTACGAGCTAATGTTCGAAATCACATTTCCTCAAAATTCAAGGAGCTTAGATCGGTTTAGTTTCAGCCTACATTTCAGTTCTGAGAAAAATTTAATTATAGGCATTTAATCATAAAGGGTCCTTCTAAAGGACGATTTTTGCTGTACTTAAAAACACCTTAAAAAGGCTAAGACAATAAAATGAAATGCATGGGACAGGCCCAATAGGTTCAGTTCAAGTACACACCAGGTAAGGTCTCATTACCATATGAATAGAATAATATAAACCCAAAACAAGGGATGAGCCCAAACGTATAGTAGGCACAACTATCGGTGAGCAATAAAGCAGTAAAACTGCGGACATTTCACAAAGATAATACCATCGGATTCTATTATACGGCGAAAACAAAGTGAAGTACTGTCAGCTACATATCTTTGCATAGAGATAATTGGATTATCTGGTTTAGCCTAAACATTGAGTTCTGACACAACTTCAAAGAAGTGACAATACTGTTTCGATTACTATTTTGGGTTTGTTTGAAACGATAGCGAAGGTCACAATGAAAAAAAAGTAAAAGTTCAAAGAGGCCGATTTTATTGCCCACTATAAAAATGAACAGAAAAGTTTTGTGTCTGAAAAGTTGGGGCATATAATTACATTACAGACATTTCTTGCTGAAATTCAGGAAAAGATACCTACGACTACGAGTATATGTCAGCCTGCCCTCTTTGCGAAACATACATACGTATTAAATCGTTTGTACCTATGTATATATTTTATAATCTTTTTTTGGTTTATAATCTTTTTTTGGGTATAGACGTGCAAAAAACCTATATTCATTGAATATTGTTCGCAATTGATTAGTCATAAAGCGCATGGATGCACGTATCTTGCCACACATTTCTATCACTCTGGAGGCAGTCCGAATCTGGCATGAGGGAAAAACCTAAATATTGAACCGGGAAGTCGACGGTTATTTTAAAACATTAACGGATCTCTTAGTCTATATTAAATCTAATAAGAAATAAATTAATTCTTTTGCAAACGAAACAAAGACAACATGTTTTCCAAAACGTAAATTGAACTCATATTTTTCACATGTGCGGGAAATGTGGGCCAATATATGGGAGGATTTAAGGAGGATGCATACAAAATTTTATTATTTGTATATTTTTGTTAGTTTTGTTTTTGTTCGAATTATTGTTTAGGTTGTTGATTGGAACTATTATACTAACGAAGTATATACATAATAAACAGTTTACCCTTTCTTTTCAATTGTTGAGAGTTAACTGTATAGATATGCATATTAGCATTGTAGAATTGAAAGGCTTACTATCGCTCTATTACCTTTTTCTACTCTAGATGAAGTATGAGAATATATATTCAGCCCATTGCTTAATAAAGGAATGCCGACGCTCTATTACTTGGGAAAGTCATTCGGAAAGGAAAGCTACGAGATGTTAAAATCGATCGTTTCAATTTTGCTTTATTATTTTTGAATAATAAAGTAGGTACATATTGTGATTGACCTAAAAATTTCTAAAAAATTTGCTATCCTGAAATTTTGTATTTTCAACTTTTAGGACTAGTAAGCCTCAAAGAAAGGGGGAAGCGTCTTAGACGATAAATATTGGTTTCTAAATGTCAGGGACCGCGTATGGTAGGAATTTGAATCTTGGAACTTATGATAGTGGACCCAATTTAAAAAAAAATGGTCGATATGAGTTGAGGGGTAAGCAACTTTGGATTACAATATCTTCCGAACCAATTGTACTAGGAAAATAAAATTTAGTTTCTGTATATAGGATTATAAGTGAAGTCTATTGAATGTACAATTTGATTTTTACTTCTCAAAAACCGATAAGGATAGATAGGTAAAAATTGACGACTATATAGAGCAACCATGGAGGCAATGTACGTGGGGGTAGTTTATCTTAGAAACGGCTTATGCTAGGAAGGATTAACTTTATTTAATATACTGTAAAATATAAATATATGTATGTGTAGTCTGGGTGGCTTAGTAGCTAGAGCACTTGCCTTCGGTGCACCTGGCACCAGGTTCGAATCTGCTTGGCGACAAGAAATTTTCGAGAATGGGATTGGGTGCCGGACTACCAGTTCACTCAGCTGCAAATGAGTACCTGAGTTAAAATTGGGGTAATAATCACGGACGAGCGTGTAGCTGACCACTTCACCTCCTAATGTTCCGTTGGTCTCGCAATGAAGTAACTCTGGCATTACTTCAAGGCCTAGGCCCGATTTGGGCTGTTGCGCCATTGATTATTATTATTATTATAAATATATGTAGATGTACTACAAAAAGTATTTAATGCAAAAAAATAGAAATTCACTATTAGCGTATAAAGGTGGAGTAATAAGTGTCTGAAAACTTTTCTTTGCACATTGCAAGAAGTTCGTTATATCTTTCAGCAGGCGCGAACGCAGAAAATAATAAAAAAAAATTTATGGGAGGGGTTTTTTCAGACAAATTTATGCGCCGAGTATAAGTTACATATAGTTATGCGCTTGTAATTCATTATTAAAAACCCCCAAAACACCCCCTGCGTTCGCGCCTTTTTTTAGCCATGTTTAGTTATCAACTTACTACTGCGTGCTCTTTATATACAGTGCAACCCGGTTATAACGTACCTTGAGGGAAAAACAAAAAAGTAGAACGTTATAACCGATAGTATGTTATAACCAATGTAAGAACCTTTCGTTATAATCGAAAGTATGTACATTATAAGAGTGTACTTTATATGCGGGTTGCACTGTAATCGCTTAGAAGCATATTTAAAAAAAAAAATCGATATTCAACCCCTACGGGGGTGTAAAGTTGCTACGTATTGTTTCATGATTTACGATATATTTCTTAAGTTTAAATAGATATCAAATTCACTTTCACTTACAAATACTTTAAATATAATCAGGGGAAAATGGAGTCAAGCATTCTTCGATATTAAATCCCCTGGTAGTGTGAGGTATTGTTCAAGTATTCACGAGTTCCGACAAATCTATTATATTAGGTGAAATGAGATCGGCATCGCTTTTACTTCTATTGAAAAAAATACGTAAATAAATAAAAAAAAATCTTTTAACAGTCTATTCTCAATGTTTATTTTTTGATGGAAGTCCGAAACACGTTTAATGCAGAGATGCGTTTTATGGTAATATGCGACTGAAACCCTAAGGAATAACAAGGAGGCTATTTAGAACGCTATTTTTTAGGTTGTCAGTTGCATAGTAACTTACACCGCATCTCGGCATAAAAGACGTTCCCCAAGTAGCACGGATAGTTCTTGGTAACAACCTGTAGTTCGGTGAACGTTGTCACAACTAGAGTCACTGTATAAGAACTAACACAAACATCCACTATCTTGAGTACGGACAATGACCGCTTTTGGTACCTTTTTAGTACTCTTGAACCCTGCGAACTCCAAAGTTCGCAGGTTTCTTAAATGGCATAGTTTTAGTGTGTATACGTGTAGCAGATGGATTTTGATTAACGTTTCACGGAATCGAGATACATATGTCTCATGAAATGTCAACTAAATACAGCGTTTATCCACTTTAGTGGAGATAAAAATGAAAAATCGGACAACTGCAAAAAAATTTCAAATGAAACACACATTGTCCGTACTCAAGATAATGGATGTTTGTGTTAGTTCTTATACAGTGACTCTACAGTGACTCTAGTTTAAGTAAGTTGTGGAATGGTTTTACGAACTAATGCGGACAACCATAAGAATACTCCTCACTGCTAAGCCCGTGTGAGGTTCACACTAAATACTAAATAGTAGTCCCAATGGTCACTCTGCTTAGTCATAGGCCACAACTATTCGTAGCGCTGCAGGTAGTGAGGGTGTATAAATTACTAAACCCGCACTGGCAAATTTGTTATTATTGCAACTATCATATCACCATTCTCACTAAAGTAAAGATCGCAGACCGATCGTACTACATACTCCTAATCAACAATTGGTGCTACTTGGAGGACTTCTACCTAAAAAAAATAGTAAAGTTGAGCTCGACTCTTGGGAGATTTTTTAAACGCGACTGGAAATAGGAGCCAAATTCATTGCTTGAAATATTTGAGAATTTAAATATTTTAGATTATCTTTATTTTTTACAGCGCCAGTGGATGTAAATGATGAAGTGGGAAACAGAACGCTAAAAAGTTTCCCCTCTTTTCCACATATGTAAGTCCTTGGCAAAAGACTATAATTGAAGGAAAAAAGGCGCAAAATTGGAAGGCATTTTACTTAACTTCATTTAAAAAATTAGGATTTGGAACAAAAACGAGGGCGACCAAATTAAAAGAAAAAACAAAAAATTAACATTAAAAAATTAATTTAATTTAATTTCTTTCCTTATTTTAGTTTATCAAATTTGTATATACCTAAATACTGTTAAGCGTGTATTAAATTTTTGTTCATTTTTCGGAAAAAAATAATATTGAAATATGGAAATGATATAAAATGATAAAAAATGTTATGTTATGTTGAAGTTTACTGATTTGTGCTATAAACTATAAATTGATTAAAATGAATTGATATGAGGGCAATAATCACAAACCGATTTAATTCTAGTTCCCTTTTAAATATCAATTAGGAACTGATTTCTTCATGACATCTTCTTTAAATAGATATATAAAATTATAACTTATTCAAACTAGAGGAATCGATGAATTCCTGACTCTACACTTAATATCAGGTGAAATCACAATATCCATTGATTTTTTGTTTTCTGAATATTATTTACGAATTAGTGGTGTGGTTTGCGAGCTTCTCATTTGGTTTACTTTTCCTATTGAATCTTAAGGTTTCAATTATGGTGACACGTATAATGAAAAACAGAAGAAAAATTCAATTGGCACCAAATACTATGACTAACTTTTAATAGATGCAAAAATACAAATCATACAAAGGTTGTATGTACAATGTACATATAATATTATATTAAAAATACATCATTTATGTACAAATAATTCGTTAACTGTATTTATACTTTATTACGCGGAACTTAATAATACTTCGTTAGTAAGCATTTCTCTTGTTGCAAGAGCTCCTTGAATTCTGGTTCTCGATCTACTTCGGCTTAATTGTGCTCTTCGTTCAGCACCAGCAGGTCGCGGTTTCCTTTTTTGCCTATTATCTCTATTCCCGAAAGCTGAACCAGTTTGTAGTGCCTCTAATAAACTATCCATAACACCTTCTTGCGTTTGTGCTGCGTCTATGTCCACCAAGGCCAATTTCCTTTGCTGTCTTTCATGTAAGTCACGTTGCGACTGCTCCCTTGCTTCGCGAAGACGTTTCGTCTTCTCTTCCTCTTCTCGTTGCTTAACATTATCCTGATAAGCTTGCAGAAATGAGTCTTTAAATGTTTTAACATCTGAAAAAAATTCCTCCATGGAGTATTTGTTTGGATCAAAACAAAAATAATCGCCCAGCTCCTTAAATAATTTCTCCATCTGAACTTGCATTTTTCCCAATACTTCAACTTGTTGTCCACATTCAGATGCAAATTTTCCCATTATTTCTGGAAATTTATCATCGTCACATTGCGGAATTTTGTTATTGTTTAGATCAGACTCTAAATTTTTTACCGAGCTATTCATTTGTCGCATGGTTTTTTGAATCGTTTCCAGACTCACTCGCGATGCTTTATCAACATGTGACAAATCGTCATAGAATGTTAACGCATCGGGAAATTTGCGTTCAACTACGTCGGCAATGTAATGTAAGAGTGTTTGTTTATTTTCGAAATCCTTTGTGTTTGTTAACTTCGTAAGAAAATTAAACTCGAATCCAAAAGCCTGTTCGTTTTTGGAGCCAGAGTTCATATAGTTGCCAAGAAGCAATATTAGTTCTAATATTTTTGCAAATTTACCACTTTTTTTTACTTCCTCGCATGCGGCTGTTCCGGCTACTATATCAGGTTTTATATCTTGCACCATATCCGATAGCGAAAGTTTGAAATTGAGACTATGCAAGCGAGGACTAAGTCTTTTGATTTCACCTATTGTGGCTGCAAATTGTTCAACGCCTGACAATTCTTCGCCTTTATTTTTTATATCCTGTAATCGCTTGAGCTGATCAGGTGGCGGCATATATTGTATTAATTGTTGTAAAATATTAGATGAAAGAATTGCGGTATCGCATCGAAGCAAACATGTTTTTATTTGTTCATATGAAAGATGTTTGAGAGATCCTCCCAGTAAAATTGCAATATTTTGCGCTGCTTTCGAATCGAGTACTCTCAGATCGATTACATTCTTCTTAATAGTTGTTGGCTTATCTACAGAATCTTTGTTAAGTTTCTTAACAGGTTTCGATGAAAATTTAGTCGATAGTTCTACCAAAAAATCGTCTGATGCAAGTTTATCTTCTTGACATTTTATCCAAAAAGCTTTTTCCGACATTTTTTGCGGAATAATTGCTTTCCAATTTGCGCGTTTCATTGGATTCTTCACCTCCCATTTTTTCTTTGGCTTCAATCCATGTGGTAGTACAATCATATTTGGATTCATTAATGCACCGAAAGGCGGAGGTGGTGGTCCCATTCCTGGTGGTGGTGGAGGCATTCGCATGCCAGGCATACCAGGCATTGGAGGTGGTGGTGGAGCTCCCGAACCTGGCATCGGCGGAGGTGGAGGCGGTCCTCCCATTCCAGGAAATGGTGGGGGCGGTGGAGGACAATTAGAGCCTTGCATAGGTGGTGGCGGTGGGATGCCGCCCATTCCTGGCATTGGGGGAGGTAACGGAATATTAACTTTCGGTAGTTTGCCTTGACCACTTGGTATAACACCAGTTTCTTGAATTTGCTTCAACTTTTCTTCGAGATGTGCGGCTCTAGCTTCGGCCTCTTGTCTTGCAATTTCTAGTGTCTCAATCCGTTTTTCATTTTCTTCCGTTTTCTTGATTTCCTTGACTTTAGATTTTTCAACCAGCTCGTCCAGTAAAACTGCAGTGTCGATATCAAAATTTCTACTTTCAAAGTTTGGATCGCAACCACTCTTATTAAAGACTATTTGTGAAACACACTCTTCTATAAGTTGATAATAAGCAGGTCGATACAAATGATCGTCTCGTATATACAATAGATGCTGCATTATTGATAGAAAATATGGCTCGGAAGCAGTATCAACTACTAAATTCTTTAGAACTTCAAAACAGTCGTTAATATCATCCAATTCGAAGCGTACGTTGTCAAATCTCTGGAAGAACTCCTCGAAGTCATCTTCTCGTATTTCATTAAATATTTTGAAATGCTTTCTCAAGTTGTCGTGGTTACATTTCTCAACTATTTCCGTTAATGTATCCAGTTTTTCATATAAGCCCATACGCATGATTTCACATCTTAAATGCAATCTAAAATTCAAATCGCTTGGAGTGTTTGTAATAGTGTTTATAAATATTAAGCTATGGCAACATAAATCTCTCTTAGAATCGAATTTCTCGTCTACGAAAAGTCCTTCAACGATGGACTTAAATCTTTGACCGCTCTTATTTGTTGCTGCAGACGCTGATGACGTAATAGCGCGTAAAACCTTTTCGTAACCATTTCGTTCGGGCACTAAACAGAAACTAGCCAATAACTTTAATGCTTCGCACATAGTCTGTGGTTTACGAGGATCCAAGCTTTGAGCGAGAAGTAAGACAGCAGCATGCTGATCAGGTTTCAGTATAAGGTTCAGACCCCAAGTATTATTCATAACAGCTTTCAAACATCGAATACATTCGAATTCGATTCTTCCATAACCTCTTTCTTGTTTACTTTTTCGTAACAATTCAACTATTTCAGTTATACCGTCTTCCCCAAACTCCTTGATCCAACTTATAGGATTGCTTGTTAAAGCAACTCTTAAACTCTCTAAGCATTGGTATATTTTTTGTTCACTGTGATCACCTGCACGGAGATAATCAATATAATCAACAGGTTTTTCAAATCTGGAATTTGATCGATGATCCAAAGAATTTTTTCCTGAAAAAAAAAAAAATTATATTTTATTTAAAAAAATTAGGCATTTTTTCTAACTTAACAAGTTTAACTGCCAAGGGACAGCTATTGAAAAATATTTCTCATGCAAGGAAATGATGCAAATGAAAAAATTTACAATATTTATGGGAAGCGGTTAAAATGGGGCTAAGATAGAATGCGTACGCTACTTCCACATATACCACGCAAATAAAGTAATTGAGCAAAAGTCCAACACAACATAAGTTGCTTCGAGATTAGGTTTTGGAAAGTTAACTTCGTCCTTAGAATAGATTTAAAAATATGTATAATATGGAGTTTTAGCCGATCAAACGTATATTATTTACACTAAAAGCCCTTAAAAGTAAGAACCAATTTGCTGCCTTATCAGACAACAGAGATAAGATGAATTGTGAAAATGTATACAATCCCATTACATCCACCACTTGGGGGTTGAATTTAGGTAATTTGAGAAAGCAACTTAATAAATCAGATTAGGAACGAGAGATTTTGCAAAATGTATGTAAACGGGCTTAAACAAGGCGATGGCCTGGCACCAATGTTGTTGGGAAACTTCTGTTGACACCAACGGAACACTATGCTTCAAATTCACACAACAAGTAGCATATGCCGATGATATTTATGTCATCTTACAAGATCCCTGGAGAAATATTTGTAAACCTCGATTCGGTGGCAAGGGAGGTTGGACTACGTATTAACGAAAACAAAACCAAAGTTATGACACAAACTAGGAAAAACATGCCAATCAGACAAAATAATACAGTAGGAGACTTCAACCTAGAAAATGTAAACAACTTTGTATATCGCGAACCCATCGAAATTAAAAAAAGATACTTCCAATAATTAAAAACAAAAATGTGTACAGAAAAACAAAGCTTAAACTATACAAAACAATAATAAGACCTGTGCTATGCTATTGCAGCGAAACATGAACATGAACTCAAGCGTCCGAAAAATTAGTTAAGGCCTTTGAAAGTAAAGACTCCATCTGGAGAATACGATACAATAGAGAATTGTATGCCATCTTCGACAATCCAGAAGTATCGATCTTCATAAAATTTAAAAAGCAACAATGGGCTGGTCATTTGGAGCGGATGGATGACGGAAGAATCCCCAAACGCACACTAAAGGGAAAAGTCTATGGACAAAGACCAGTTGGAAAACCACGAAAGCGCTGGGAGTACTCTATTGACGCAGACAGCAAATCACTTCTAAGATGCCGAAACTGGGAGGACGCGGTCACTGAACCGAGAAGGCTGGAGACGGCACATTCAGGAGGCCAAGGTCCAATTTGGACTATAGCACCATCATAAGTAAGTAAGTGTAAACGTAAGCAACCACTTGACAGTTGACACCATCTGAATTAGGTTGAATTTGAAAAAATCGTGAATTGAATCTTAAGCCTATTACTAAATATAAATATAAATATTTCAGGAGGCCAAGGTCCGATTTGGACTGTAGCGCCATCGTAAATAAGTAACTAATATTTTATCTCATCGGAGTAATGGTGCTGTGCACATTGCACACATCCGATCGAATTTTTCGATACGAGTTTTGATTTTTCGGCTTATTGTGAAATCTTAATTTATTGATAGATTTGTGGTTTTAATAGATACCCAATAATAAGAAAAATAACCGTTACAAATATTTTTAGTCGGTCGTCGAGAATGCTTCGCGACTCTTTGCTGAACTATCACCAGGACGTCATACACTTAATATGTACCTTCGATTCGAAAACGCATTTATAAAAACGGGCAGCGTTACCAGTAGGTCGATTATTGTATATTAAGAGGCCCATAGACGTGCATGCATACGTGTCTTTCATGCATGTCGCGATACGTTTTGTCTCCGCCCATAAAAATCAAAACTTTTTGATGTCCATCATTCCGCATGATGGCAGAACCATACATTCAAGTTTCGGACCTATACATTAATGGAAGAATGACACGCATGCATGGCCGTCTATGGGGCTTTTTACGTGCACGATTCCTTCGTACCCATTGCCATGTACTAGAACCATATTATTTCTATAGATTTTTAGACGAATTGAGTTTTACTTGAAATCCCGACGAACCCCTAGCTCACAATAACTTATGGCAGGAACTTATGGCTATGCCAGGATTTATTAAATATATGCATGCCGGTACTAAACTTTGAATTTACATATTATGGAATTGTAACTTCATAGTTTAATACCTCATAGAATGTAGTTCAAAGGAGTACAATTTTTAACTTTTACTTTATTACTTTAATAATTAAGTATTGTGATTGATTTTTTTAAAAAAAAAATTTGCTACCCTCAAAATTTTTATTTTCACGTTTCATAACTAGTAGACGCGAAAAAAGCAATAAAAATTTTCAGTCCGTCTGTCCGCCGTACGCAAAATCGTTTGGAGGCTCGTAGCTCCCAAACGCTTTGAGATATTAAATTGAAATTTTGTTTACGGATAGACGGGGTAGGCTCCTTGAAGTGACCAAATTTTTAGGGGTGGGGTGTGCGGGTGTGAGAGGGAAGGAGGGGAAAGTGTTTTAGACAGAAAATGTTGGTTTCTAGATCTCAGTAACCGCTTATGATAGGAAGCTGAAACTTGGAATTTCTATTGAGCTCAGATAGTAGACCCATTTGCATAAAAATTGTCAATATTGATCAAGGGGTGTGGGATATAATGCGTCCGAAACCCAAAATGCCGAGATAGACACATTCTAAAATCCATATCTCCTAAACCGTTAATGGCACACTATTCAAACTTAAGAAATATTTATAGTTATACTAGGAGAACAGATTGAAAAAAAAAAATTTGGTGGGGGAAGTTGTGTATGGGGGTGGGGGGTGAAAAACTTTAGATTACGATATCTCATGAACCAATTGCTCTAGAAAAATAAAATTCGGTTTGGGTATTAAGGTCGACAAATAAAGATTGATCAAAGTAAAATTTTTAAAGTGGGAGGTGGAGCATAGAAGTGGAGCGATAAGAATTTTTCAAATCAAACACATTTCATATCTCAAGATCAGTGTAAGATAGATGCTTAGAATTTTTACCAGAAGTAGCGCTAATTAAACCCTAGTAGGGAAAAAAATTTTGGGGTTGAGGGTGAGGAAAAATTCAAATATGTGTATTGGCGTTCAGAAGGGGGGCAAAAAAAATTATCTGTAAAAATAGAATGCATATTTTCCACGATTTTCGACATATCTACTAGCTCGTCCCAAATATTGAATTTAATTTTATGCTACGGATTTTTCGTATGAATACCTAGAAAGTGTTTTCAAGGTTTTTTGAAATTCGACCCCTAAGGGTAGTGTGGTACGGGTGTGGGGGGTGTTTTTCCTTTATATATAGAACGGCTTAAGCTACAATGTTGAAACTTGGTGTGTATATGTAAAATAACAAGAAAAGAAATTTGGATAAAAAAAATTTAAATATGTATTGGCATTCAGAAGGGGGCAAAAAAAATATCTGTGAAAATAGAATGCATATTTTCCACGGCTTTCGTCATAAATACTAACTCGTCACAAATATTGAATTTAATTTGATTATGCGGATTCTTCGTATGAACTACTACCTAGAACTTGTGCCGGAAAAATAATAAAGTTACGCCCAGATTGTTGGCAGATTTTTTTTCTAGTTTTTATGGATGTTGATATAGAAAAAAAAATATTGATATCGATATTGAAAAAAATATCAATATCAGCTGACGATATATCGAATATTTTTCCAATACAAAATAAATTCTTATCTCCCTTCCCGTATCTGATTTAACGTTAAGAGGAGCATATCGGAAAGGCTTTTCAGTGTAAAATCAATGACCTATTTTCTTATAAGCCACTCGAATGAAATTTTGGACAATTATTCCTTACTGCAAAAGGAGAGTGGAGTAAAATTTTATGATTTTGCGAAGGTTGTATATATTACAAATCTAATTTCGACGAACAGAAAGCGTCAAGTCATTCTCATGTTACATTATTAAAACATTTTAAATTATCTTCTACTCTATCTGACAGCAGATGTGTCATGAGTGGTTCTTGAGAAAATGCATCAAACGTAAAAAAAAAATAAAACTGTTCAAGAGATAACTTCTTAATCTCGTGAAGTCTTGCGGTTTAAACAGTTTTACCCAGAATTGAGTCTAAAATAAGAATTTAAAAATAATGTTTTTCCTTACTCCAAAAGCGATATCCTCTTCTTAATAAATACAGCGGTGTGCGGCTTTTAAAACGTATCCAAACCCAATAAATAAATGATAATTCGAAATTGAAAATTGTTCTTCGCTTCACTGAACTTTCACAGCAAAAAACAAGGTAAGGGATAGTTGTGGTAAGCTGTCACTCTTTAATACACATATATACTTTCTTCCGGGTTTTTTAAATCTCATCTACTTGAAAGAGCAAGATTCAAAAAACTAATAACAACAAGGTAGATACTGAGCGGATAGATCCCTGTGCACAGGATAGTTGCCTAGTTTTCTCCACCTCCAGTAACCACGTGTCTTGCATCTTTTTGTTTCGGCAGAAATAGACTTTCTGTGATCGAAAAACAGTTTTCTAGTGTCAACCTTTCTAACATCCCTCCTGTACACTATTTTATTACATTTTTGTGTAGGGGTTGGTTTGGTCCACTCAGTCATAGAAGTCTCAATTGGGCCTATTGCGACGTCAGTCTGGATTGTCTATGGTTCCTCTTCGATTTCTGCGCTTTTAATGAAACTTGGTATTTTTTGAAGAATAATAGCCAGAAATTCCGATGGTTTCATGAAACCGTAACCGAAGTGAAGTGAATCCCTCACATTCACAGAGAATGCTCTCTGGTGTTTCGTCTTCATCATCGCAAATTCTACATATCTTACTCTCAGATAGACTAATCCCATGGAAACACTTCCTCATGTGAAAATGTCCAGTCAGAGCTCCCACTAGGTTACGAGTCAGATGTTTGCTTAATTTTAGATATTAAAATGTTTTCCGAATACTTCAGCATAAGTAACTTATTAGATTGCCACGTAAAATATCAACTAGAAAAAGGTAAATTTTCGGCCAAAGCATAGATTAGTGCCTGCAGATGTTACTCTCGATACCTAGCGCCTAGATGTCCTCCGCAGGTGCAAAAATATTTCACACGACTAGATTTTGCAAAAATCTAAAGTCCATATCAGGACTTGGCTTGAGTGCAATTCACTTATTTAGGCTAGACTACCTAAACCTCATCTTTCTTTGCTCATTGCTTATTCAAGACGATGTCCTTACGGTATCTACTGACTCGCTTGCATATTGCCGAAATGTCAGGAGTACTCAACATCTAATGATATTTCTACGTTTGCTATAGTAATATTTGTAGTCTCATCCCTCCTCTAGTTCAATTCCCTTGTATTACTGATACAGATAAAAGCGCTCAAGAGTATACTGTTGAGAAACCAATTTCTGTACAATGAATTGGTTTTTTTTTTCGTGCAACTAAAATGTTGTATGCAATACCTTAATTGTCTTTATTAAAAGGCAAAACTTATAGCACAGGCTTCTTTTTTGTAATACCTACTTAAGTACCTACCTTTATTAAAAAAAATTACTAATAACCAGAAACTGGTCCCCT
Source organism: Beris chalybata (assembly GCA_949128065.1). NCBI lineage: Eukaryota > Metazoa > Arthropoda > Insecta > Diptera > Stratiomyidae > Beris > Beris chalybata. Next base: position 24,385,056 of record OX421896.1, on the reverse strand, counting down.
AGAAACACCGTACGGATTACACCGTGACATTGCAAGTATAAATTTGTTGTAGACTACGTAAAGCATTTCTATTATTAATAAGTTAGCGAATCAAGCCAATAACATCCAAAGGTGATAATTCAACATCTGATATCATTTTAAACTATGAGTAAGTGCATCCACCCACACATTAACCACAAGAATATAATTTTGGATCTAAGAATTTCCACAAATTTCTTTAGCGAGTCTGTCTGTTTCAATGGTTGTTAAAAATACACAAAAACAATTATACATTACCTCGTAGATGCATGAAGATCATATCGCGCTTCTCCGCCTGGGGCTTTTGAATTAACGGATCGCGCTTATCCTTCGGAATGTTCATGTCCTCCAATATCTCCATGAATTTCTGATCGACCTCACTTTCGGATAATCGTTTGATTTCCACTTCGAGCTCCTGCAGTTCCAGGTCAGTTTCATTAGAAACAGGGCGGCCTGAATTTGCGCCATAGCTTTTGCCTTTCGTTTTCGGTCTTCCGAACAAACTCTCCAACAACCCGCCCGACTTAGTTCTGTCGTGTTTCGACATTCCGGTATATTTTTATCAACTAAAAGTAATCAATTATCTTAGCACTGGTTAATAATATTAAAATAAACTTACATTATTCATCCAATCTTACGTCATTGATAATAATAACAAGACCGATCTAACACAGACACTTGTTGATATGTCGCACGGGACGTGCTCTGCTCACCTGGCTGCAATTGCACTTGCGATTTTTTTATTATGTATTTTTCAAAATGCGACAGTTATGCCGTACAGAGCATAAAACACAGGGCAAATGAATTACCAATTGCTAGCAGACCAAACTATTAAACTTTTAATGTGATAAACCATCTCCTTGAATGGGTTGAACAATTGACATGTCAGATTAGAATATTCGCATTCAGCAATCAGCGCACAAATCAAGCCGCCGCTTTTTTTTAAATCGTCGCAATTGGTGATTGTTGGCAGCACCGAAATTTGCTAAATTAACCCAGTTGGTCGCGTCTGCGAGAATCTCGCAGATATCTCTGAAGATATGGCGGCCTGTCTGCGAGATTCTTCGAGACGTCTTATGGGAAAAATACACGGTATCGAGACAAATCTTCAAATGCTCCCCGAATCTCGAAGACATGTCTGCGAATGTCTCGATAGAAAAATGGCATTGGCAATAGCGCTATCTGTTTGATGATAGCGTGTTGTGATAAAAGCTCGTACTCGTATGACTATTTCGCGGAGATTGCCATCGGCTGGAAATAAGAAAGGGAGTTATAAAATGAAACGTGCAGGCAGGGGCGACCTTACTGCAATCTAATAAATATAAAAAACTAATAACGTAGTGACACATTTCCAATCACTTCACATCGCACTTGTGTCGTTTTATTGTACCCGCACTTGAACTGTAACTTATCGCGTATTTAATTTTTATCGTGTAAGTCGCGGATGACATTTGCTACGCTCGGAGTGTTGCGGCTGTTTTTTGCCTTACAAATAGGTCGTGGTGGGTGCACATGTTTATATTAGGTTTGTTCCTTTTGCCCGGTGTAAGTTGCACTTTCTTGCACCCGATTTTCTAAACAGCCTTTGACGTATATCAATGACACAAACTCAACCTCAAATAGTGTTCTTGTTCCTTCCCCGCCACTCCCTTTTACACTTTTCTGCACTAGCTCGAGTGTCAGTGGAAAAAGTGTACTCAGTGTACACTAAAACCGACAAAAAGAACAGACTGTCTCTTAAGAGACAAGCGACCAACTGGGCATGCACGCAAAAAAGGGAGTTTTAATCCCTGAGCCGCGCAGGGCTGCACGAAAGGTAGTTATAATAGATTTAGTCCCTTCATGCAAGTTGGAGCTGCATACGAGATATCTGCGAGATTCTGGGAAACTTTATTTACTCCTCTCCTCTGAACTTATAGCTCAATGCTCAGCTCAGTGCAGCTGACAGATGTAGCTCTGTTTTTAAAATCAATAAATATTGAGTTTGCGCTTCGTTCGACGGAATTGGAAATTTTGTTGGCTCACTTATTCTGAAAACAAAACGTTGATTTATAACAAACAGGTATTAAAAATTGTTTACATATTGTACAAAACTATATTTCTATTTTGTCCTATAAATGTTTTGTGTCTGACTATGGATTCAACAAGCTTTTTGTATTGTGATATCTTCGGTGTCCTCGAATTGTTTTCTGCACTGCGCCGTCTTTCTTAGAGGATTTCCTAAAAGGATCCGCATGGAATTCAGTCGGATTCATAAGTTGTGTCAAACTAAGGAAGGACTTGTTGATATTTTGTGTCTTTTCCAAATTCAAGTGGAGAACGAAATATTTCGACAAGAGTAGTTTTATTTCTGAGTGTGTCGATTGATTCACACCAGATCAAAAATTTAAAGCGAACGATTTGCAATGGGAACGACATTCGCGAATGAGAAAAATGATGGCAATAAAAAGGCAATATCTTAAATTTTCGAGAATAAAATCAGTTGCTAAATAATATAGAATCTTGTTTGATACAAAAGCCGATACAGTGTCATAAAAAGGGCAACCTCATCTAAAATGTAATCGACCGGAAAGTTCATAGCAATAATTTGTTGCGTACAAAATCGGAGATATTGCCAATTTACTGGTCACTTCCACCCAAAAAATAATAATGTTGAGTACAGACTGTTGGCAGACTTTTTATGTATTACGCTCTTGTTCACTCTGAGCTCCCCAGCATCAGTCTTACGATCATTGTTTGAGTCTTAAAATGCATTCTAAAGTAATGACTTTTTCTGTATTCATACATTTAGATGTATCTGCTGCATTTTTCTACGGACGAAAAATTTTAATTTAATTATTTCATTTTAGAAAATGGAGAGACGTAAAGTTTTAGACGGACGAGCTGTTGCGCGATTACAGAGAACATTGGGACAGCAAAGCATTCGATTAATGGTATGTATGCTAGCAAAAGAACACACGAATGGATACATCTATTTAATATTTTAGCAAAGTCATTCTCAAAGTGATGACCATCGGGACGACCATCGTTCGGACGACGTTCATTATGACGACAATCGAAATGATCGTGATCGCAACAAATCAAGACCTAGCAACAAAAGGCCACCCGGCTTAAAGGGAAAAGATATTGGTTTGTTTTATAGGAACCGATCGCTTCGTCATGACGACGTTCGTAACGACGATGTTCGTTATGGCGACAATCAAAGTGATCTTGATCACAACAAAACAAAACCTAGTCACAGCAGACCACCCGGCTTAAAAGGAAAAGAAATCGGGTTGTTTTATAGAAACCGATCGCTGAAAAGCCAGGCACTAAAGGATCTGTCTTGTATTGTAATTTCTAAACAATATTTCATGGAAGGCTTGTTTTGAGTTAATTGTTTTCATTTCGTAGGAATCTGAGGTAATTGTGCCAATAAATACAATACAGAAAGTGGAAGAACTATTGAATGAAACTAGCAAACTTTCAAATGCAACACCTTCATCAGAGTTCCAACAGAAATATTTGAATACCTTGTCTACAACTTTCGATGAATTTCTGAAAAGCACTAAAGTAAAAGTAGAGGAAAGTCGAAATGAAAATGTTGATGAACACCTTTTGGCTAACTACCTCGAAATGACTTCGAAACCAATCTACTTTGAACGTCTAGCAATTCGTACAAAACTTCCAGCATATCAGAAAAGAGATGAAATTTTAAAATATATATCTGACAATCAGGTGGTTCTTATTAGTGGTGATACGGGATGTGGCAAGACAACTCAGGTATGTATGAAGTTTTGTAATCGTATAATATAAAAATATGTCTGCATTATGAAATGAAAAGATGTTCAATTTATGGGAAATTATATCTAGAGCATAATTACATTCCTTTGTATTTATTTCCTATTATAGGTTCCACAATTTATCCTAGATGAATTTGTGCAGGCAAAAAATGGTTCGGTCTGTAATATTTTCTGTACACAACCTCGAAGGATTTCGGCAATCACTGTGGCAGAGCGAGTTGCATGGGAACGAGCTGAGCAATTAGGCTCATCAGTTGGTTATCAGATTCGTTTAGAAAGGTAATTATGAGAATGTCGGCTTATGACTAAAATTGTGTAAATGTATTCTTTAGCAGGCCCGTGCGCACGGGGTGGGGGGGGGGGGGTTTGAACATTGGCCTATTTTTATAGGGAAGTGAGCACCTTTTTTTTTTTAGGTCATCACATTTAGTATGGGGGAACTTAATAAACCCCCTCCCCCCCATCATACATTCCTGCGCACGGGCCTGTTCTTTATGCTTGAGTCACATACAAAGTAGAATGCGGCAGCACAGCGCAGCTTGACGCCTCCAATAAATCATCAAGTCAGATAACTATTCACTCTCTGCGTCAGGTTCAGTTTTAAATTAATTTGAAATTCTCACACAAGTGTTCATATTCGTTTATACGAAGCAGCGAACTAACTAGAAACAATTTTGTAGCTAATTTTAATTTAGTCCGGGGCACATAAAGTACAGATTCAACGTGTTAAACATAACAAAATCACTCATTAATTTTGAGATTAATTAAGGGCTACGGAAAAGTTAAGAGTTGGCGAACTTTTTTTAATGGCTGCGTTAAGCTGCTTCCGTTGTGACTACCACAATAGAAGTACACTGTGCTCAACTTTTTGACACCTAGGCTGCGCCGGCTTGCGTTGCCGTTGTGACTTACGGGTTAGTAATAAGCAACAGTTCACTTCCGAAAGTCGTGTTATGGGCGCTTATGATAGCCATTACCTCTCGCCGGACTTATGTATCCCTCGTATTTTCTTCTGGATTGTTCATCTGCATATGTTTCTTGAACAACCCAGTGATCTAGAAATGACCGATTCATTGCCCCTTTCGCCTCTGAAAATTAATACCTATCTTGGTATTTACCAGTAGTACTGTTGGTGCTTGGCTGTTACTGTTGAAACATGGGGAAATGTGCGCCAGATTAGTTCGGTAAGACCTTATCTAAGCTTTATCGAGGTACCTTAAATTGAGACACTCTTTAAACGGTTTTAAATTATGAATTTTTTTTTTCGATGAACATGGAACAAGTATGGAAATGATTGTTTTCCGGCGCTACCGATCTTCTACTTCTGGCGTAGCGAACCTTCTTGCTCGCTTCTACGCCGACCGAGAAGACTTCGACTCCAGCGGGTGTACCTGTAAGGACAAGCAAAGAAAATGGGGTCCAGTTTTACCTGCGACTTTAACGAGCCGCCGCTGCCGTAACTGCCGTCCGTAATCTCAAGAATTCCGCGACTACGCCACCTTTGTTTTCACTTTTCCCTTCTTTCATTCACTCCGTGTTGCGATACCACTTCGTTTTCAGCTTCTCACAATATTGTAACGATCCCACTTCGTTTTCAACTTTTTCTTTCTTACTTCAACTCCATGTTGCGACAACAATGAGACCCGCGCAATCGCGGTTCGTCTCCTAGGTTTTCGCAGTACGTTTGGCTAGCCTTGGCTTCGCCGTAACCACTTCCTCTTTTCTTGACAAAATACGTCCGGCATCTTTCAGACTTAGGACAGATCTCGTGTTGGGTAAACATGTCCAAAGCTTGTGACAGGCGCAAGGTTTATGAGCTATCTTCGAGTGACGTTTCTTAATTCTCGTCTAGTTTGCATAAATAAGGAGTGCGCGTTGTTTCGAACTTCCTCGGCTATCGTCGGCGATTTTGCTCTAACACGTCTCTAATGAGAAATTTCTTCCAAAGTTTTAAACTTTGAAGGGAACAGGAAGGTGAACTAGCTATTCGTTTTCCTTGGACGCTTGATGCGGTCCCGAGCTTCCGGATTCACATACGGAAACATAACTCGTGAGAACCGGGGCCGGACTGATGGAAATTCGCTTGTCCTGCTACCGGAGAATATGTGCAGTGTTGCTTTTGTGGTACGGAGGACCTCAAGATTTGACTTGGAAGGAGTACTCGTACAAGGGATCCACTCAAGACAGCGGACGACAGCCCGCTTTCGTAACCATTTAACCCTTATGTTACCAACGGCGGGTACCCGGTACCTTTTTCTACAATTTTTGGTTTAATTTTTCTCCTGGTATAGTAACAGGGACATCGGTCCGGGCCATCTACAAGTAGTACATTTAATGCACGTTTTCGGGTTTACTTCGAAATATGTGGTGTTAAAAGGTGGAGATTTTATCGGTTGTTTCGGTGAACCCCTATATCTACCGGCAGCGGTACCCGGTACACATAGAAATGAATAGTCTTTTATGTACATATTTATATTATTTTTCGTCTATTTCATACATTATAAATAATATGAATTTAAGGTAAGGTTTATAAAGTATAATTATAAGGTATCCATAGTTTCGGAAGATGTGTACTTCAGTCTACGCAATGGAGACACGTCACAGGAATCTTTCTTATGATCGCAGATAGGTTTCCTTGTTCGCAAATATGTTTCGCTCATTATTCGCAGCATGGAAGAGTATCCGATTTCCAAAGCTTAGTAACGTGTTTATAGTTCGATAAATGAATGAAATGCCAAAAAATTTATCTAGCTGAATTTAAAAATGTTTGTCTACCAGATGTCGATACAATAAAGAAAGCCTGTGTTTTAAATGCCGCAATTACAACAACTTACAATAAATTTTATTGGAATGGCGCGGCGCGCTGGCGACACAAGGATCAACATACGACACGGATCTTGATCTAAAGTGTATTTCAAATTTATCAAGTCTACTGTGTAGCAATATTATACAATAAAAAAATCTGCCAACAATCTGGGCGTAACTTTATAATTTTTCCGGCACAAGTTAGGAACACGTTCAATTCTGAGATGCGGTGTAGGCTACTATGTGACTGAAAACCTATCAAAAAGAAAAAGATCGTGGAAGTGAAAATCTGATTGGATCTGAGAGATATGGAATAATTTATGAAAAAGTACACAATCACTTAACACCCCCTTAGGGGCCAATATTCAGAAAATCTTGAAAACGCTTTCTAGGTATTCATATGGAGAATCCATAGAATAAAATTAAATTCAATAGATGCTAAAGCAGGGGCTTAGAATTACAGTAGCCGGTAGCGTAAGTTCATATGAAAGATTTGAACTTATCATAATATTTAGTAACCAGACAGCTAACGGTGATTACTGCTATCGAAAAATGCTTTCAATCTATCAAAAAAGTTCAAGAACAGTTTTTAATATCCAGCAGGAGTTTCGCCACTTTTCATGTAAAATGAAGTCAAGTTAAGCTCTCAAAAGACTAAGCAATATTTTTCAAGCGCTTGCCCATACATTTGTTCGTCCTTAAATCTATTATTATGTATTTATACATTTATGGACACGATTAAAATAGGCTACTCGCTTGTGATAAGAGAGGTGGAGTCAAAGAGCTAATGGAGATGGCATGCAGCGACTTTTTTGAAGCCGGAGGTTTTCTCGCAAAGGACCGGCGATATTCACTATGCTACTATCAGCATCTTATTCACATATATGTTAATCCCCGGTATTGAAAAGAAAAAAAGCCCAACCTTTAAATACTAGGCTAATATTTGCATTTCACTGCCACCTGGCATGACACGCTCCATACAAAAACAGTCGCTTAAACTTGAAAATGCTTCACAGTGCTTTATAAAGAAACCGAGTGTTGCCATCTCCGTTACCTCTCTGGGTGGAGTTCACACAAAAAATTATTTTTATTTCTATTTTATGTATTTTATATAAGTAAAATAAGATTATAGTTCTTATCCGACTTCTCTTTTAGTTTTTCTATTAACAAATATACAATTACATATGTTGTACCTTAATTTCTTTCCATCATGTAAATAATAATGATATTAAAATACTAGAATCGAAATTGGTTGCGGAAACCTCTTGATCTTAATGTTTAAACTATAGTACTTCTAAAATAAATATTTAATCTTTGAGAAATCATAGTGAGGAAGGGTGAGGTATAAAGATGGCACTTTAAAACAAATATTTTTTCATTATTTTACTTCTATTCTGGTGACAAAATTGACTTTTCAAAAAACTTCTTGTCTCGAAATAACTCGTTACATTTCAACTTTAATCGAAACATTTAATTGTGAAATATTATCATTTGCAGTAAAAGACCACGTGAACGTGGATCAATTATATTTTGTACGACCGGCATCCTGTTGAAACGAATGGAATCTGATCCACTTTTAGAAGATATAACGCATATTGTACTAGATGAAATACACGAAAGAGACATAAATACAGATATTATAATTGGGCTTCTAAAACAAGTATTAAAATCTCACTTTGATGACACTCATTTTTATTTTTTTTAATTTCTTATTGCATTACGTTTCAGGTTTGTCGCTATCGTACAGATCTTAAAATAATTTTAATGAGTGCAACATTTAGCACAGCGACTTTTTCACAATACTTTGATAATTGCAAAATTATCCAAATTGAAGGGACTCTATTTCCAGTGGAAGAAAAATATTTAGAAGATATTTTAGAGGAAATAAAATTCAATAATTTTCCTGAAGGCCGGCCCAGAGGAAAGGAGCAAAGATGGCAGAAAAAAAATGTACGTAGTTTACACAATGAAATATCAATAATAATACATTTTTTTAATATATTTGAAAACTAAATTTTTTCAACAGAATCGCTTCGATGATGATTTCGCGAGCTTCATTGAACCATACGCTCGTTCTATACAAAATCAATATTCCAAAGGCGTTATAAAATCTATTCAAAACCGAAATTCTGAAGAAATTAATATTGATCTTCTTTGCGATTTAATATTTCACATTTCACATTTTAAGCCCGATGGTGCTATTCTTGTCTTTTTACCGGGATATGATAAAATCTCGAAATTACATACCGAATTGATGAATTCGAAATATTATTCCGATGAAAGGTTTCGTCTATTTGCATTGCATTCTATGATGCCAACGTCAGATCAGAGAGCCGTTTTTGCCAATCCACCACCGAATGTTCGCAAAATAATTCTAGCTACAAACATTGCAGAAACTTCTATTACAATAGATGATGTAGTATATGTAATTAATTCAGGTAATTTCTCACATTATTCACTTCGATATGAATGTTGAAAATGACTCGTATTCCTACAGGTAAAATAAAATTAACAAATTATCACATCGAAACAAATTTACAAGCCCTTGAAGAATGTTGGGCAACGCTAGCGAATGTGAAACAGCGAAAAGGACGAGCCGGTCGTGTTAAGTCTGGGACCTGCTATCATATGTATACCAGGTATTTTCACTTTATCATACAACCGGCTTATTACATATTTATTATCGTATGTAATCTAGGGCCCGTGAATATACATTGGAACAGTTTCCAGTTCCAGAAATACTGAGAACTCGACTTGAATCAGTGATTTTAAATATAAAAATGTTGCGAATAAATGACGTTGAAGAGTTTTTCTCCTCTCTGTTGAGTACTCCGCATGAAGTTGCAGTTGAAAGAGGCATCATTCTTTTAAGAAGGTAGGTACTTTATTCAGTTTGATTTTTGTGAAAGAATCCGTTTCATGGTTCTCGCTTTTCGATTACCTTTTCAGTTTATTGCGACTTGTTATCAGATTATAGTGTATAACTCCTACTGATATAATGACAAAAACAGTCGAAAATTGGTCAATGGGACATAGAATACTGTCTATATATAGGTTTTAGGTTTTAGATAAGGTGGGTGCACATAGACCGGCAAGGGGTCCGTTGTCATCTTAGGTAAACTCCACCAGCCTGACAGACTGCAGCAACTTGTCCAGCATAATGTTTGCGAATTCGCCCAAGTCTATGGCGAAGCGCGTAACTAAAGTACGTTCGCGCCTCCAAGCCAAACCCCTGCATTCGCAAAGCATGTAAAAAATACTTTCCTCGGCATCGGGTTCACTACAGCTGCGGTACAGATCTGCAACGTCGGCAACACCTAGTCTTCTGGCGTGCTGGCTGATCAGTACTCCAAGTAGGATATGAAGTGTATTCCTATCTCCGAGTAGGATAAACTTTGTCCTGCTCGCATTTTGGATCGGCTAGAGCTGCCTGGTGAGGAGACACAATGTGAAGCTTGAACATCTTGTGTTAGCCTGTGATATGGCTATCACGAAGATAGCGTGTTTAATATCCTCAATGGACCTCCTCACTTGCCACTTGCCTCGTTGCACACTGGTCCGCATACGTTTTGTGTTTTGACAAATTGTGGCGATTTCTAAAAAGTTTCCTAAATATAGTTTCTATGTATAATGGCCAGTCTTCGATATAGGGTAAGGTAACCAGCTGCGAGCCGTAAACCTATTCCGAGCCGCCGTCATTAATTCCACAAATAGCTAAGAATTCATGACAGTTTATTCTTTACTACCAATTTTAGCCATTTCTATTGTCACAACAGCAATGGCTAAAATTTATAGTGAAGGAAAAACTATCATGAATTCTTAGCTATTTATAAAATTAAAGACGGTGGCTCGGAATAGGCGCAGAGCTCGCAACTGGGTACCTTACCCTATCATTTCTTCAGTAACATCCTAAATCAGTTAAGAGATAAGTCAAAAAAATATAGCAAAATATAATCGAAAGATTTAATTAAGTTTAATCATATTAACGAAGAATATATTAGGTGTGTTTTTTTTTAACTGGATCAAGGCTAAAATCATTCGTTTACATTGAAAACCAACAACAAAAAGATGATCCAAAATCATAATGGGATCAGTTGTCCGCTATTAAAGCTCATATAAATTTCCACTATTTTAGTATTTTTACAAATGGCGCCCTGCAACTCATCGGATAATGACACCAGTAAATTCAATTTGTAGCAGGTATTTGAACCCAAGTCTGTGGTTTAGTGGCTGGAGCACTTGCCTTCGGTGCACCTGGTACCAGGTTCGAATCTGCTTAGCGACAAGTAATTTTCAAGAATAGGATGAAAACCTGAGATAAAATTGGGGTAATAATCACGGACGAGCGTGTGGCTGACCATTTCACCTCCGTGTGTCTTCGTAATGAAGTAGTATATTCATTACTAGTGAAGTAACTCTAGCATTACTTCAAGGCCTAGGCCCGATTTGCGCCAATAATTATTATTATTTGCACCAATAGACTAGAATAGTGATGGGAAATCAATACATTTTCTACAGAGTTTCATCGCTACATGCAATAAAGGGAAACTGCACGTAGCCTAGCCTATACAGAGTATCCAAGTCACTTACCAACAAGATTGATTTTAGCAGGCTAAACTAGCTTGTGGGTTAATCCACACCGTTTTTTTTTCAAGTGTGATCCGATCCAATGGACAAAAACAAAACTTTATTATAATTTCTTTACTCTACTTTCTGATGATCTCTATCTGATCGGAGTGATGAAAAATTAATGTAAAATACAATGTTTATCAGGCTCAACGCTTTGGATGAGAATGAACTATTAACGCCGTTGGGTCTCCATTTAGCGCGATTACCACTAGATCCGCAAACAGGGAAGATGATTTTAATGGCTTCAATTTTCAAATGTATTGATCCAATAACTACCGTAGCAGCAAACCTATCATTTAAAGATGCTTTTTATAGACCCTTAGGCAAGTTTTGTATATTTCAATGCCATGAAGAATAGTTTTTATTAATATTGATTTAACAATCTTTCAGGAAAAGAAACGATTGTGGACGGAATACGTTTACGATTTGCACAAGAAATGAGAAGTGATCACTTAATGATGGCTAATGTTATGGACGAATTCAAGCATGCTAGAGCGAGTCGCAACGAGAACTCTTTTTGCTACAATAACTTTTTGAGCTGTGCAACTTTGAAGCAATTAGAAAAAATGAAGGAACAATTCTGTGAACTGTTGTTTAATGAAAAGTAATAAATTTATATACGAATATAAATTATTATAAACAATTAAGTAATTTTAATTTACAGATTCATTACTAGTTCGAATTATCAAAACTCTGAGAATAACCGGAATTCTTCAAATTTAAATTTACTACGTGCAATTATAGCATCTGGATTATATCCCAACATAGCAAAGTTAAAGTAAGTTTAGTTCACAAATATGCATTTTTTCGAAATATTCCATAATTTATTTTCGAATTTTAGAAAAGTAAAACACATTAAAAATTGGGTTGGTGCAGTATTGTCTGTTGTAACTCCCGAAGATGGCAAAGTTCAATTTCATCCTTCTTCAACAAACAGTACGCAAAGGAATTTTGACTCAAAGCAAGTAAAATGGAATTAAAATAAAAATAAAAAATTGTCACTGTCTATTTTTTTACTCGAAAAGGTTTTTTGTGTATTATATGAAACAAAAGTCAAAAGCAATATATCTATTCGATTCGACTATGGTTGATCCATTATCACTTTTAATTTTTGGCGATGGAGTCTACAAAGGCGTTGAGAGCAACGGAGTTGAGTTTATAGCAGTAGCAAACAAGTTTAAGTAAACATATGTTTGTATTCATCGCCTACTATGTTCTAATCGTATTTAATTGTTCCAGATTTCAGACGAATAAAGCAACATCTACGTTGATTTTAAGACTGCGAAAAGAGCTAGAAGCATTACTACAGAGAAAGGCCCTCCATCCTTCTCCAATTGATCTGGACAATGGCGAAGGGAATTTAATTAAGTATGTTTAACAATGCACATTTGCACATATTCACTGACTAAAAAAATACGTATAATTTTAGGGCGATTGTTCAAGTTCTCAGTACTGAAAAATTCTCAGAAGATGACACTATGTAGAATGGACAACGATCAGAACTTGTACCGTAAAAATTTATAAAAAAGAAATGAAATAAGTAAATTAAATATGACTCGATGTATATTGATGTGAATAAAGTTAATTTATTGTGTCAGTTTCCCGTGTTTAAAATTAGTTTATATTCTTTTTATAAATACAAAACCTGGTAACAGTTTGGATACAACTTTATTATTTTTTGATCGATGTTCAGATCGCTATAGTGGATGATTTAAAACAAGGAGATCGTTTAAAAGTTCTATTTGAGAATGCTTAACGGATTTATTCGTACACTCATTCGATCACATCTTTGTGAATTCTGGAAGTCTTCGTTGTGTCTTTTTTTTTTATTTTACCCAATAATTTCTACTACGAATTAATGCTATTTACATTTTACTCTCATAAAAACGATTGTTTTATTTTCTTTTTTGTACATTCAGTCCTTTTAATTCCATTTCATATCCGTTTAAATTTTATTTTACAATCGCATTGGATCTCTTCAGCTAATTTTAGGGTTCTTCCATACCGGTCTTACCGCCATGTTCGTCATCTGCAACCTTAATTAGCTATTAAGTGTTATTATGTATCAGTTGTGTACATTTTTGTAAGTTACTGTATGTGAAAGCTCAGAGATCCAACCTTAGATTTGTTATTATCTTATCAAACTGATAAGTGATAACATACTCATACAAATGTATAATGTACCTGACTCCGCGTTATGAGCTATGATAAATTTCGACGAGCCCTGCTCAGGTCGCGTAAGATTATTTTAAGACGACACCCAACTGGTGATCATAAGGTAGCTTTTATAATAATTGTTGTAATAAATTCCTCGAAATAATTATGTGCCTGTTTCCTAATTATCGGGAATAAAGTGAATCGCGAAAGTTAATTAATTTTAGAAACGTGTAAAGTTAACGAGGTTCTCGTTTCAAATTTTGTAAGTAAAAAAAATAATGTGGAGCATAAAATTAGACTCAGTAAGAGTCATCTGGGCGTAATTTTACTAGTTTTTGAGTGGAAGCCCGAGACGCGTATTTACAAACCCTATACCACACGAAACTGAAACTGTCTTCGATTAGAGTTCAGTTTACGTAAAAACTTCACCAACTTTAATCTATTTGAGTGCCTAAAGTGACCGAAATAATATATATACGCTTTGGAAAAGAAGTTGAACCGCCGGCCAACTTGCAAACCCTAATCGAATTGAGTCACAGACGACGTCACGAATGGTGTGTTTGTTTGTTTTTTTTTTCGGTTAGGTTTTGTTGGCATGCAAACGTGCTTTCACATTCCAATCGAATAAAGTCCCGGACAACGTACGTAAGTTCTGATTTGTTGAAGAGCAATTTAGAACCCTATACAAGTTGAGTCACAAATATGATTCGGTTTTGTGTGGTCGGCATGAAAACAGCAAACCATTTATAAACTATAACAAGGCGCCGAAATAGAATAATTTTTGATAACATGAGTAAGTTTCGGTTTGCTGATCGGTTTTAAACCCCATACCACTTAAGTCAAAGCTTTATGAAACAGTACAACTCTTCCTGCAACGTCGAATATCGAAAAATCCTGACTTCATGTGAAAGTCCTTTTCCTTTAATTTTCAGTGTTTTCCATAAAGTTCCAGATATGAAATTAAACTCAGAAAATATTTTCTTTTTCCTTAGAACAGCAACCAAACAAGAGTCAATACAAAAAGGAATATGCTCGTGCCAAATTCTACTTTATCTTAAACTACAGTATAATAAAAACAAATACAAAAAATCCTGTTCAATCGGATTAAGAAGTAAAAACTACATAATATAAAAGTCGCTTTCAGGAACATGCAAGACGCTGATTCTTAGCTGCAAATATAATATAATCATAGTTCAGGTTGTAAAGGGACATGTTAAGAAAATCGACCGACTTGACCTAACCGACTCATTAAATAAAAAAATTGAATAGAATTGGCCGATTCTCTATCGTTCCATTGGTCTTCTCATTATAGTTTACAGTTCTTTGAATTTTAAAGGAAACAAATTTTTTTTTTGATCTTAATTTCGTAGTTGACCGCGAGTAAGATCGTTTAAATAATAACAAATCGTTTGGTGAATGTATGCACAGTATGTACATTTTTAAATTAATAATTGGTCGTTTGTTTAAGTATTGGATTCAGAAATAAGAATTTGATTTGATTAGAATCAGACAAATTCTTAACACGCTTATGTTATGTTTTATGTTTCTTGTTCGTTTAGCGCTTTCAATGGAACACAATGAAACAGCAACCACTCCACCAATTCAAGCAGACGCCAATACTATTCCGAAAGGTATGTATATCTTAACATCTTAAATTTTATTTCCTTGTCCCTTCCCTTATAAGTGCTTTCTATTATCTCCCTTACATCGTCACTTACGTAGTGGTACGTTGCACTATGATGTACCAAAGGATCACATGAAAATTGGCTACGAAGTGGTTTCTTTGCGTACATAGGTCCGCCTCCTCCCCCAAGGAAGGTGTCGATCCGCCACTGGTGCGGACGAAATTGGTGTAGTTGTATTGGGATAATTGTCGATTGAACTTGAATACTTATTATATTAACCTGCATTGTATACCTAATAATTAACCAAACCAAATAAAATTCTAGGATCTATAGATTGCGGAATAAAGGCAATTGGCTGCTGTAATGGACCTGGATGTCAACGATTGGGAACAATACGAATTTTTCTCATAATTTTTTCAATAGCTGGAGTACTTCAAGGTGCAGTTGAAAGTTACTTTCGAATATCGGTACAACAAGCAGCTTTAGACTTGAATTTTGATCCTGCAATCATTGGTACTAGAAATATGAAATTTGTATCTATTGTATTTCAAATGTATCTATTATATTTTTCAAGACTGGCTACTAGTTGCGAGCTACATTTTACAAGCGGTCGTTTCAATAGCTGTTACCTATTGGGCAGGAAAGTTTCACCACATGGCCTGGATGGGATGTCTTATTATGCTACAAGCGATAGGATGCTTTATGGTGATCGTACCTACATTATCAAATCAGTGAGTCTTCTAGCAAGTTCTTGTTTATTTTATTTTAATTTTTTACTACACATTAAAATGTATTGTAGCCAATTTAAAAAAAATTTAGTGCTCGTGAAGACATTAAAAAAAAGAAATACTAAGCAATATAATATAATACAAAGGCGGATTTTAAGAGCGAACGTGAAGAGCGACCAATTACAGCAATTTTTTCAATTAAAAAAATTTGATCAACAACCAAATTTTCACAAAATTAAAACTATACGTTAAGGTATGCTAGTAACTCCGCTTAAGACATAACAATAAAGTTGAACCATTAAATTCTTCTCGGTAATAAATTTGGAATGGGATGTGGCTATATAGAATTTACCTCAGCGATCCCACCAGCTGTCAAGGTGTTTCGGTTAGTAGGCAAGAATACACCTTCTGAAGAGTCTATGCCCTCCGATGACGAAACAGCTCCTTCGGACCTAGTCCAACACAATCTTATGATGAACTTGCTTCTCCAGTGAAGTTTCTTTCCAAATTTGTCATATCCTCAGGGATAGCGGTTAGTCCACAGTCGGGGACTCCGTGTTGGAGTTTCACTCCACTGACACCGGAAAGAATAACTAACTCCTAATAATAAAGTTGAAGTTAATATATGGATGTTTACAACGTAAGTATGTTTTTTATAAGGATGCCTTTGAGTTAATATGTTGGAGTTCTCCCAGCTACATATATCGTGAGTCCAACTATACTTGCAAACTTGCGTTCGCACTCATTCACCGAAAAGACACGTACTGCCGCTAAACTATATGAAATACTCTCAATACTCGTACCACCAATATTTTTGTTAACGCAGAAACCTTTGCTGGCGTGCCCTCAACAAATCACCAAAGTTTCATCGCAATTGGATGAGTGGTTCACACATTCATTTTTATATACTATAGAGATATATTCATAGAGATTAATCAAAATTGTCAAATTCATATTGAACTTATTGTCTTTCCAGAACAACTGAATACACTTCCATACAAAGCGAAACGATTTCACCACTTTGTCAAAAATCTCAAATCATGGGCCTTATAAACGATAAACCATTCGCCACAGATACACTTGTTCTAATGGTTTTGCTTCAGCTTGGAACAGCGTTGGGAAGTACTGCCTTTTACACTCTTGGATTGAGTTACCTGGACGATAACGCAGAATTAATTGATAGTCCAGCATTGATTGGAGCAGCGTTAGCATCAAAGCTTTGGGGACCTCAACTAGGATCTGCAGTTTCGCTTGCGGTCAACGCTACACCATTTACATGGTGGTTAGGTTGGACTTTAATTGCGCCAACTCTTTTTATAATTGGTGCTCTGCTGGCACTTTTTCCCAGACGATTGTTAAAAACCGTTATAAAAATGGCTGCTAGTCGTATAATGGAAGTGAACAGTTTACCTCTGCGACAGTCAACTAAATTTCTTGATGATATCAACTTATGGCCATCTATGCTTCGCTTATTTTCGAATAAAATTTTAATCGTTAACATTGTGGGACTAATGTTCATACAAGCAGCAACAATGAATTATCTTCATCATGAACAAAGTTATCTACAGTCTCGATTTTTCCTTCCCTCAAATGAAGCCACCGGCGTCATTAATGAATGGACATCTCGTTTTCTGTCGAATCTTTTAAAGCCGCCAGCAGTGGCCTTGTGTTGCCTGGTTGCTGGACTTGTGATCGCTAAAGTTAATCCCCGTGCAAGGTAGAAATTATAAAATTAAATATTTTTTTTTAAATTTGGTTAGAACAGTTTTCTTTTAAAGGTCTCTAATAGTATGGAACATAATAATTAGTGTCATAACGTGTGCTTTGTACATCTTATACATATTTATCCAGTGTCCGGAAGTAAAAATTGCTGGTACAGTTGGACAAAAAATCATGCAGCCGTTCTGTGCAAATGCATGCACATGTCCATCGCAAATGCAATTTGCACCAGTATGCCCGCAAAATTCTACTCAAACTTACTTTTCACCGTGCTATGCTGGATGCTCATCGCAAACAATTTTAAATGATATAACAGTAAGTATTATTCCACGAATTATAGAACAGGCTTATCAAAATTAATATGAAAATACGCCGCAGTCACTATAGGCTTCAAGCCATTCGTATCTCTCTAGATGCAATTCTGAACTCCGATTTAGACTTTAGTTGGGGAGAAAACTGAAAAAGTAGTGGAAATGTAGTTTCCTCTTTTTTAATGGGTCTCATCTGGTTTCTACTCAAAAGAAAAAGGCAACATCTTCCGTTTTCAATTTCGTTTCTGGAACTTTAAGAGTCCTTTTACAAGGACTTTCTCATGAGGCTGCAAGAAGATCTCACTTGATTTTCATCACATGTAGTGTAGAGAACTTCGGGAAATTCAGTTTTAGACTTGATATTTTTCGCTACAATACAAACCATGTTTTAACTTACAATACAGACTATGGTTTAAATTATATAAAGGTAATAACAGAAAACTAATTGTGTAAAAGGAGAAAATTCTAATAATGAAAGAATTTTGCTTACGTTAGTTTTAAATTTCATTGTGAAGTTGAGCATTCGCTCTTCGACTGTGAAGAGAGCAGCTATCGTCCTACAACTATCCACAATCGTCAAAAAATTGCTTTCTTGTTTTTTAGATATTCAACCCTAACGGGGAGGGAGTGTAAGGAGTTTGACTATTTCTCATAACGTTCGACATATTTCTTAGATTTGATTAGATATCAGATTGGTTTTCACTTCCACAGACTTTTTATATAATCGTTAATTTCCGGACGATATTATTAAACGAGTAAAATATTCTGAATGGATCCATATCCATATACCTACTTTCTCATCGATCTTCTTTTTACTCCGGTAGTAGTATCAATAGATACTACATCCACAAAAGGGTCTATCGGAACTATCTCCCGTATAAATTCCAATACTCTTAAATATTTACTTACTTATGATGGCGCTATACTCCAAATCGGACCTTGGTCTCCTAAATGTGCTGCCTCCAACCTTCTCGGTTCAGTGACCGCGTCCTCCAGTTTCTGAATTTTAGCAGTGATTTACTGTCTGCGTCAATAGATTTCTCCCAGCTCTTTCGTGGTTTTCCAACTGGTCTTTGTCCATAAACTTTTCCCTGTAGTGTGCGTTTGGGGACTGTTCCCTCATCCATCCCCTCCACATGACCAGCCCACTGTAACTTTTTGAATTTTATGCGGATCGATACTACCGGTTTATCAAAAATGACATATAATTCTCTATTGTATCGTACTCTCCAGATCGGGTCTTCCCTCGCAGGTCCGAGGATTCTTCTGAGGACTTTTCTTAGTTTTCACAGCAGAGTTTGTCGGCTTTTTTATAAATTGAATATATGATACTCCTGCGCCAATCTTCAGGAAGTGCTTCTTGCATCCATATAATTATGTCCGAGATCAAGATGTGTAGAAGATGTGCTATGCAGGTGTCGCCGGCTTTCAGAAGTTCAGCTAGAATTTGATTAAAACCCGGCGTTTTTTTGTTTGGATGGTTTCTCAGGGTTGCTTTTACTCAGCTGTTACCTCGGTTGTTGTTATGTCTGCTGCTGCTATTCATGCGGATGATGGGCTCGGGTTGAGAAGGTGTTCAAAATATTGTTGTCGTTGAGACTAAGGAATGATATTTTGACTTGAAAAAGTCAAAATAATCGAAGGAAAGAAAGGTTCGCGAAAGAGCAAAATCGGATTCGCGATTTGCTGCATAAGAGGGGAGGGGAAAGGAGCAAGACGTGAGGGTTCATTTTTTTTTCGTTCAATTAAATTCGATTTTTATACATTCATTTATTCATTCATACTTATTCTGATTCATTCGATTTTTTTTTTTACAACATACAATTAATCATACATTCGTTCAAACATTCACGCAATTATTTAATCATTCATTCCTTTCATTCCTTCATCTATGCATCTTGACATTCGCTGTCGAACCACTCACTTCTTTTGCGCCAGGGTTGTATTTGCCTATCACCTCCTCTGCAAAGGATGTGATGTGATGATCTTTGATGTTTTGCCACATTTCTTCGATTGGTATGCACGTGTTCTTCAGTATTGTTGCAATGTGCTTCTCCAGGGCTGATGTGTATTTCGAAACTACTTTCTCATCTTTGAGCTTTGCAATGACGAATTTAGGAACCGAAATTCAAATATAAGACTTGATATTTTAGAATAATTCTTATCCTCCTCTTACTTCTACACTCTATCGCCCCTTTAAAATTGTTCAGAGAACTCTATTTTTTCACCTGTATACACAAACCAAATTTGATCTTTCTGGTGTATTAAGATCGTGAAATATAGTCATCTAAAGTTATTGACCTTAAACTCCCACACGTCGGTGACCTTCATTTTATTTCTGATATATTCTCCTAATATGCCATTATACATTCAATTGTGTTGTTTTAGCTGTGTGGTATGAAACGTTCAGGAGATATAAATTTTAGAATGTCTTGATTCCAGCTTTCGATCTCTTTGGGCTCACTATTTTTCGATCCACGTCCGTACTCCTTTTTATAAATGGCCCCACAATCCTAGATCGATATACTCGTAAGTTTCAAGGTTCAACGTCCTGTAGTACGAAGTTTCTAGGATAGAAGAACCAAACATAACCGTTACGTACTCACTATGAATTGAAAACTGTTTTCATTAATCACTTATTTATTAATTACAGATATATCAAAATTGCACATGTGCTGCGGACAGCGATTATCAACTTCAAAATGTTTTTGCCGCGGAAGGTGCATGCAACTACCATAGCTGCCAAAAGATGTGGATCATTTTTCAAGTGATGACAATATTTTCTGCTGCTTTGCTCGGTACAGGAATTGTGGCCAGAATAATTATATCTCTACGGAGCGTTATACCGCAAGATAAATCTCTAGCTTTATCTATCGAACTGACCATTACTGGATTTTTTACATATGTACCAGCCAAAATTGGCTACGATACGGTGTCAGGTAATTGTAAACTAGCTTTTTGTAAAAGTAACTTCCACTTTAAATCAACATAGAATTGTTGTAAATAGCCAAAGTGACGCAAATCAAATTTTTTGTTAAATTCATTTCTTATGATAACTTACTAATAGTAGATTTATATCGCCATGGCAATTAGTAGATTTAATATCTCGAAAACGTTTACATTGTTCTGAATTTATCAGTTGACTATAATGTCAAAAGTTTTAATTGGTATTGTATGATGTGTTTTCAAATTTGCCTCGTACTAGGATGGTTATCTTAGATATAAACATATCCATAGGGTTAGCCTCTCTGACAGTAAAATATACATAATTTACGATGACGAAGATGAAATCATAGAGCACATCCTCTGTGTGGGACCTGATCATAAAAGACTTCATGGCTCCATCGGAATTCCTGGCTATTCCTCTTCGAAAAATACTAAATAAGTTTCACAGAAAACGCAGTGATCGAAGAGGAATTATAGATAATCCAGGGGTACGTGACACTAGGCACAATTCAGGATTCAGTGCCAGAGGTAACCAAAACAACCCCAACACGAAAATCTAATCTAATCTAGAACTGAGTAAATAATTGCACGTATGCGGATACAATTTGTATTGGAAAATTACAAGGAAATATGTAGATGTAGATGAATGTTACAATGGAAATTTTTGTTGTTTACGCATGTGGAGTGGAAGTTTTATAACAATATTTAGACAAAACAGTTTTTAATATTAGTAAATAAATTTTCTTTGCAGAGATTACTTGTCAGTTTACATCCGCCGATAATTCAAAGTGTTATTTACATACATCGCCATTGCATGGTAACATATTGAATATTCTTTCAGCATCTCTAATACTCTGTGCTATAATTTTCGACATTATTCTATGGTTTTACGTTAAATCTTTGGAGTTGTATCGTGACAGCGATGAAGATTCATTTCGAAGTATTCCCTTACGTGCCATGTCTTCCAATAGTCGATATGACGAAAATACTAATGAGGACAGGGACGAGCCTGATGCAGTGCTACTCCCGAGCAGCAAAATACTTCCGTTGATACAATCTATTCAAAATACGCAAGAAAACTTCGGGAACTCTTCTGCAGAAAATGGTGGTAGTGACAACCAAATCCATCCATTACTAAACGCTGATAGTGATGCGCTCGACTTCAGAATGCGAAATACGGATGCCAATAAAAGTTCAACGGTTAGCCCTTCAACTACAATCGAAAGTGTTATGAAAAATAAAAAGAATGATGTGTTAAGCCCAGAAACAGATTTTTAATAAACATAAATAAACTACTTTATACGTACCCAGTGCTGTTGTTTTTTGTTGGCGGTGGATGAACGCTTTAAAAGTAACCTACCATGCTTAAGGGTAGGTAGGTACCCTTAATCAGGGTAGGTAAAAATAGATATATTTTCTAAAATTCTGAAAAAGACACAAATTAGTAATTAATTTTGCGTTAAAACATTCGGAAATGTATTAATACCTAGTACTTAGTTCTATGTTCGTTATTTTTTAGAACAGTCTGGCATCTTCTGTGCATGGAGTCAAGCAATCGTTGGCACCTTTCAACAGGTATAGACTCCCAAGCTGCTCTCACTGACTGCCATAATCCTTCTTTATTACGGTGTCCAATGTAACCAAGCGTCTTCTTAACATCACCCCAAAGATGTTCAATAGGGTTAAGATCTGGTGATTGCGCTGACCATTTCATAACGTTTATCCTATTGCGCTCAAACCAGGCCTTAGCCGCTTTTGAGGTGTGTTTTGGATCGTTAATCTGTTGAAAGATCCAACTAATTGGCATTTCCTCTCCTGCTAAATAGAAGCATAGTTGTCTCCAGTATTTCGATGTATCGTGCAGAGTTCATAGTCTTTGATCCAGTGTATGGGACCAGCACCGTACCACGAAAAACATCCCCAAACCATGACGCTGCCGCCGCCATGTTTTATTGTCTCGACGGTGTAGTCGGGAGAAAATTCCTTTGATCTAGGCCTTCGTACAAATTTCTTGGTACCATCTGCACCAAATAAATTTATCGTGGACTCGTCCGACCATAATATGTTTCGCCATTTTTCTTGCTCTTGCGTAAACAATTTTCGCTGTTGCCTATGTTTGGATGTTAGCAATGGGCACCTCCTAGGCCTTCTGGCTGGCAGATTAGCTTCTACTAGCCTTCTTCTTATTGTCGACGTGTTAGCACCGAGCCTAAGATTTTTTTTCTGCGGAAGTGATAAAAGGCTTTCTTTTGACCAACCTTGTTATCTGCCGAACACCCTTTTCTGAAATTTTCCGTGGCCTGCCCCTTGTTTCTTTACCTTCGCGCCTTTTTAAAGCATTTGTGACCATATTCTGGGAACAACCCACTGTTTCGGCGATAACTTTGTAAGTTATGCCTTCTCTCCTCAGTTTGCGGATGATTTCCCTCACCTCTTCGGTACAGTGCCGTTTACGTCCCATTTTCTCTAAACTGAATTGGTTTGTCATTAAGAAAATAAATAACCTATCTTAAATAAGTCACCTATAGAAACAATAAATAGTTTATTTACATTTTCACAAGCAAAACCAGAAAATAATGTAACGCTATACTTCCGCACCTATTTTTTTGCACACTGTTCTCGTAGATGAATATTTAATAACTGCGCCAAAAATTAAACTGAAATGATAGCTCTAATTGCGTTTTTCCTTTTAAATGATTGGAGGGTTAACGGTAATTCATTTCACAGTATTTACATACAAAACATGTCAGCAACTGATAAGAAAATATACTTTTTGCATGAGCCTAGTGTTCGCACCTATTATTTTGCACAGCGCTGTATGTACCTCCAACGGCTGATGGTCCCAATAGGTTGCATTGCTACAAATTACACCAGGACAGTAGTGTGTATTCGCTATTATACAAGCAGTTGATGCTGCCCTGTTGAACCTGCAGTAGTTTTTACAGACTGCAAATCTACTGTTACAGCCCTTCAAGATGCGCAATCCAGAGACCCTACTATTCCACTCCTACAAGCTCGCCCTGGTTTTCTAGATGCCTGGCCACGTTGGACTCCTGGTCTAACAGCACAACATTCCTGACAAAACACTAGAGAAGCACACGTCCTCTAAACTACTAAATAAATAAAATAAATTTGCGTACTTTTTCCTAAAATTTGCCCTCATGCTTCAACCTCCGTACGATCTCTCAAGTGGAGTCTGACGCCGTGTCCGTGTCGCAAGGAACAGCCTAATGGTATAAACACAATTGAGACGAAATTCGCCAGCGGCGACGAAGTTTGCTGAGTTGTACCGCAACACACGTAAAGTTCGCCAGCCGCTCGCCGTCGTAATTCTGCGTCAGTACGTGTGTTGTGGTACAGTTTTAAAAATTTGACAGCGAACTTCGTAGCCGCTGGCGAATTTCGTCTCAATTGTGTTTATACCATAATGCGAATTATTCAAACAGCAGGCCTTCACGAAACTTTTCTTGCTTCCTTTTTCACTCTTTTAATTTTCCAAAAAACAAATTATTCTGAAACGTGCTCCAGCTTTTTTAAAAAATATGAAAAGAGGCGCCTTAACCACATCCGTCTTACAATATAACAAGAAAATAATAAAGCGTGTCAAATGTTATTTTCAATTTATTTTATTTTTAATAAATGTTTATCATTATTTTGGATTTTTCATAATGTTTTGGTTCCATTAACATACATATCAAAGAAGACTAGTCGGTGTATAAATTATTACAGTCGTACCTTGTTTTTCTTAATTCTTTTCCTCTTCCTATCTCTCTCATATCTCTTCACTCTTACTTCGTGTTTTTTTATTTTCTAGTGGTTTTCATCAATAAATTAACAGTAATAAACAAAAAAATATAGAGTATGTATATAGTACTTTTACATTTATAGAATTCTTTAAGATATTACTTTATTATTATCTTTATCTTCATAACTTCATTTCAAATTAGATGTTTATGTCTACTGTTGGAACTCAGCAATTCGTGTTTGAATTACACTTTATGATTAAGTGGAAAATGAATGAAAAATCAAGTTGCGTTTATGTTTATAGTTATTCTGAATTCCGGCAATTAATGTATACGTATCTACCACAAGCGATCTATATTAGAAATACGAAACTAACAAATAGCCGGTCATAGTTTATTAGTTTTTGTTTTTATTATGCAATAGATATATACGAGTACTGATATCATGCTCTAGTTATAATGTACATGAAATATGCTTATACGATTCCTAAGCATATGCAAGGCGAATAAGTCTAATATAAAAATTATTTGTCAATAATCTTTTATAATATGTACGCGGACTTTATTTAAAATATATATATTCTTTTTAAAAACAAGATTCGTGAAAAATAATAGATATCCTACAGTAATAAATCAATATGTTTACATAGTTCAACGATTTTTCATCCAAGACATGCCATTTTGCAATTGATAGATTTAAAATTAAGGCAGACAACGGCACGCATATCTTAACGTCAGATCACTAGCGCAAACAAAGATTGCCATTAATATTTCTGCAGTCTATTTAATGCCTTTATGCCAAATGGGATTTAATCGAATTTGATTGAATTCTCGCCGTTACCCAATCGAGGCTAGACTGCAAACTTCTTAGCACAATCAAAGTGCTGAAAGCCGCCTGTTGCCGATCCGCTTGTTAACATATTCCTTGCTCCAAGTTCCAGGTCCTGTACAAATTCCGTTCTATTTGATCTTCATTTTTACAGGTTATAAGTTTTATTTCCACAGCAATACATATAAACATCGTACGGTGTAGGAAAATTATTTAGTAAAAAAATATATTACTCGTTTTTTTTTTTCTTCAATTTTCATTTGCAAATTATCACATTTTATATGGGTATTCTCTCCGACTTTACCTCGTTTCAATCTTCTATGTAACTTAACGTTTTCATTGCGGTCATGAAGTATAGGATAGCGTCTGACTATATACTGGCATTATAGCACTCCAATAGACTAAAAAATATTGATGAGTTCGCAAGCACGACTCGCTCAATATTTTGTGATGAAAGTTCACATAGTAATCTTAATTTATCATTTAAGGACTTAAGACTAATTTATTAGTTATAATTTATTTTGTTCCTTGGTAAAAACAGCAAAAAAAATCTCTACGCGACTGATTATAAATTTCAAACAATTTAATTGAATTTTTGCTGAGTGATAAATGAGTACTGTGAATAATAGTTGATTTCATGATCTTTATACTTAATTTTGGTTAAACGTGGAATATGTTTTATTTTTTATGCTTTGTATCCAACTCCAAAAAAATGGAGTGTTTTTTTGAAATCATTTAAAATTACACACATATTGATGAATATGTGTGTTTTTAATTATGATACCGGTCCGTTGCTTGTGTTGGGATTCTGTGAGGGTTTTGCTGATGCTGTTTGTATTGTTGCTGATAGTTGCGACAAAGTTTCCTGTGATACATTCGCTTTTAGAATTGTATTTTCCAGCTCCAACTGGTTGATGCGATCCATTAGTTCAGCTATTTTCTCTTTGAGCACCTCGACCTCCTCTCGAACAGCAATCATCAAATGTGATTTGACAAGATCCTGAAATTGAAAACAAAAAAATTATTAATCTTCCCACAATGATCCCATCAAACAGATATTTTTGTCAGATAGCAGGCAAACTGGTCGAGTGGGAAAACTGGCAAAAACCCTTTGCAGTTGTTTAAGAGAATTGTAAAAAAACTAGTAATAACTAGATTTACGGGATTGTGGGTTATACAGGGTGGCGCGCGGCAGACGAATGGATTTGAAAAGGTTATTGCTTCCTTCCTAGCGGTCGTAGAGGGTTGATAGTGGAGTGGTTCCAAAGAAGAGGAAAGAAGGTTTGTTAGCACTTGGTTTCAGTCGCCAATATGAAGTGGCCTGTTCAACATCCTGTTTTTTGTGTGCGAGCCTACAGCCTCTCGATCATCTTTGTGCAGGTTGTCTTTCGTTTACAGTTTAATATCTCCACCGCGGTCGAGTTCCCGATCGAAATCGAATTATTCCGTGGCTTAATGCCTTCCAGGATAGCGGAAATTATTCCACTATAAGAAGAAGGCCTGAGAGAACTATCTCTACCACTGAACACATCGAAAGGGTTCGAGCTGTAATTGAACAATCTCCCACGCGTTCAATTCGTAAACAGACAGGTACCCACCCTTGGCGTTTCATTCAACAAATCGTTAAAGAAAAACTTCATTTACATCTCTACAAGATGGTTGCCGTCCAAAAATTGAAACCACGCGATTTTGAAACCAGACAACTCGCTGGCGAAAACATGCTTGCTGCGTTGCCTCGAAACTCTATCATTTTCTTCACTGACGGGGCACATTTTCTTCTCATTTGATATGTCAATAAGAAAAATATGCGCTGCTGAAGTGAGACGAACCCCAGGGAGCTATACCAGATGCCCTTGCACTGACAGGGTGACAGTATCGTGTGCGGTATCAAGAAAAAGGATCATCGGCCCTCACTTTTTTGAGGAAAATAATCCAGCGGCTTCTGCACGTTACCTGACCATGATCAAGGATTTTTCTTGCCTGAATCGGAACAGATGGCGCTGGAAGATATCTAGTTTCAGCAGGACAGGACCACAGCCTACACAGCAAGAGTATGCATGGACTTTTTGCGTGACAGATTCCTCGAGCGCCCCATCACCCTAAGAGGCGAATTGAACGAGCCAACGCGCTCTTCTGATTTGGCGCCCTGCCACTATTTATTTCCTGAGGAATGTCTAAGATCTCTTGTTTACAACGATCGCCCCACAACCCTAACAGTCCTTAAAGACAACATTCGCACCCGCATCTCCCAAATGTCTGTGGCAATGCTTGAAATAATGAACTAAAGCTTCAGAAAAAGACTTACAAAATGGTTGGAGCGTGAGGGCTGCTATTTTGCAGATAAATTGTTATAAACTATATGAACTTAAATCTCCTATGTAAATAGCCAGGAAAAAATTGAAAAGTAGTCATTTTCGAACTGTTTGCGTTTTGTTGATGTTTCAATTTCATGCGCCGAGCACCACCATGTATAAAAAAAATGCATGCTATGCATAGCTTGTTTTTATTTTATTACTTTTTGAGCGAAAAAATAATTAAAAGTTATTTTAACGCTTATTCTGGAAAATTGGGGATTTTCTATTCCCACTGGCCATGCGGTTCACATCCGATTACCTTCTACGGAATCCGGAATACATAAACATAGTTCGATTCTGTTTTGTAGCTAGAGTCCTGCTCTTCTTTCACACATAAAAAGAGTTGTTGGAAAACTGTCCTGCCCACTCTATATCAGGGTTCGGACCCCCCCGAAATTCCCAAAGAATTCAAAATCAACCTTCTTTTATATGTCTATTGAATTGAGAAAAACCCGCACATAAGGGTTTGTTTCGCTTATAGTGCGTTCTTGATATATTAAAAAAAAATAGGAATATTTGATTTTCCCAAACAAACATCAACCCCCCCCCCTCCCCTACTACTTATTTTACCACCTTGCACCTCCGGATCATGGAGAGAAGAATTTTTGTCACTATAACTCTGAGCAGAGGAGTAGCAAATGCCAACGATACCAGCATGCAAGAGCCAATGGTCCGTAAAGCAAAGTAGTTCTAGTAGACCACAAGTCGAATCGAAGCAGTACGAATACTTCTCTGGACTGGAGCCTCTAAGAGACGTATTAATGCCAAAATTGCCAGTCCCGTGGATCCGAAAGAAGCGCGTAGACAAGTTAGATTTATTGTGGCTAAGCTCAATGAGGAAGGTGTCAAAGCACATACTGACAAAAGCGGCAAATCTGATGGTAGCACACCAGAACAGATTTCAAAAAAGGTACAGAGAACTTTATAGAGCTTCTGGAGACGACAAGCTAGTGGTTTTGTATAAAACGCTTTGAAGCTAAAGAAGTGAGAGAAAACAGGGTCGTTATGTCAATAATTGAATGCGATAACGTCTGCCTTCAACTCAATAGTTGATTATCAACTCCACATATCTATGCAGAGAACTGAAAAGTCAGCGGCAGTCAATGACACAGTTGCAAGTTTTTCAAAATCAAACCAGTTGTCAAGGACAATGTTCAGGTTTTCTCTACAAAGACCAAACTAGTACCCGAAAACTGCACAATAACAAAAGCAAAATAAAAGCCGGTTTCTGTAATGATTTCAAGATAATATCTATAACAAAACACATTCTCAGCTATTAATCAAGTCTCACTAATAGTTTACATCTTATGTAAGTGGTATTGCTACGAATCCTGAGATATCTACGTGCTGCCGAAACGTCTAACTCAACCTAATCTATTACCTAATATATCTATAAAAATAAAAAAAAAACAAAAAGCCTGGTCCTATTTTGTTTTTACTTTTTATTTATCAATAAATCTATATGTCATGTGGTATCTTAGCGATACCATATATGTAGATCAGTTTCAAACAGGTATATTTTTCTATTCCATCAAAACAAGTTTAAATTTTTATTATGTTATATACTTCTAACACGACATGTGATAATAATAAAGTCAAGGCGGTTTTTTTTGTTCAAGAGATAAGCATGTTCCGATTACAAAAAATATGCAGTCACAACATATTTTTAAATTTTATTATCATACAATTTCAGTCACTATAGAATTTCAGTAACAAGAGATGGTGCTTATCAAATCGACATTGTACGATAACTAGTTAAACCAAATAGACTACATTGGATTGAATCATGACCAAATATTTAAAATTATAAATGACAAATAGTAGAAAAAATAACCATTGTTTGAAGACAATCCAAGGTTCCCTAAAAATGACTGTAATAGGTAGACCGAAGCTTACCTAATCAGATATATGTCGATTGCCTGAAATACTTTAACTGTTCCTTGGAAAAGCTCAAAACCTTTTTGAAGGATTTCCTTTTGTCGGCAGTACTTGTATCGGCTAGGTATTATCAAGATTGACGCATTATAACACGACATTTTATGTAACGAGTATTTCAATAGGTATGACTGGGATATGCCTACTGCGGTTAGCTTTGAAAAACTTTTACTGCCAATGCTGTTTACTCACCATTAATTATAAATAATGGAGTTCAGTCCGCGAAATGCTTCGTATACTACGTGAAATTTACAGTCGGAATAGTCGTCGTCCTTACTAATCTTTTCTTTCGGTGAATTTTAATTTAAAAAATTCAAGGATAACTTCAGGGTTTTAAGGCTAATTTTTGTTTTTCCAGGAAAGTTATAGGTGCATGAAAGGCAAATGGGGCAAAGGATGACCCAAAGAATCTCAAATTTACAGGAGGGCGAATTGAATTTGTCCAATATATTCGGCGCATCTCGGGGATAGTATGGTCAGACGTTATCTTCAATAACGATATTTGAAAGACGACTAAAATGTTTAGGATAGCCATTGCGATTCAACGCCAGTAAGAATCCATAAGATCCAATAACTGAACGGAGACAAATAATCGAGAAATTCAATAGTATTAGCGATATGCAAAACACTATCTGTGATTTTTTTATATAAAAAAAACAAGTATGGAGAAGGAAATTTAGCCCCCTATTCAGGACCGAGTCATAAGTCACAGAGTGGGCGGAGAGTCTCAATTTTGTATGAATTTTGAATTAATTGAGACTTTTTGATAGACTCTGATCCTGAATAGGGGGCATAGCCTCTTTTAATTGTGGCCATAAGTTTTCAATGGGATTTAGGTCGGGTGAAATGACGGTTATATCACAGGCTTTTACATGAGGTGTTTGGGTCTCACATCGTGCCAGCTCTGGCCGGCCCTGAGAGAGATCAAGACGAAGTTAGTCCTAATCAGAGATATGAATATTCTACGTATCCTCATTGTGGTACTGACGGATCACTCCCTGGTCCATGATCGTATCGATATGTGCAGCAGCTGTAGTGACCCCGATGGTGAAGTATTTTTTTACATGCTTTCAAATACCTGGTCTGTCATTGATGCGGAAACATAAGCTGAGTACGTACTTCGCCATGGACCCTGGAGAATTCGCAAACATCAAGCTAGTGAAGTGGCTGCAGTTTGTCAGGCTGGCAAGAAAATATTGAAAATAGTCTTTTGCTGTCTGAATGCTAAACTTTACTGTATGATAACGGACTCGATCCTGAAGACAAATTGGCGAAACTTATGCAAGGTATTGAACACTATTTCTTAGACATTGTCCATAGATTGAAACATTTCTTGGCGATAGTAGTCACCGTTAAAACTGCCTGCTTTTTATCGATTATGATAAGCTCAAATTTTTTCATATGAACTTGCACCGGCTACTATAATATTAGCCGCACCCTGCTTTGTCTTCGACTCGACCAAAATACAGCATTGTTGTAAACGTATAGGTATAAACAATTTCGTGAAATTGGTGTCTGAGTCATGTTTGGAAATTTACATCTCCGTTAATTTCAATCATAGAATAATGAAATAGAGCTTATTGCAAAAGTAAGGGTTTTTGCAAAATAAGAAAAATACAAAGGAAAAATATTGTTAAAGGATAACGTTTTTGTACTTTATCTTTGAATATCTGAAAACCTATATGTATACAGTAGAACCTCTATATAGTGACTATGCATTGTGGGACCGAGCAAAACTGGTCACTTTATTCGATGGGTCAGATTATAAAAATAATTTAACAAATAAAATTCGTTTCTGATTTACATCAGGACCGTAAAAAATTACAACTTTAGGCATGTGGTCAAGACGTTAGGAAGGTGGTCACTTCTTCAGGTTCTACTGTATTTAATTTCAATTTGAAATGTACGACTTCTGGTTAAATATTATGTTTGACATTAAATTTAATAAGTAATTTCTGAATCCAATGAAAAATTAAGGTACTCACCATAGCTTGTTCGATCTTATTATCAATCGCAACTGCACTTGTTCCAGATGCACTGAAAAAGAAAATTTAACATTATAATTTTGAATTCGTATATGAATGTACATATGTAGTTATAAATAAACAAAATATTAAATTAACGATCCTCGATAATGCTACCTAGCAACGATCTATGGAATTTTTAAGTCAAAGTTTGATTCGTACACACAAAAAATTTAAGGAAATAATAAAAGTTTGACAAATGTCTTTTGTATATTATATTTTAATTTGTATTTTAGTACAGAAAAGTCAAATTTACTGTAATACTCTTATGTGTTTTATCGTATACACCGAACAGTTTACTTTTAGACATATTTTTAGTTGTGAGATTTATGCAGTTGTAGTAATGATTAACAAACCATCATGTTGGGTTGACGGGTGATCGGGAGTCCAAATGCCGAGAAACTTTGTACGGAATTGTCGTAAGTGAGGATGGGGAGTTGAATTCGGCATGTAAATCTTTTTCCGTCGAAACTACAGACCAGCTGAAAACATTCACTTGTGAAGCCACTTTAAAACTATGTTTGACTAGCCTCCGAAGGAGCTATTTCGTCATTGGATGGCACAGATTCGTCGGAGAATGTATCATGCCTACCTCAAAAAACGTAAAATTACTTTGCCTGGTTGACCGATGTGATCACCTATTTTGCTAGTCACAATTTTGTAAGATTTTTTTATAAACGAAAAAATTGTTATTTATGCCAGAATATGAAAAGTTAATTTGTCTAAAATTGTGACCCCCTGCTAAAATTGTAATTTGTTACTGTACACAGAATAGACCTGAGAACCAAAACTCATTGTCACGAATTATTGTTCACACTTAGTGCGGCGACATTAAATCCGCCTAACATCAATTTTATTTTTCCTAATATTAATGAGAACGGAAAATTTTTTATGGTGAAGCTACCATACAAGCTAATTTTATAAATTAGAGCTGCGTGGTTCCGCTTTTTCGCAAATGTGTTTCTTTTTTTCAAAAAGCGCTTTTCGATACCACATTTTTCGATGTCACTCTATTTTTGCGATATACGAGAAGGTATTGAGGTAACTAAGTTTTATGATAGAGTAATTAATGACCTCTTCATGCATAAATGTTTGTAGAAACAAATAAATCATACACATTTTTGAAAAGTTTTAGTGACCGAGTGGAGAAGCAGCAGAAAACATGAAAAAGGCAATTTCAGTTTAATATTTTTAAGTTAATTCATAACGAAATAACTTTTTTTTACATAAGGACTAATGTCTAGGTTTCCTTTTTTCCGCCATTTTCCTTTAAAATTGAAAAATAGAAAATAATAGGACCACTGAGTCCGCAGTGATTTGGGATTTCAGGCTATTCTTCACCTTTTACCTATCTTATAGATTTTTATAAGATAGGAGAACATTTCAAGGCTCAATTTATTTTTCGAAATCCTGGGAAGTATGAAGAAGTGAGAAGACAAACATACTTGGTCTTTCAAGGAACGCTGTCAGAAATGCTAAGAGAACAACTTAAAAACTTGAGAAAAGTATTAAGGCCGGATTTAGTCCAGTAGTAGTCTTGGTTTTGAAGACATTGCTTCTGCGATGTCGTGGGTTCAACTTCCACTGATCGCATAAATTATGTATTTATAGCAATTTTGTGAAAGTTTATATTTATTATGGTAACTTTTAACTTTATTCTGGTATTTTTTAAAACTGCTAAAACTCCTATAAAAAAACGTTATACGGTGCCCACCATATATCTGGGTAGGATCATCTAAAATAAAAAAAAAATAAAAAGTCAAAGGAATACGCAAAATATTAATTTTTAACAAAATGGCGGCTTTGTCTATTATGATGTGCCAGGTCTTTAGGAAAAGTATGACAGTCCAACACAAGCTTAGAGCGGAAACAATAAGATTTTAGCGATAGCAGTGCCACTTTGGCTATCAGATAAGATAATAACTGTAGTGCCCTTGTGGTTTATTCAGTAGAAGTTTAACTGCGCACAGCTCTATGGCATGTACCTCAGCTTGAAACACAATGGCTGTTTGTGCCATTGCCATCCATATTTTACAATTGGGTCTAAACACGCACGCTCCAGTTCCGGTTATAGGTCTTGGAGCTGTCCGTGTACCAGACTGAAACACCTTCCCCAAAATCTGTTAGACCAGATTGACACACGATTTCCCAGCGTCACCATACTCGTATATGGTTTCCCAAAATGATAATACCACCTTGATCAAAAAGTTCCCGGAATAACCACCGTATTGCGCTTTTATTGTTCCAATTTGAGTTGTTTTTTTTTTTGTTAAGTTGGTACATCTGTTGTTGACATTCCCTCTAAATCTTAGCGTTATAGCTTGACATTTGCAAAAGTTACGTAGCCAAGAGTACATCTATCTCTGCGTGTGTTGGCGATTTTTTACACTTTTAGAAATGGATTTAAATTTGCAACAACGAACTTGTATTTAATTTTGCGTAAAAAACGGATTTAATGGTGCGCGAACGTTGGAAAAGTGTTTCGGCAACGATTCTCTAAAGAAAACGGTCCTTTACCAGTGGCACGAGCGGTTCAAAAGTGGTTGTGAGAAGAAAAAAAAGGCAATGCTCACAGTTGTAGTGTAGTGCATCATGAATTTTTGCCAAAAGGCCACACTGTAAACAAAGAGTATTATTTGGGCGTTATGAGACGTTTGCGTGAAGCAATTCGCCGAAAGGGACCAGAATTGTGGGCAGAAAACTCGTGGATTTTGCACCATGCTAACGCACCTTCGCACAGTGAAATCATTATTCGTAATTTTTTGACGAAAAAAGCAACAAATACCATCCAACAGCCACCGAATTCACCTCATTTAGCTCCCTGTGACTTCTTTCTGTTCAATCGAGTTAAAAAAAACACTACGGGGAACGTGTTTTAGCAGCCGAGAGGAAGTAATGGAAAAATCGCAGGGAGCACTGATGGTCATACCGAAAACCGAATATAAAAAATGTTTCGAGAATTGGATCAGGCGCTGGCATAAGTGTGTTGCAGTCGATGGGGATTACTTTGAAGGGGACAATATAGATTTAGATGAATAAACTTGTATTTTTAATTTTCTCAATAAATTCCGGGAACTTTTTGATCAATGTGGTAATCCTTTGGCTTGTGATCGTTTACTGAGTCGATTAGGTCTTTCTGATTAAATTCCTGTGGAATTTTAAGGTGACCCAACAAGATCTCCTGCCTAGAATTTATTGTACTGCTGTAGCCTTATGACCTCTCTCAGAGCCTCCTTCTTTATCTCTAAGTGTAATGGGGCCAAGTCTATCACGGCTTCCATTGCAGCAGTGGGACATGATTAAGTCGCCAATAATGCTAAGAACAGCCTCTAAATTTTTTGCAGGACCTTCTGTTCTGTGATTTGTTCAACCTTTGGCCATTACACCATAGGGGCATATACATATGATCATTGGTATTATAATATGATACGATAAACCGAATTCTTATTCCAATAAGCGATGAATTATTTTTTTTGGAAAATGGAACCCAACTGTTTTGATAACTTTATTATTATTATCTTAATTTGCCTTGATTCAGTTTTGACTTAACGCTAATATATTATATTTAAGAGATCAGTCTTTTCAATTGACTATACAGCTTTTGACAATAATTTCAGTATGCCGCTTATAACATTAACCGCGATTACAATAAACGGCAGCCACTGTATAATATAAATGTGAGAAGATGCTAATAGTAGCATAATATTAATTACCGGTCCTTTGCTAGTAATCGTCCGGCTTTAAAACAGTCGCTGCTGGCCATCTACAGTACGAGTATATACCTCTATGATTTTAACGTTAACTTAGCACACTAGTACGCACAATTTTAAAGCGGTTACACAGAAGAGCGTTCGGTATGATCGGTATGCGGTTCTGAGATCGTAGCTCCGGGCATAATAGAAAAAGTAGGTAAGGTTAAAGACAGAAATATTAAATCCGGTGGTCCAAATCAATAAAATATGATTTATACGCAACGAATAATTATTTGTTTGGACAATCGAATTCATAAAGGTGACAAAATGGATAAAAAGGGACAAGAAATGCAGAATAGATCACAAAAAGAAAAAAAAGGCAAAGTCCACAAAATCCGTTCCCTGGTTATGAACTCACGGACTCTACAAAATCTAAGTTAGAAAACAACCGTCCAGTCTATGAATTTTATAAGGTCACAAGACAACATACACTACACAGTTACAAACTATTGATGACGTAAGCATCGATATTTGAAATTATGAGCAAAATGTGTTATTTTTTTGGTTTCGTTGATTATTATTGATGTTTTTATTTTCCACCACTATAAAGTACAGTGCAGATGTATCGTTTGAACTTGAAACTTTTTTCCCACAAGCCTCGTTGTAGGAATATGATCGTTGCAAAGCAACAACAAGTTGGAACATATAGGTACCATACATTTAATTATTAGCCATTGAATAGGAGCAAGATTTGCATGAAATATGTTGGCAATATGGCAAGCTAGACAAAGTTGTTACTCTATATAAGTGTAGCGATACGATAGCGCTAGCGGTCTGTTTTCATCGACATACGAGACAGCGCGGCAGCAAAGAGGTGACACTGCCTCCGACACTCAACTCACTTCGGCCGTGTCGTTTCGTTAGCACTCGGCATACGGCAATGCTGGCATTGGTATGGCCTGATCTCTTGTCTGGTGTTAGTATTTCGTATTGCTGAATAACTAAATAATTATGCGGAGTGCAGAGTCGAGAAGACCATTGATTTCTCCACGTCCTTCAACAATAGACTGGTGTTACTGGTAACTTGGTGCAGATCCAGCAATGTAAAACATTAATTCAAAGTCGGTATCTTAAACTAGTTTGTACGGTTGACTTTGTAGAACGCAATTAACCTGTCCCGTCTCTTGTAGACGTTTCGGCTTTCACGACCCTCACGACTGCCGTTCGTCTGATCTGACATACTTACTCTGGGTAGAAATGGTCCAGATATTTCATGACGACCTCGCGCAAAACGTCTTGCCTTCCTGAGAATGCCGGATACTGCTGCACGGTCATTACATTTGATTTCATGGCGATCTCTCCGATATACACACAATATCTAGCTTAAGCTTCGATTCGCGACCACGTTTCTAATTTCAATTCTTTATTCGTAGCCAAGAAAGCAAAAGTTCCACTCACGGAAAATCTAAGGCACAAATGGCAGCAACTCTGTTGGCTTTATAAAAATGGCTGATGGCCTGACTTGGTTTTATCGTCGTTTTAACTGAAAGTTCACAGCTTCACACCGGAAAAAAAATCCCCAATCACGAAACTAATAAAATGTCTACCGTTTTCCAAAAAATTCGTACTGCCGAAAAAAGGAAAAAAAATTTACGCGGCCGTTTGCCCCCAACAGTAAATAGAAAAAAATACGAGTAACACTTCGGTGGGCAAACCTAATTATTATAAAAAAAAAACTTTCAAATTGTGCTAAGGAATCGGAAAGTGGTTCTTGTTCTTGATATGTGCTCGACGATTCTCATGCCCAAGTTTATTATAGAATATTTATATAGTACATATATTTAAAGCACTGTAAAATTTTGATTAAAAATAAAATAAAATTACGTTCTACGCCTCTCGCACTCACGTTCACGTTTAATAGGTAAAAGCACACTAGCAGGCCAACTAATAAAACTAAAAGTACACTAACCCAAGCACATCAGCCGTGCCGTCGTCGTGTCGTGTGTGTATTTTTTATGACTTTAATTCAGCGTATTTTATTACTTCTCCTCCGAGCTCAGCAGTGTTTCGGTTTATTCCGCAACATTTCCCAGTCACACTGTTCAATTTCCCTGTATACAGTGACTAGCAGAATTCAACCGAGTTCGCTGAGTGTATAAAATGTAAAATACTTGTTCCCCAGCTGGGCATGCATGCATTTTCTACACACAGAAGGCTGTTATTGCAGTGCTACTGTAAATTTAACAGTGGATGGAGGAAAAACAACTCGGCGGTATTGCAAAGTGATTGCTTCAAAACCTTTTGCATAATTATTCCAATAGCTTATATTACTTGAACATAGAGTTTCTATGGATATAATGGACAAAAAGACGATATTCCCGAAAACAATTGATTTATTTTCCCTCATGTTTCCCCTTAAAACCACGAACACAACGCACCCGTTCCGTTCCGTTCAGCTGTCAAAGTAGACCTTATGGATTGGCCATGTAAATGATCACAACGGTGGTAACTCGTAACGGAACGGGGCCATTTTGCCCAATAGTGTATTTTAATGATAAGTATACATTAATACTATAATTAAATAAAGAAACTCTGATCCCCCCCAAAAAACATCCTTCCGATAAAATTTATATCTTAGAGTGCCCATTGAGGCCATTAAGAACGGTGGCAGCTTAGATATAGACAAATTTTAGCTTTAGGATTAAGATTGAAAAACTGTTAGCATTAAGAATTTTCGGCAAATAAAGCACTTTTTAAAACTAAAACTAATCGTAACGGAACGGACGAGTTGACCAAAATTTAACTTTTACGAATCAAATAACCTCACTCATTAGAAAGTGACATTTGAAAAACGTAGTTTGTGTAAATATGGATGATGAACAGTTCATCGAAGCCGTTAGAGCTCAGATCTACAACGAAATCGCGGCTACGAAAGCCCAAAAGAGAGTGTGGCAGGAATCGAACGGAACGGAGCATTGTGGCCAACACTGATTTTTGACGTAACGGAACGGTTTGGATCGTAACGGAACGGGAGCATTGTGTTCGGGTCTTTAGACGCCACACGATCACAACGTTAAGCACTGCTAGGTTAAATTAAAAATTTGTGTGCATAAATCACAATGGAAGGTTATAGCAAAGACTATCTACAACAAGACTCGACACTACGCAGTATTTTTCTTATCAAAATCTGACCTTGGTTTCTTTATTTAATTAAATGAGAGAAGTAGATAGCAATTGCATGATCATAATGAAAAAAGAGACAAAAACTGATTACGAGTCGCATTCACCAATTTAATGACATCCTTATAGAACGCAAACCAAAGTCCATTTTTAAAAAATGATCAGATCAGATCAGATCAGCTGTGCTGGTGTGATTTCATTTCTCATTTTGTTCCAATAAATTTGTATGCTGAAACACTTGAGAATAGAACAGACGCAAAATAGGAGCTCTATTGGATGCATTATGGAAAACGATGCACACAGATGTGAATGTGTAATCATTAATTTTTAAATATTAGTGTGCTCTTTTCTTCCCATGTAAATTTGCATAAGAATATGGAATTGAAATTGTTCAATCGGATTTCATTGTTCCGCTTATACAATCATTTTTTGGTTATTTTAAACATTAAATGAATATGTATTAAGTGTTCAGTCTACTTGTGAATAGTCTTTGGTTGAAAAACGTGTGCAAATCATCAAATTTTATTTTCAAAATCAGAGCTACTTTCTAAAACGTTCAACGCATTGCGTGATTTTTACCGACAGTTTTTTGAGGAATGTGTAAGCAACCAAAATTGTTAGATTTGGGACGATACACGAGATACACCAGCACCAAATGCATCACGAGAAAGTCACTGTGCGAATTTGGTCCGGCGAAATCAAGGGTCCGTACTTCTTTCAAAACGAAACTGACATAATCGTCAAACGATCGATGATAAGCAACTTCTTCTGGCCTAAACTGGATAATATGGATACCGACGATATGTGGTTCCAACGGGACGGCGATAAGTGCCACACATCGCATATCACGATGGACATTTTTCACGAGCGACTTAAGGGCATTGTTATTTCGCGCGGCGGCAACATACCGCCTTTAAACTTATTTCTTTGGGGCTTTGTTTAATCGCAGGTCGATGCGTATAATCCACTAGCAATTGATGTCGTTTAAGTCAACATAACGAACGAAAATTCTGCCAGATTTATGCAACAAAGCCTTCGAAAATTGAACCTCTCGAATACGTGCCACAAAGCAAAGCCGGGTGGACATTTGAACGATGTTATATTCCATACTTAATCCCATACACAAGTTGTTTTATTTACATTTAAAAATTAAACGACCTGGTTTAAAGACCCTATAAATGATATAAAACAATCTTGGTCAAGAAGTCAGAAGTCTCATTTTATGAATTTTCCAGATGCTTTTATACGAGCAATTTTTCAAGCAATTGACTATTGCCAACACTAGTGAAGCGATTAATGGAGCAATACAGGGCCAGTTGCGGCAATATTAGGGCTAGTTGCGGCAATATTTCGGCAATGTTTTCACAGATATTGCTCGCCCTATAGTTTCTGTATTTCCACTAGCTTGAAAAATTAAAAAAATTAACAATTGTCCCTGCCCGAAGATTCAGTTGTCAAGTTTTGTTTTGAGTTTTGGATTTATTTGTCAAGTTTCGTGATGTAATGGCTTGGAAAAAAAAATTTCCAAGGTTTATTTTAAGTTTTATATTTGTTTGCCAAGTTTGCTTTCGTATTGTTCATAGACTGTATTGTTCGGTGTATGATCTCATTACCAATATGCTAATTATTGCTCCATATCGCTAATCACTGCTGGGAAACGAGTTGACCATCAACTGATCCATATCGTCAATTGCTGATGTTGCTGTATGTTTTCGTGACGGGCAAATTTTCTGGAATTGCTGGAAATTGATCAATTTTAATCGTTCGTCCTTCAGGAAATCTATATTCCCAGTACTAGGTATGAATCATACGGTAGCAAAAAAAAAACACAGTTGGATTAGATTAACACCCAAGCTGTCCTCTACTGGTCATGAACAATGGAGTGCAGACAGTCCAAACAAATAAGGGAGCTTAATCTTAAGAGGCCCACTAGGGCGATTTAGATTTAAGATTTAGACCGTCCTCGACCATCTAAAATCTAGTCAGCAAAATCACAATATTTCAAGAAAACGTTTAGCCACTATGTCCTAATGATGTGCAAATTGTTTTAAGTGAAAACTACGTTCTAGTTTATGAGTCAGTAAAATTCCTATACTCGTTACTTAGAAACCCACCCACTACACTCGAGAAATTGTTGAGCTAGGAAGTTGAAATTTTGCGAAATTTTCTTCTTCTGATAGCTTCCATACGAAAAAATACATGTCCACTACTGTAGACCGATAACTTCAGAACACTTCAAAGCTTAGAATTTAAAATTCTGTGCACATTATTTTTTAAATGGTTTCGAGTAAAGGAATAAATATGTTGGCAATCTAGTTCATGCACACCACATATGAAAGTTCTTCAAAAGGTATAATAGTATAATACTTTCAATGATTTACCTAAAGTTTCAGATATGAAATTGACTCTTGAAGATATTCTCTTTGAGATTTTTTGAGCGCGTTCTCTTTAAGTATTTATAATAAACAATATATCGAGCGCGATTAAAATCTACAACCGTGAACCGTTGCCACCCAAATTTTGCATGGACATTCTCGAGACTGTCGGACTGTTCAGGTCGTGAACATAATTAAATATTCCCGAAATTGGTGGTTCGCGAGTTATTTCAACATTTGAGTTTTTTAATAAGTTGAATCCGATAAACCTGACTTAGAATTAAAAATTTACAACAGGCAGTCGTAGCCGTGCGGGTAAGGCGTCTGACTAGAAATGAGATGATTCGCTCTGGGAGCGTAGGTTCGAATCCTGCCGACCGCGAACATGTGTGATTTTTTTTTTTTTTAATTTATTTGTTTCGATTTTACTAACGGCTGCAAACACGTGACGGGAGTAACAGGGGCGATGAAACATAATTAAATATACCCGAATTGATGGTTCGCGAGTTATTTCAACATTTGAGTGGATGAGGGTATGGAGGATGGTGGAAAGAGAATGAAGGATGGTATATGGAGAATGGATGATGGTGGATAGAGGATAGCGGATGGGGGATGGAAAAAATTAAAAATTAAAAGTGAAAATTGAAAAATAAAAAAAATGAAAAAAAAAAATAAAAATTAAAAATTAAACATTAAAAATTAAAAGTGAAAAATGAGAAATGGCATTAATGTCTCCAGTTCGTTGAGCTGAGAAAGTGTATCCGAAACGGGAGTAATGTAACAACGGGAGAAACAGGACCAATGGATAAACGGGAGAAACAGGGGCGCTGGAATAATAAAAACGTAGCCGCGGTACGCGGCTAGTTTTAATATAAAAAGGAAAGGAGATATGAAATTTCAAAGAAAACTGGGACACCATTTTCACGAAATACATATTGCTAACGAAAATACTTTATTATTAGTAATTCTTTCAAAAGAATCGGCGTTGATGAGGTCACAATTTTGTAATTTATGGCATCTCCAAGGGGCCACAGTCAAAGCTTTGTAAACAATCAAAACTACGTGAGCTTGGACTAGATGAATTTGAAGCGAGAAGTCACGTATTAATTTTGATAATAATGTCTTAAAAATACTGCGCAAGTAGTGTCCTGTTCAAT
The DNA here is from genome assembly GCA_949128065.1 of Beris chalybata. Classification (NCBI taxonomy): domain Eukaryota; kingdom Metazoa; phylum Arthropoda; class Insecta; order Diptera; family Stratiomyidae; genus Beris; species Beris chalybata. Next base: position 24,343,047 of record OX421896.1, on the reverse strand, counting down.
CCCAACACAGTTCTCCAATTTACTCAAAGTAAACAATGTATAACTTGAGAAGCCCACTAATAATATTTTGTCTACATTCTGATTCATATAATCGTAGAGATCAAAAATGTCAATTTAAAAGAGTTGAAGACGCCACGGGATTAAATCTGTTTAAATTGACATTATAACATAGTACATGGCTAAACAAGCGTTTCATCATATTTAAAATGAAATATGTACTACATAGTATGCAGATATATACAATTGTCATATGCATTAAGAAACATAAATCTCAAATATTCTAAAGAACAATAAAACAATAAGCACTTTGTGTTCTCAACTGCGCCATGCGAATGTTCTATATTACGGCAACTTACCAATCTCAGATCTAGAACCAACTTATTAAATAAATTCTTAGTTTACACTTCCTTTGCACTAATGCTTGTTTATGCAGATTAGATGAGTTGGTTTACTATTTTAAAAACGTCAAATTTTCAGTAAAACGTCAATGAAACGACCTCGTGAGTATTCTATTTACGATAGGCTATTTTGAAAAAGGTTTATGTATTAAATACATAAACACTTCCAAATATTGGAGAATATCTTGATTACAAATATAAGATTGGGACAGTTTGCGCAGACGTCCTAAAAATCTGTCAGATAAAATAGTACTATTCGAATTTATTCGCAATGACTTTTATTACGCTGGATTTTATGTAGGTGGATCGAATTGAATGTAAATGCGCTCGGCGAAATTAAAATGTATTTGGGAAAACGTTTTGTCCTTAGAAGTCATATTTTAATGTTAGTTTATGACCAAGTCTTGTATCGATTTTACGCCACCTAAAATTGTGATGCGCAATGACTACGAATTGGAAGGAGTAGTGGTAATTGTGTTCAGTTTATACAGTTTATATAGTTATACATATTTGTTCCAACTCTTATAGTACTACACAGTACACAGTTCTATTTAAACTTTCACCTGGGTACTCAAGTAACTAAATGGCGACCATATTTAATATTAATATTCAATGGACCTAGATTTAATTTATTATCATTGATCGCTTGCAACCATTTGATACAATATGAAAATGTATATGACGAAGTCTCTTTGCGTAATTCGTTATTACACGAAGTGTACGAGCGGCATAAACTTGAAATTTATGCATGTACATACTAAGGGCTACCGAAGACTAAACAGTTGGGCAACTGTTTAACCACACGCAACTTATCTGCCCGACTAAACTGTTTAGTCGAAGCTAGCCCGCACATTACTCAACCACCGGCCGACAGTTGATACACCTAACATCCTTTCACCAACGCTGGTAAAGTATTAATGCTGTAATCTGCATCACACCAGACTGATCTATTTACATGTTACACACCCGATACGATAAATGCAGAGAGAAATCCGCGTTGAGCGATTTTTAATTTGATCCGTGTGAGCATGCTCATAAGCCGCCATGCACATACAGGACAAAAATGAAATGACAATTTCATCTCGGCACATGATGATAGGTACATACGATCTGCCGCAATTTAGAAATGCACGTAAATGGCAAAAGCCGACATTTTGTGTAGGAATTATGTTATCTACCAAGTCGTTTCTTGAGAGATTGGCTCAGCATTTCGAAAAACTTTGCTGTATTGCTTGGGTGGGGTCCTGCGGGGCTAAAGAATTTCCTCTCCCCTTCTCGCATGGAGGTATCGCAAATATACGAATAAGCCGGCTACTGACTTGTCGCGTTTCGCCTATTTCGCGCTATTCGCGTCGTTCTCATGAATAGTGTGTAGAGGTTTCTCGTGAGTTTCTCGCGTTTCGTTGTTCGCGATTCGTGCGTTTTCTCTGCTGGAGGCGTTTTTTTCACGACATAAAAGGGTTTTGCTTGACGAGAAAGTAACGAAAAATACGCGAAACGATTTTTCGTGAGTTTTTGGTTTTTCGTGATTAATGTCAAAAGTTTGGACTTGCATGAGTTCAGAAATTGACTACACAAAATATAGCGAAACCACGAAAACGCGAAACTTGCGAATTGTGTGTACAATTCTTTCCCGTTTTCTCGCAAGGTTCATGTGTTTCTTGAAATAAGACGAGAAACTCACGAAATGCGAAAAACAAGAAAAGCAGGAGAAGTCTGTAGCCGGCTTCAGACCACTTTTTGCTCTACTTTTTCCAGCAGTTATATCAAAAAAACTTGCATGAAACTATACGGAATCTTGTAAGAGAGGAGACACAAAGTATTATAACTTCCTTAGGTCCGTTCCAACGATGTTCCGTTACGTTCTAACAGAAAATTTAACTAAAAGATTTTCATACAAAACTTCCAGTTAGAGTTTAACAGAAGACCGGTATAATGGCCTTAGTGTGTTAGTAGTTAGTCTATCATCGCAGAGGCATTGGGTTGACTACCCGCTTTACCTTATACCCAATTTTCCAATTTCCAATTATTCTGAAATTTAATCGTATTTAATATTTACATAGATACACTACCCATAAACAACACATCACATTGGCTGACCTGTTTTCATTGCTGAGTCCCGTCGAAGTAGCTAATCGTGGAGTTGATGATCGACTTAGTAGTTCGCTCCCTGCAGGACTGCCCCAAAAGGAGTTGTTACAGACTTGAATATTTCTTGAAACCATTTTCTCATTTGAATCCTTAGTGACAACATCTAGACAATATTCCGATGACGTTTGCAACGGCGAATGTGCAACAGGACAACTCGAAACATCCGCCGAAATGCAATTACTACTAATTATCACTGGATTACTTTTATGTGACTGTGAAGTCAATTTCCCACGAGATTTGTCCTTCTTACTAACATCACAGTCACTTACAGCATCTGAAAAATTATGTTGGGGTGAAGCTGATGCGCAGATTCGGTCTTTGACAGGATTTATTAAATTTTGTGACCGATAGTAGTGAGGATAGCAAGGCTGACATTGGATGCTGGATGCTGTCGCCGGTTCATTATCAGTTACACATCTACTGTCGGGTCCTTGAAAATTGTACTGTTCACGTGATGAACATTTCTCACGTTTTGCACGTGCAAGTGCACGTGTCAAACTTGAAACGCTAAACATAAACGATAGATTTAATAAAAAAACATGTTATTCTTATTCTCTGAACATTCATTCCACAATTTGTAATACACAATTAGTAACCATAATTTATTACAAATTACAATTAGTAACCATAATTTATTACAAATATTTAGTTTTGTCGTCATATTATATGGAACATATCAATTAATCACTATCCAAAACAGTAATATACGTATCACTATTCAATACAGTAATTGTATTACTTGTAGAACGGGTTCATTATTTATTAATGCATATAATGATATTATACACACGTAGGTCAAAACATTATTAATAAAATGCAGATGAATTTAATGAAAGTAAAACGATGTATAATTGGGGAAAAGAAGATTACCTGTAACAAAAGCCAAACTTTTAGATCTGTTGCATTATCGATCAAACATTTGCAGAGAGATATGCCAGTTAAGGAATCATAGTCATAAATGGTACGAACATTTGTTGCCTAAATTCCCCGAAATATTAAATAGAGTGCCACAATGTTTAACCGCACATAGAGCCGTTTGAACAGAGGCTTATATTAGGTATTTGGTTCGTGAGGGTGCGTTTAACAGAGAATTAATTTTTAAGAAAGCTATGGAACGGTAGTGATGGTGTTTTTCCTATCTCCGGAACGGTTTATGCTAGAAACATAAAACTTACTGGGTAGATGAACTAGAACAGTAATTAAATTTGATTCTACGCGCTCTACAGATAAAGATAAAGGGGCATTATAAATTAGAAGTTCTCACAATTTCCGCCATATCACTTAGGTGTGATAAAGTATCAAATAGGTTTCATTTCTACGGACTTTTTGTATAATCGTCTACAAACTACAACAATTTGAGGTTTTTTTGTATTCAACCCTCAAAGTATGTAAAGGAGGTGTATACGTTTTTACAATTTCTAACATACCTCTTAGATCTGATCAGATATAAAATTTCTTTTTACAAGGGTGTGCCATCTTTTATGTCGCTTCACACCGAAACAACGTGACCAAATAGTAACGCCGCCTATTGAGAATAGTTGCTCGATACGGCATGCAAACGTCTGACAACGCTATTCATCTTTTGATGCCCATTTCACATTCTTTGGCGGCGTAAATAAGCATAATTGCCGCATTTGGCACGGAGAATCCACGTGAGATCCGTCAAACGCCATTTCATGATCAAAAAGCGACTGTTTGGGCCGGCGTTTGCGCCAAAACTATCAAACGAAAATTCACTAAACGTCTGATGTCGAAAAGAGGCAAGCAACATTGACTGGCTACCTAGACCACCAGATTTGATCCCTCCGAACTTTTTTTATTGGGTTATTTGAAAAGCAAAGGGTATGCCAGCAAGCTTCAGACCTTTGACGAGCTTAAATCAAACCTTTACCGCCCGAGATGCTCGTAAAAGTAATGGAAAACGCAGCAAAAAGGACACATTTTGCCAGCCACTTGTTGATTAATGTTGTATTCAAGAACCAATTCAAATAAATTGTAAAGGACTAAATTGAATAAAAATACCGCACGTATGAAAATCAGTTTTTTTTTGCCATAGTTATTCAAAGCACCCTGTACTTCTACGGACATTTTGCGTATTCGCCCAAGAACTGATTCCAGGATTTTTCAAAATTCTACACTTAAAAAGATGCATACGTTTTCACAAAATTTTTCAAGTTTTTCTAAGGTCTGATGAGATTTTGAATTGGTTTATATATTTTCCACGCTTTTATTGCAATCGATTTTTCGAAATTCAAACCCCGAAAAAATTGGAAAAGGATTGTACCTACATATTTTCACAGAATTCGTCAATTTTTATGATTGCCTTAATTTCAGGCATTTTTGCTAGTCAACTCGTAAGGACATTGTGAAGGTTTTTGTTCGATACTTTTATTCATTTCAAAGTTTATATCAAAAGCTACTGATGAATGTTGAAAGTTGTATCTTACAAGTAGCTATTCTGGTAACAAAATTACCTTTCTAGAAAACTTTGCTTGTCTCGAAACAACCGATTTTAAGCCGCAACAGAAATAATGGTCTACCCCACGTCAGAAGTTTGTTTTTTATAGTGTTGGGATGACATCCGCAATCTTGTATATCAAGTGAATACGCGTCTATTAACAGTTTAATTTATTTGAACTCAAAATTTCTTTCATGAATCTATACTAATGCATTAAACAACGCAATTACCTACAATCGAGCGTTATAGTCAGAGCCGGTAATTTATTTAGTTATATCGTTCAACCACTGATAGAAGATTATTGGGAGAAGTATGTCTGGTGGGGAAGTGGTATCTTGGGGGCTACCGGGAGCTCCAAAATTTTTTTTTTAAAAAAAAACTGCTGAGTTAATTTCGTCCAACATGATTAAACGTAAAAAATTTGTAACCGATTATTATCGAAGCTATCCCTAATCTTTGTTTAAAGAAATTTGCATTTGTATCAAGTGAATAACAGGAAAGTGATACATTTTGTGTATATGTATTTACAACAATCAAGATTCACATTACATTGTACTTGATTAAAACGCTTAATTTGAGCAATTGAAGAAAAATGTAGAAATTTTAAATAAAACCTGCTAACTTTGTGATAAACCCTAACAAATGATCTAAGTAGAGCAGACTGTCCTCAGTCTAGATAATGGATGTTTGTGTTCATTCTTATAACAGGCGCGTCACATGAATCGCTCGTAGGGTCTGTATCAAATAATACAATTCCTGAAATTCGTGCGAAATATTATTTCGCATTTTATGTTTAAGTTTACACCTTACGAAAGATTCATAGACGCACCTGACGTACAGAGTATACTCTAGTGAACACAAGCTGCAAAAAAGTCAGTGGTTCAAATATCGGTCACAACAATTATTTTTATAGAAAGTTAATAGGCAAGAAATGAAGTGAAATGACTCGTCTGCACATACGTGCATTCGAGGTGCTCGAACAATCGAAATAGAGAAAAATGGTAACAGATTTTGTTTATGAAGAAAAGACGGTCGTAGCATATGACTTTATACACACACAATAATAATTTTTATAGAACAAATTGGCATGAAATGGGGTGAAATTTATAATTCTAAAGGGTTATTGTCATTTCATTATAATACATGTCCTTCCCATAATCTAAGAACATGTTCTTCAGGATGATATTCACATCATAAATCTGGACAACAGTTTGAAAGAAACTTTCGTTTACTTATGTAATACTCAGTCTACAACGTATGGATTTATTACCGTGTCCACATCAACTAGACCGATACGTAGCACTTCGTAGTCCCATATGAACTTATAAAAACTTGCTACGGAATAGTTTTTCTGTTACAGTGCAAATAGAGTAGGTAATGTAGAGGATTTCAGCCATGTCTCATATAACAACCGCATTTCATAATACGCTTCACTACACCACGGCACCACGAGAATGATATAATGACAAGAAAGAACTGTGAACAAAAATAGAAAGGTCCGATAAAATTTGTAAATTCAGTACTTCACCTGGAAACATGAAATCTAAACACTGACCGAAACGAAATTTTTTCAAATTTAATATTTCAATGGTTGCAGATAAACATTGTTACTGCCATACAACTTTCCTTGAAAACTCATAATAACTCAAGAAATCGTCGAGCCAAGAAGTCAAAATATTACAGAAATTTCTACAAAAGTCCTGAAACTACTTCTTCACGAGTATTGGACGATAAATTATGAAATTTTGTACATACTCGTATTGTACACAGACTCCTGGTATAGTTGGGATGAATATGCAGAATCGAATGTGTTCTTCATGTAGCCCCGATTGTAAGTTCATGGAAAAGGAACATTTTTACACATTCATTTACCTAAAGCTCCAGGTACGGAATTGAAAACGGGAATATTATCCTTCTTCTTCGAATAGCACTCGAACAATCGTTTTAATTCTGCTTTTAAAGCTATTATGCTTCACAGATATGTTTCATAACAATATTGTGTGCGTATCTATTGATTTATGTCCAAACCCTTCGTAAACAGTAAAGTCTAAAACATGCAGCCCTGTTTTAGCTTAGTTTTGAATAAACTAGATGTTCGTACAAATTTATATTCAAACCGCTTACGTATAGCCACAAAACTCTATTCTCGTTATACATAAGGAAAACTTCAATTCTTAAGGACGACTATTGCCAAAACTACTGGAGTGATTAATGGAGCAATACAGGACAATATCGTGCTAGCTTCGACAATGTGACAATGTACAGATTGTTGGTATTGCTCGCCGTATAGTTGCTGTATTTCAATAGCTTGGAAAATTCCGAGTAATTGACGGGCTTAGAACCAGAGAGGTACAAGTGCGATACAAGTAGTTGCGAGTAAAGTCATATCAAAGTCTTTTAAGTGTCAATAATAATGGCATCATGCAAAAAAATCACTTTATCGTGCCTTCGGGCTCATTCTGGACGTTTTTCGATCAATGCATGATTCAAATAAATTATTTGTTGTTTGTAGCGATCAGTATTAACTGTTCCATTAGGTTTCTGCATCCATAAATTTTTTTTTTGGTCTACCCGAACGTATACTGTCTTTCACATCAAAATCACCACTTTTAAATTTTCGAAACCACGTCTAACATGTTCTTATGCTTAGAGTATGCTCCCTGTAAGTTTCTACTAGCAAACGATGACTTTCAATGGCTTTTTTCTTTTGATGAAATAAGAAAAGCAGTCCATGGCGCGAATGATCTCTTTCAGACACGAAAGTCGACATACTTACGCTAAAATACCTTTATTGTGCGCTAGTGCGGCCTCACCTGGAGTACCTTTCTCCAATATGGAGTCCTCACTTTAATGTTCGTGCAAATAGAATTGAAACGATACAACATAAGTTTCTTCGTCTGATAGCCTTCAAATTAAATATACCCATCACCGAATTGAACTATGATTCGTTGTCGTCGGAATTGCACCTTGCCACCTTATCTAAACGCCGCGAACTAGCTGAGCTTGTCACATTGTTTAAGGTCATTAATAATGATTTGGACTGTCCTTGTCTTCGGTCCATCGACAGCTTTTTCGTTGATAACCACTCGACAGATTATGGTTAAAAAAATGCCGGTTTCTAGAATAATGTGAGCTGGCAATACTTACACAAGTGAAGCGGTCTTGTTTAATACTTCCATTGCTGACATTAAAAGCATTTTCTATGTGTAATTTCGTTGAACGCTTTCTTTTTTTCTTTTTCATACTTTTTCTTTTCTCTTTTTTAATACTAATTTTCATTAAGTTTTATTATACTATTTTTCTTTTTTTTACATTTTTATCATTTTTTATCAATATTTAATATTGTTTACAATTTTGTATTATAAGGACTTTGTCCGTTTATTCTAAATAAATAAATATTCAGAGAGCAATAACACTATGCCGCTTTAATTTAGGCGGAATGAAACTTGTGTGGATTTGAAGGTTAATGACAGTAGAATAAAATGATATATATGTCAGATCATTTTAATCAATACTTACGTCTAGCGACATCTCTTAGAAAAACCGGTAAAGACTTTCCGGTACACCTGGTATACACTTGACACAATTTTACATTAATATTTTTAATAATAAGACGGAGGAGGTGCGTTCTGCTAGAAATGTTTCCATAATTTTTTTCATATCCAACCTCTAAGGGAGTGTAAAGTGATTGTGTACATATTCACGAATTCCGATATATTTCATAGGTCTTATGAGATAGGGAATTCACTTTCACTTCTACAACATTTAAATATAATCAGGGAAAATCCAATTTAAATATTTTTACGATATTTAACCCCCCCGCCCCCCCCCTGATGGTGTAATATACTGTTCAAATTTTCGTAAATTCCGATATTCTTTTAGGTTTAATGAGATGGAATTCGCAAATAAAATAAAATTAGTTATGCTTGGTACCAAGTTAAGGGGTTAGGTGGGTTTGAAAATTTCTAAAAATGAATTTTTTGTTTTTTGTCTTATTAAACACAACATGTCTAGAATATTCTCCCAAAATTTTAAATCCGAGTAAAATTCTAAGAGACAGAGCCTTCGGAAGTTCCGCCCATCGAGCCACGTCAGCCTCAACTTAAAAATTTAATCGCGTTTTTCTCGAAACTCTATTTTTGAAGTCGGGGGGGGGGGGGGGGGGGGGGTCACGATTTCTCGAAAGATTATGAACCGACCTTGTTCAAATTTTGCACACTTCTTCAAAATAACATTATCTAGTGCTTGAACGAAGGATTTTTTTTTTATTTTTATTACAACTTGTTTTACGAGGCAATACTTACATGGTGAACATTTTTTTCCAATTTTTTTTTTCATTCGTTCAAGCACGAGCTCTATGCATATACTAACGGAAAAATTTTGATTTTTTAATTTTGGATGAACCAGTCAATGGTTATCCTGCCCACGACGAGGTCTTTTTTTGAGAGGTCAAGGGAAATGAGGTCCCAACGGGTGAATTTCTAAAATTTTTAAACAAAAATTTTACGAAATAAAACGAAATGTATGTATCTTTGATGTACTAAATTTTTTAAATAAAATATTTCATTAATATATCAAAAAAATTAGTGAAAATAACATTTTTTTAGGCCTTTGAAACCCACCTAACCCCTTAAGTAAATACAAATAAATCAAATGGAACTAAAGCTTGAAAATTTACCCATTACGAGATTTTGATAATGAAATATTAGCTTCGTAATATCAAGTGACCGTACTTAACAATAACAAAGCTTACCATGATCGCTAAAAAAAATTAGTGCAAAAAAACCAAAAATAATTTGATTTGCACTTGTACCATTCTGGCTCGTATTATTGGTGCTTTTTCGTTTAGTATTGGATTTGTTTTTTAACAAATAGCAGCTTTAAGGGAGCTCATATGAGTAGAGAACTTTTGTTTTTTCAAAATTTTTTTTCGCTCATCTTAAAGTTTATAGTCTTAAGAATGTTGTCTGTAAATTTCGTATTGAAATTCCAATAATTATAGAAGTTATGGGCAACTAACCAGGAGGGGCCCTTCGTGAACTCTCTATGTAGCAAGTCATTCAAACGCGATTATCTCGAAACATACTTTTCAAAGTCCGTTCCCAAAATCTTCGGAAAACGGCTGAACCGATTACTTCCAAAATTTCACACATTATTCTTGAATAGGTTCTCCCCTGCGCCACGTAGGATTTTTTTTTTAACTTATTTACTTTTTTTTTTATTAAGCCAGAAAGGTCAATTATCGAGGATAAAAACAGAAAATAAAGTTCAATCGGCCGCCATTTTGTGAAAAATTTTTTTTTCAAAAAATCCGTACGTGGCGCAGGGCATCATACTTTACACTTTCAGAATCATTTTGAAATTTTTATTTTGGATCAACCGCCTGCATGTAATCGTGGGAACCGCAGAGCGTGCGAGCGACGGACATTCTTTGTGCCGACCCTGACAGCAGCGCCCTTGGTTGATATATATTTATAAAAAAAAATTATTAACGTACCTCAACATATATACTTTCGAATAAAACCAATCTGGATAAAATCGAGCAAATAGTTTTTGAGATAATAATTTCTAAAATTCACCTAATTTTTCAGCTTTCTACTCATATGAGCCCCCTTAAGGCCCCATGAGTCCGGATTGAATTCGTTTTTCGTTCATGTAATTTGGCGTGAACAATAAGTCTGCATCGTTCGCTATCTATAAGCGAACTAATTTTGATTTTAGAGAAACAAATAGTGTTATAGGTTTTAAAATTATTTGAAACGCATAACTATTAAAAATCAATAATTTTTTCATTGATTTATCTTCTAGAAATACCAATTAACTATACATCTATGATACTTTTCAAAGAAATGTGGTCTTCTTATGTAATTCTTGCCATGAAAATCGTGAAAAATTGCTTCAGTTTGACTTCATATATTATTAACAAAAATAAAAATTTTTTAAAATTTGATTTATACATGACCTTCTTTAAGATTTTTTCTAGCATTATATTAATGAAAATAACATGTTAATTATTGAAGAAATAGGTAATATGCGTTTAAAAAACTCAAATTTACGAATTTTAAAAAATGTTCAAGGATTGTTGTTCTAATAGCTTTTTTCCAAATACAGTTTTGAATTTTACCTCTATGGATGACCTAGTTTACAATACAAGCTAATAAAGTGGTGTAATTTTATTTTGTTTTTTGTTGCCATTAACGTGAAATATTGGTAAGAAAACAGTCATAAATCTTCAAAATTGCATTTAACATGGAGCCTTAAGCTACTCTTGTACCTGTGCACCACTGGTAGAGGACAGCAGGCAGTCCATTTCTTGCTATCAATTCAATTTTCACGAATTTGTCACTTAGACCCCTCAATCCCGTCAATTGTTCTCGTTCGGTAGTAATTCAGTTGTCAAGTTATGTTTTGAATTTGGATTTATTTCAAGTTTCGTGTTATAATGGCTTGGAATTAATATATTTATTTTAAGATTTATATTTGTTTGTCAAGTTTACTTTCGTTTTGTTCATAAACTGAATTGTTCGTGGAAAAATGATATAAGCACCAACAGTGTTTTTAATGTCAACTTACAAACGCAGGAAAATGTATGCATATACGTAAATAGACATACATATACAAGGTATATAACCTCCTACACAGATCATAAGTTTTACTGAATATACTCCATATCGGTGCGATCGAATAAAATAGTTAATGAAAACTTTTCACCATGATTTCATCACATTAATGAACAAAAAGAAAAATAACATCTATGTTACTATATTAATTCATTAGTCCGTATTATAAATTAATGTAAAAATTATAAATACATTATTTTCTTCAAGACAATAAAAAAAATAAAGATGAATGCAACAAATTGTGATTCAATGAAGTATATCATTAATCACTTGACAGACAAGGACGAAATCAGTAAAATTTATAGTTTTGTACTCACCTCTCGCTGTCCGTTTCGCCTGTTGTTAATTGATCTTCCTCCACGCTGGGAATCGACTGCTGCGGAAGGAGATTTACTGAAGATGCCACTTGGCTTTGTTGCGGTGTCGAAACTGTAGACGATGGATCCGACAGAATCGAAACTGGCTGCTGAACATTTTCCTGAACTATTGCGGGCATCACTTGAACTACCTGGTGCGGCGATTGAGCCGACTGTTGCTGATGCATAGCTTCAATAGCGGGCGATATAGTTTGAAGCAAAGTATTCGATGCGACATTTATTGATGAGCCCATAGATCCAATGGATGTGTGCTGTGGCATAGAGTTCACGTCAACATGGTGAATATCGTGCTGCAATCCTGACGCCGTGTTACTATTTGGTAGGGAGCTTACAGAAATTGCCGGTCCAGGATACGACTGTGCTACCGGTTGCGGTATAAAACGTTCAGCGGGCACTTGCGAATGCGGAGCACTCTGTGGCATGGACGACGGTTGTGATATTATTTGAGGCTGATGTCCTGTCGATTGTGGTAAATTGTTAGATGTAATTATTGGTGCAGCGACATTCAATGGGGTTTTCTCGGATATACTTGCAGAACTGGACATTGGAATATTAACGACAGAAATCGGTTGCGATTGGATTTGAGATTGTTGCTGCACTTGAGGAATAAAGTTTGAAGGAACTCCGTTATGCATATTAATGTTGGTTGGAAGTGTAGCTCCGTGCATGTTGGGAGCCGCGGTATGATTATGTTGATTACTTATGTAGAAATGTGCAGGTTGCGACTGTCCTTGAATATGATTTCCGGTCTGCTGGTAGTCGGCTGCAACAAGGGGAGTTTGTTGCGGCTGCTGTTGTCCAGCAATAGTTTGATGAATCTGAGATGGCGGCAGGCTTTGAGCAGCCATACTATTTTGAACATTGCCCACGGGAACATTCGACGGATGTGCCATTGTTTGAGCGTGAACTGTTACAATTCCTCCAACTGGAGCGCCATGCGATTGTACCTGATGATCCATCGAGCCAACGGAAATAGTACTTTGTAGTGTCTGTCCCGGCGAATTCGACATATTAATCCCTGTCACTACCGACACGTTATAATGTGCGTTCGCGTCAAGTGGCTCACAAGTTATGTCAATGTGATTTTCAGCTATAACCACGCCACTGTCTTTGGTTGTTGCCGCCTGATTTGCAGACGAAGTAGTACTATTGGCCGAGGATGCATAATTATCCGACGACTGAAGACTGTGATCCAGATAGTCCATACACATCCATCGGCCTCTTTTAAATGGCTCTGTCGACTCTATTTTCACGACTTTGAATCTTTCGTTTCGATGCTGCAGTTCTTTGTGATCGCTGTCGCCCAGTTTTCCACTTGATGATCCTACGATATTTATGCCAGCATCAGTGACACTGACATGGACATTAGATAAATTTTGACCCGATTGACCACCTACCCCACTCAACTCAGGGTCAACTATAACTAGGCCGTATTGCGAGCTTGTAGGAATGACTGGAGCGGTACCGAGGGCACTGTTCGAGAAAAACACGTCTTCTTTAGAGAATGTATCTTCGGAGAAACTCGGTGTCTCGTTCTCAATATCTGTAATTCGGCTATTGTCGTCGGTATGAGATTCATCTAAATCGTCAGCGGAATCTTCTCCGTTGTCTGCACTCAGCTTGTTTCCTACGGTCACAGAGGTTATTTGAAACGACGAGGTCTTTGGTTTTCGAGTCATCGAAGTATTTAGCAAAAGTGGTTGGTGACTACTGGCACTGGAAGTACCGCTGCTGCCACTCATTGTCGTTGAATTGTTAAAACTTGAGCTGCTTGACCCACCACCAACACCTTCACTGCCTAATCGTAAGCTTTCGCTGGTTGTCCTATGAATTACGTTTGGGGCCGTGTGGTGGCTGAGACTGTGGTGATGATGATGGTGATGATGATGATGATGATGCTTTCCATCAGAGTTTGCCGAACTGGAATTAGGTGCTGCCGTTTGATTTAAACCGTACGGAAGGAAAACACTAGGCAAGACAGTCCCACCAAGACAATTATTACCCTGCTTCAAAGAATGTGCTTTGGTAGCGGGAGACAGTTTCCTTAATTGGGTCTCCTCTGTTTGATCCATTGGTTCGATTGCGCCTCCCTTCTCCGACATTCTCTAGCGCTTCCTGCGACGTCCTTATGTGCAGTACGAAATGTTCGGCACTCCAAATGTCAAAAGTAAAATTAACAGCACGGGCAACGATGCCCAGATTGCGAATGTGTGCAGCACACGGGCTTTGACGTTTCGACTTTTTTATAGATGTATATATTTTTGCAAAAACAAATTTCACAGCGGCTACCGATTTTTATATTACGAAGATCTTCCAACAGTCTCGACAACTGTATGCGTTGTTGAAAATGAACTTGATTTCTTACATAAATTCTATAAATAAAGCGAGGATTGTCAGTCACAGAATTGATAGGCTGTGATAAGAAGGGTTTTTGGAGTCGATCACGCAATAGGGAGCCCGGGCATTTGCGTATTCTGTTCAAATGTTTTGGCAAATGGTCAAAGAAGAAAAAAATTTTTGTTCATTCGCTAATTGAACTAATTTTACTGCGCGCACCCACACAATCGCGCGACCGTCGCTGCAGTTTACTCCCGCACGCGGAATCGTCGCACTGAAAACACACGATGTCTCGCTCGCACGATGCAAGTGCGATTAATTTGTCATCTCCGCACACAAGGAAACGAACCGTTTTTATAGCCGCACACTCGCAAGCGTTACAAATTTCTGACGTTTTGAATCGTGTCGCCAGTCACACACTCGAGCATAATCACTGTCTAACATGGCACATTGGCACAGCGAAATCGCACGACTTTTTGCACTTTTCTTCGCCAATTTAATTATTTCCGCATTAAGATCCGACGCAACTGTCCACAAATTCCATACCGCGACTAACCGACACACGACTACTCGCACTCGTTTCGGTCATTCGACCCGACACTGTAACTTAACAAACTAGTTCGCCTCCACCGCTAGCGATTCATCGAACAATTCCGCCTCATCCACCCTTTTTAAGGAAAAGTCAGTGCTTCTGACAGATCTTGTCAATGCAATTTGTTCATCTCGCTCTGGCACACTTGGGGGCCAGAGTGAGGACCGAAGTGAAAAATACGAAAAGGCCGAAACTAACCCGAGCGCCAAGCAAGTTTCTCGCACTGTAACCAAAATTTCCTTTTCCAAAGAATATTCTTGCGCAAAACAAGTCAGCACAGTAATTAATACTGTCGTTCAATGTTTCGAGCGATAGTCGCAAAACGCGATTAGTTCATTAAATCAAAAGGATGAACGGGCTCGGGCACAGTAAGGAGATGTTGCTCCCGAACAGGAAAAACACACTTTGATTGAAATCACGGTATGACTGCTGCTTTAATGCGTTTTGTTTAGACAGAGCACTCACCAGCTGGCCCCGGGAACAAATTGTCCTTTCTCACGCAGCCTTTATGAACCGTAACAAAATCCACAAATATTTGTTTATTTTTCGGCACCTTCACCAAATACCGGAACAGCTTCCGTTCTCTACGAATCTTTTTGTTCGCGCAACCGGGTCACTTGTACGGTTATTTACGCACTTCTTGTTCAAACGTCAGCGACTGCCTACGTATTATTATATCAATTATTGCGATTTACGATCCATGGCACGAAAAAGTTCGGAGAGTAGCAGGAAAACTTCACCATGGCGGCCATACTGCTTTTCAGCTCCTTCTTCTTTCTAATGCCCCTACAACTAATAGGTGCATACGAAATTCCATTCTTGGATGAAACGTAAGAAAGCACAAAATGGAGTGCTTGTTGCGTTCCAATATGCAACAGAGGTTGTACTTTATTATTTTTTAATTTTTATTTATTTTATTTCTTAATAATAAAGTATTGTGATCAACCTGAAATTTCAAAAAAGAATTCGTTGCCCGGAAATTTTGTATTTTCACGTTTTAGGACTAGTAGACATTAAAAAAAACAAAAAAAATCTGTCTGTCCGCCGTACGGACTGTAGATGGGTTACATTCTAAAATCCATATCTTCACCGTTGATCTCAGTAGGGTGAAACTTTGTAGTCATCCAAAGGGATACTAGGAGAGTAGATAAGGGCTTAAATTTTTAAGAGGGGAAGTAGAGTATAGGGGAAGAAGGTAAAAACTTCAGATTACAAAAGGTTTATTGATAAGTCGATTATTATTATTATTCTTTTTGCCAGGGAGAACTTCACATTTTAGTGTAACTTACACCATCAGTGTAATACACTTTACACTGAAAATGTAGGGTGCAGATGGCGCAAGAAGAACGGGTTAGTGTAAGAAAGTGACAGCTAAAATTTCGAACTTTTTCATTTCCTTTCTTCTTTCAGTTTTATCAATGCAAAGGTATTGCCATTCAATATTCTTGCATGTATTCCTTCAAAACATTATTTTCTTAAATTTAAAAAGTTAATTTCAGCTGTATACAGCCATCAAATTTGACAGATGGTAAAGAAGAAAAACTTACACCAGCTCCCGACCCAGTGTACAAAAGTGTACACTGAGTAAACTACACTCGACAAAAAGAACAGCCACCTCATACCGACTAAAAGAAAAGGATTGGGGAAGAAAGTGTAACTAAGTGTACACTTTGTGTGCAGAAAGAACAGACCTAATATCTTCCGAACTAATAGTACTAAGCAGATGATATTTGGTTTCCCTATAAAATACCTCGTTCACGTAGTCAACGACGTATCGCTGCGGACCACTTCGTTGTACCAGGTGAACACACGAAATTTTGCTACGAAGCGGTTTTTCTACAACGTTGCAAAACCACGTAGTGTAGCGTAGTGGATTAGCTAATCCTCACACGAGAACACTTGTCGTTGCGCTCCGTAGCACTTTTCTTGTCAAATGTCAAAAAACTAGATTGGATTTTCTCTGCGATTTTACTTGTAGCTCGTTTAATGATTCTATTTCGCTGAATAATAAAAGAAAAAAATATATTTAAGAAATAAAACGACGAATGTAACAGTTTTTTCTAATAAAATAAATACCTCTTGTGACAGTTTTCAACAAAAAATAAGACTGCGAAACGTTAATTCACTTCACGTGAACATTCATATATCAACCCGGATTACATAACCCGTAAGTCACAACGGCAACGCAAGCCGTCGCAGCCTAGGTGTCAAAAAGTTGAGCACAGTGCATTTCCACTGCGGTAGTCACAACGAACATACACCAAAGCATCACAACGCAATCATCAAGAAATGTTCGCCAACTTTTAACTTTTTCGTTGCCCATAGTTAACCTTAAGATCGAGAAGTGACTTTTTTCATCTTAACACCATCGAATAGTTACTTGATCTGACCGGAGTGAATTAAAATTAGTTTAAAAAGCGTTTTTAGTTTTTCGCTGCGTCGTATGCACGAAGACGAACGCTTTTTGGAAAATTTGAAATTTATTTAAAACTCAAACTAACGCAGAGAGTGAATAGTTATGTGACTTGATGTTTTACTGAAAGCGTAAGGCTGCGCCGTGCTGCCTGATTCTACTTTGTATGTGACTCAAGCATAATACGCTACACTACACTACGCTACCACGTGAACGAGGTATAAGATCACAAATGGAGTCTACTGAATGTTTAATTTAATTTTTATAGGCGAGGTGGAGTACGAAAGTGGGAGGATAACCATTGTTAAAAAAATATAATCTTTAGATATGATATAATATGATTTTAGAAGTTTTACAGGAGTTAAGCCCAGTAGGCTTCTAGCAGGAAAAAAAATTCTGGTGGTGCTGGCGGAAGACGGTGGGAGGAGTGGAAAGAAATGAATTCTGATTCACATTTCTCGAAAACAGCAAAGCATAGAAAGCTAAAAATTTACGACTATGTAGAGCAAGTGCGTAGCGTTAATCTTCGTAGGGCTAGCGCAACGATACGATCGCTAAATTTTGCAGAATTTTTTGATTACTGGAATTTAGCAATCAAAATTTATTTCTGAATGAAAATTACGTGTTTATGTTTATATAATTCATAGGATTTGATAATCGTGTTATTACGCTACCCCAACGAAGTTTCACGCTACGCGCCTGATATATATGTATGTATATGTAGAAGTACTACAGGACTAGTTAAAGAAAAACAAAGTTCACAAATTGTTTGATGTACAGAGCTGGAGTAATGAGGTCAAGGTCACTCTGAGACAGATAACCTTAAGAATAAACAGGAGGCTGTTTTTTTATCCGAACGTTATTTATCAGTCGCATAGTGAATTCAGAATTAAACATGTCACATACAAACACACATACGCACATACAAACTTAAAGTTTTCATGACTATTCAATGAACTGCCTGCTTTGAATTTAAGTCTAAAAAAGAGGTAGTAAAAATCGAATTTTAATAATAAAACAACAACATTAACATATACACAGTAATGTTAAATAATAATAGATTATATTCTTGTGCGTTGGATTTTTCTGTTTTAAATTTAACTTTCGAGTATTATCGCAAAAATGTAGTGTTGAATGACTCGAAATAGTAGTGCAATATATTTTAAAATTTAAAAAAGGTATTAATAGTAAGTTATTATAGTAGTAGTAGTAGTAGTAAGAGTAAGTAATATATGTAGTAAAACGGTAACGCTGATCCCATCTCATGTTTTGATCGAATTTCTATTTTTAGATTCTCCATGTATACGTACTATATGACGCAGTTTCATTTTTGCTTCATTTATCTCGGCCAATTTCATTTCCCTATATTCATATTCGTAGGGGCTGTCTCGCTCTTTCACTACATGAACTTCGTGGACACTATATATGGCTGTTGAAACCGTGTAGTTTTGAAGAAATAACAGGCAGTATGTTTTGCCTGCTGGGCAATTGTTTTTTAATATATTTTAATGTCAAAACTTGAGAAGAAGGGAATGAAGATTTTGGAGTTTATGGACCGTGTTGTGTTTATTTAAAATATTTCGTTGAACCTACCGTTGTTCTGATACGTCTGACTTCTGCAGAAGTACTACCAATATGCCGCAAGGAAGGCGCAAAGTGGCGTTCAGTGGAAAAAAGAAAAAAAAGCAAATTCTCGTGAAACGACAGTCAAAAGGTACATTCATGAATTTCTATTTTTCTCGTGGATGCTAAAAGATGTTATTGGAACACTATCGTTAATCGTAACTTGTGTGGTGCCCCGATGACGATAGGTAGAAGATGCCTTGTCAGTTTAAGTCCAAATATCTCAGATCGATAGATTTCGAATTGGGGTTGGTTGGGTTGCTTCTGTCAATTGGGTATATTCTGACGTCCCCCTAGATTATCCGCGATTTCTTTTCGAACCATGCGCTTTCAATGAAGCTTAGTATTTTGCGAAGATGAATGGTCAGGAATTCCGATGGTTCCATTAAGCCCTAACCGAAGTGACAGCCTTTTGTGAACAAGTCCCTCCCATTCACCGAGAATGTGCTCCGGTATTTCATCTTCGTCGTTGCGAACTTGGCATATTTTATTCCAATCCTATTCAGATGCTTCTTCGTATTCAATGTCCAGTCAGAGCTTCCACTAGATTTGGTTAGGTTGCGAAAAGTGGACTGAAGCACTGTGTCACAGTCCATAACAAGAGATCATTGCGGATCCATTGTAGTCCCCTTGTATAAACCGGGCTCTAAACTACTGTTAAAGACAAACCTCCCAAGTCCGGTTCGGTATCCTTAAAAAAAATACATATATGTTGGTTTTTTTTATCCCCGTTTGATATTTTCTCTAATGGAAATTTCAATAGCATGGGTCTGGAATATAGTGGATGTTATGTGCATGCTACAACAGAGTTTAACCTTTGGCGAGCTTCATAAAATCTTGATCTTGCGCCGCGATCTGTTTTATATACGTCTGCATACCAGATTATAGATATGAGGTTATTGTTGAGTTCCGCAGAAAGAGTTGAGCGGACTGTTTTGCGTTCTGACTCGTCCTCCGAGCTATCAATCGTTAGATGTATTTACATTATGACCGGGTTGTAGTTACGCACCTGCAATAACATTTCAGGCAAAATTCAGAAAATAACACCGAATAATACGTCACAAATCTGCAGGATCCAAATTTATGACAAGGGCGAACGAGGATGACACTGATGAAGGAGGTGAAACTACTAGCACCAGTGATGCCATGCAGAAAATCAACTTACGGCCAAGTGATAGATCGCAAGGAAACCGCTACGCTCTTCAATTTCACAAGGAGTCAAAAAAAGAACTTCTTTATATGAAACAAGAAGCTCGGAAACCTTTAAAATTTTTGGAGCCTAAAGAGCGCGAAATTGCTGATAATTATTTTATTAACTATGATTTCCCAACAAGACCGAAATGGAACTTCGGAATGTCAAAAGAAGAGTTAAATAGGAACGAGAATCGATACTTTACAGTAAAGTATTTGTTTCACGAATATATTACATAATTAATTTGTATTAATTTCATCCAGGAATACATACAGACTGTGGAAAAGCTTCATAACAAGGAAAACAATGTGTTGGGCCTTTTTGAATTGAATCTAGAAACTTGGCGACAACTATGGCGTGTTCTCGAAATTTCCGACATATTGCTAATTATAGTTGACGTGCGATATTCAGTAAAGCAATACAACTACGAAATCTAACAATACAAATTAACAAATATTTTTTCAGAGTCTCATGTTTCCGCCGTCGTTATATTCATACGTGACTGAAACTTTAAAGAAAGATATAATTTTGGTTCTTAGCAAAGTAGATCTAGTGAAACCTGAACTAGTAATTGCATGGAAAGACTATTTTTTGGAGACGTATCCTGGAATTTCAGTCGTACTGTTTGCTTCGTATTCGACAAATAAGATAAATAGTAATATTGCATTTTTATAGTTAAAATAATTATAATTTTTTTTAACAAATTTTTCAGATTTTAAAGTGGCTAAGAAATGTTTGAGTGCTAAGAAAGGTGCTGAATGTGCTCTTAATATTTTCACACATGTGAAAAGAATTATCGGTTCAGAATTAGATCTATCCAAGTGGAAAGAAAAGATTTTAGAGGATATGGCTGAAGAAACTGCCAACAGCGATTCAGAAAGTCTTCGCCATGACGTTCTACCACAAAAAGAACTCAACGAGTTGGATTTTGTAGAACATGTTAAATATAGAAATGGTATATTAACTATCGGTTGTGTAGGTTTTCCGAATGTAGGAAAATCATCTATAATAAACGCCCTGAAAGGACGTAAAGTAGTGAGTGTGAGTAGAACGCCGGGGCACACAAAATATTTTCAAACAATATTCTTAACAAACAATGTGAAACTATGTGATTGTCCTGGATT
This sequence comes from Beris chalybata, assembly GCA_949128065.1. Lineage (NCBI taxonomy): Eukaryota > Metazoa > Arthropoda > Insecta > Diptera > Stratiomyidae > Beris > Beris chalybata. Next base: position 24,321,762 of record OX421896.1, on the reverse strand, counting down.
GGTATTTCCATCGTCGACATCAAAAAGCTTACAAGTTCTGCTTGGAAGCTACCCAGTGGCACAGTTACGGGAACCTTATGGCGCCATTCGATATATTGCAGAGAGAATTAACTTGGCCAAATTGTTGTCCGTCGAATTACCCGCAGATTTCAAAGAATGGTCTGCTATTGCTATATGTGAAGCTTGGGCAATAAGAAAGGGATTCTTGACAGCAAAAGCTGCACGACCAGATATTTATAGGGCTGCTAATAATATTCTTCGCTTAACCATAGAGGGAAAAATAATACTTGAATTCTTCCCTCCAAAATATTTTGATAATGAAAGTAAATATAAAAAATTTAATTTAAATTCCAAGTCAAATATTATACGTTAAACTTTAGGTAAGTGGATCAATCACGAAGATTTAAGCGAAGTTGTGAAACTACAAACGGCTGATAAGTGTTTGCCGCCGGAAGAAGCTCGAAAGAACTCTTCCTCTACAGAAACAGAGAGTAGTAATTATTTTGTTCGAAATAAAACTGACTTTAAACTAATATTTATTGCTTTAGGTAATGACGAAAGTGATAACACGGAAAGCTCAGAGGATGAAGACAACCCAATCCCAAGAGCTCCAAAATCACAGAATACATTTCATCAACTAATGGAAGAATAATGTGAAAAAAGAAAGAATAATGTGATTTAATACAATTGTCTTTTGACACGTACGACCCGAATAAAGATACACAGGGCACTAATGTTTTTTTTTATTATAAATATCGAATACTAATGTCAGCCGGAAAATTTGAATGTATCCAAAAGGCCGAAAGAAATTTATCAAAGGTATAAACTTCTTACTACGAAAAAATTTATGATATCAATATGATAACTTATTAAAATCAATAAAATAAAATCTTTGTTCATGTTAGGCAGATATAAGACAGATGCGAAGTGTAAAAGAAAAAAATATTAGAAAGAAAGAAATAAATGTGTACCATTTTTTTTTTTGATAAATTCAAGTGGCTGGTTTAAAAGAAATTATGTCAAAATGTAATTGAGATTTACTAAAATAAAATCAATGTGCATTTAAAATAATGAGTGGACTAGACTAAAAGTAGGGTACCACATATTTGTTAATGAGCAACTCAAACAAATATTGTTTTATTTATTAGATACGACATCAAATAATCAAAATAAAAATAATTGTGATAATTCAAAAATGCATTGCTATGATTCTTAATATGTATTTGAATTTTAAAAACAACGCGCTAGTTTTTCTTTAAAATGTTTTGTCTTTTTTAGTTACAATCCCTAGAGAGTAGAGTCGTCGGTACCCTGCAGACCAAAAACACAGAAAACCGTCAGAATTCCGATGGAAAGTTCTTTATAGAGTCGGAATCCCGGGCTAGAAATCCATGGGATTTCCATATGGCGAGGTTGACGCTGTCCCGTGTGATTTTTCTTACCGAAATCTTTGAGAAATGTCCGAAGCAATTCCCAAAGTTTTTTTTCACTTCCGAAAGCTTACTAAAATTACATTTTTTTTTTTTATCGGGTTTGGCGTAATAAACATAAAGTCTGCAGAAATTTCTGCAATCCTACTGATCCTGGCATTTTTTAGGTCAGACCGGAAAAGACAGCGAATAACTTTTAATTTCGGTACAAGGATTTTGGAAATTGCACAGAGTTTTCAATCACAATACGGTCGATTGTTTTTCCTCATGGAATTATCTTGAAATTTTCTGCCTCCTATTCCCCTATATCAAAAATAGCGCGGAACTTTCCGAGAACATCATAACGTTATTGGTCTGTTGGGTACTGTTTGATATAAAAAACGGAGTACTTTAAGTTCAACTGCTACAAATGAGGTATCGTGAATAAAGTGTTATTTTTTTCTCATCAAAAAGTTCATTATGGGGTCACGTCGATGGTAAGATTGCATTGTGTATATTGTTTAGGAAAGTATGTACACAATGAGACGGTAAGTCTACAATTTATGTATTTATCTACAAATATGTATACCTACATATTTTTTTTTTTTGCTAAAAACCATAGGGCATTTTGTAGTTCGTTAATTATGTTAGGCATTGTGTTTATGTGTAGTCTATTTCATTTGTTTTATCTAGTCTATCTATACCGTTATTTTATAAACGCCATTTTAACCTTCCTTCCTTACCGAATAAGTTTACCAAATTTCAAAGAATTTCGTTGGATAGATTTCGAGATATCGTGTCTACCGATTTCAAAACTACCGTTTTGAGAAAAATACTTCTAAGCCTATCATTATATTCGAAGCAACAAAGCAGCTTAGCCCGTAACTTCCGAACGGCTTCGAATATCGGAATATCAGTTCCCCACATATTCTACACTATATTTGGATGTAATTTCCGCAAGAAAAAAAATCTATTTTTGGAAACCGTCACACGGGATGACTCCCTTAATTTACTATTTAATTTTTAAAAAGTTCCTACACCTACCAGCGGAAAGTCCTTAACAAAAGGAAAAAATAGGGTGTATTTGAGATATTCAAGATATTAAATCAAACACATGACTTTTAGTTTTGAGTATCAATCAAATGGGAGTCCTACATGAAGGACGAACTACAAGCACAGTAGTATCACAAGCTACCAATATAGATCGACTTTCAGTATTTCATTTAGAGTATCATACGATTGGATTGGAGCTGATCGTGACTGAAGTATGTTTACATAATAGGCTCCAGCCAGCGACGCCATATGACATCACGCTGTAGTAGGACTTTTTCATGTTTTTTTTTAATTTAAAAAAAAATATTTAGAATTAACTTTTTTTTCCTTCATTAGACTGTGTTGCTATCTTTAAAAAAAATCATCTTGATACGGTCAATTATGTATGTAGTACATATGAAAATACACACATAACAAAAATATGAGGTGTCTCTCTCTTTGAATTGTTACTGATCGGGAAAAACTGCGGTTTATTTTATTTTGCGTGGAACTGAATAGAGAAAAATAATAAAATATGAAAAAGAAATCGTTTTTTTTCGTTTCCAAGTGACGCACTATAAATCGCTACCTCCCCTCATTCCTACTTTCTAACGACTCTAAAGTTCAAAAACAAGCCAGAGTCATAACAGGATAAAAGCTCAGTATATAAGAACTGATGAATGTGGAATGCGTGTAGCCCTAACAGACAATATTCATTGTATAGCATTTTGTTATAAATTTCAAAACATATTGCAGTAATTGACTGTCTGTTTTATGAAGTGCAAATTCGTTGATGTGTTTCGTCGTTGCGATTAATCAATATAGGTGTTTTTTTCAACTGGATCAGATCACGATTGAAAAAAACGATGTGGCTCATCCCAAAAGCTAATTAAGCAGGGTTCACAATCCTGTTGTTAATGCCTCAGATAAATTGTCAGCAGGAAAAGTTTCGTATACTATACGGCGAAACGGAACTGTATAAAGGTCATATACGTAACACCCATGTATAGTTTTTGGCTACGAGATATGAAAAACTATCCCACCCCTGTACGTTGCTACCCCCTCAAACGAACCTGTTCTATCTGCTGGGTGCAAATAACTGCTACAAATGTTGCGAGTTGCAGGGCGCCATCTCTGACAATATTGAAATAGTGACAATTTAAATAAGCTTTGGAGGGGAAATCTGATATAACATTTGATCCCATTTTGATGTTGGGTCATCTCTTTGTTGTTGTTTTCAATGTAAAACGAATGATCTTGATCCAGTTGAAAAAAACACACCTAGTATCTCAGTGATATCAGTAAATAATAACGAAGGGCACGATACGTGGTCCTATTGCATTTAGAGTAAAATAATTAATCGAAAAGTCGAAAAAATGATTAATCGACACGACTGACGCACCAACGAAATTTCACCTTTAATTGCCAAATGAAAGACCCGAAATTTCAATTATTACTATTTATATTTTCTGGATAACGTTTCTCTAAAAAGGAGTAACTCAAAATAATTTTTAAACAGTTAAATCTCCTTTTAAATAAATTTTTATTATTTTTAAATCATATAAAAATACAATAAAAAAACATCGTATTTGAAAAGAACTTACCTGAGAATCTCCACGAAAATGTTTTATATTTTCAACTGCGAAAAAAAAATCAAATAATAAAATAATAGGAAAAAGACCGCAGGCCCATTTCGGAATTTCAGGAAACAGCAACCAACCAACTTGCAGGAAATTTGATACGAAGGACTGGCACTTCCGACAAATTTTTACCTTGCCCACTAAACAGCAAATGTTCTTATCTTACTGCATACTGCATAAAAACTGCTTGCCTACTTGAACTGTGTACCGCTACCTCCAAAGAAGACTGGACATGATAATCCGGAATATTCTCACGTAAAATTGCAGACTTTTAAAAATATGTCGAATGAAATGTTCGAATTTTTTTTATCCACATTTTCAACCCCAATAATTCAGCATGCATGTTTATTCTGAGAAACTGCCTCCGATAATAAATCCACATACGGCGAATTTAGTTAAATCTTCTGTTACTCTAACCCTTCATAAATCCGTTCTTTTTAGCTAGTATCATATCGCATTGCGTTTCAACGTTTTCGAGTTATATATACGAATATACAGCTTGTGCCTGCTACCACCAACTATTCTGCTTTCTTGCAGTCTGCTCTTATAACACTATGTTACAAACAGTAGAACAAGTAGAGGGCAGGTGAACAGCGTGCAATACACAATTCATCAGCAAAACAGGAACGGCCTGCGTTAAAATTTGTTTTCATTTAATAAACGTTTTTACTTTCAAGATAAGTTGTATGTCTCGCTAATACATGACAAGTCTGATTCGGATATTTCTTGAAAAACTTGCAAAATAAAATTTTAAGAATTCTTTAAAATTTTTAAGTTATTACGAAAAAATAGACTTATCATGTATGTAGACATATCGACATATCAAATCTTATATATTAGAAATGGTGAAACAATTTCTTTTTAAATAGATGAAAAAAATTTAATTACATGTTACGCATCGTTTTTTTTTTTAAATATGTGTTATTTGTTGAAAATAAAGAGAAACGCTTAGGTTTCTCGATTTCTAATGTTTACCTAATGAACAAAACTTAAAACAAAATATGAATTTATTTCTTTATATTTATCCGGGAAATTAAATTATTTTATAGAAATACAATTTTTCACTATTGTATAAGGGCAGAAATTATTCTTTAAAAAATTTAACAATTTATTCTGTCTATGTATATCAATGTAATCATGTAAATTTAAATTGTTATAGAAATCTTGAAATAAGACTGTACCGTTTAGTTTGAAAGATCAAAGTAAGTATTTCTTTAATTGTATAGTTATTGTTGGATTTGATTATCAATTTGTCAAATAAGAAAAAAAAATGAAAATATATTCTTAAAATACATGTCATAAAATCTAAGTATTTATTAGAGTGGACAAAAATCATATACCTTATATGCAGCTGTTAATTCTGCACTCTTCGTAATTGGGTTCTGCCATTGAGGGAACCTGCAAGAAAATGATAACAAAATGTTTTTTTAAACTTCAATTTGTTTAACATAAATAATGTGATGGATTAAAGTATATTAAGAAAAATCAGCAAAATTGAAGATTCAGCAAACTTGGCAGTGAAAAATAATGACAAATTGAAAGAAAATACAACTCATCATACATCACTGAAATGCTGCAAAGCAAAAACCAAAATAGCAGATTCATAAAACGATTTGATGTTTTCGGTTAACTGAGCTTTTTACCTCGAATAATATTTCTTTATCCGATTTTCTTATGTTTCACAGAATTTTCGTAAATTTTTATGTGTTTTGTAGAATTTTATTGCCCTGTATGAACGTGTAGAGTAGTCTCGGGATGGTTCCTGTGAAGTTTGGTCCAGATCGAATGAAAAACAAAAGCTTTTTTTAACATTTTTCAAATTTTTTCCCGATTTTAGTACCCTGGTGCTCTAATGGTTTGCTTGCGCTTTCCTATACTATTCATCCGATTACGACGAAACTTCGCTGATATATTGAGCACACGTTCGCGAAGGTTTCTGCGTTAACAAAATCATTTTACAATTGGTGGTACGAGAGTTATTTCATCATTTAAGAGTATTTCAAATGATTTAGCGGCAGTTCGTTCGTTTTCGGTGCATTAGTTTCATTCCTATTACTAAATGGTAAAGTTGGAGATGGATGGTGGATAGAAGATGGTGGCTGGAAAATGAAGGATGCCGGATGAAGGTTGGTGGATGGTAGATGAAGGATGGTGGATAAAGGAGGGTCGATGGTGGATGAAAGATGAAGGATGGGGGATGGTGGGTGGAGAAATAGAGGATAGTGAATGGTGGATAGAGGATGTGGGATGGTAGATATAGGATGGTAGATGATGGATATAGGATAATGATAGAGGATGGATGGATGGAGGATGGGGGTTGGTGGATGGTTAGATGGATGATGGAGGATGGTAGAAGATGAATAGAGGATTTTAAATGGAGGATGGTGGATAGGCGATGGTGAATGGTGGATGGATGGATGGAGGATGGTGGATAGAGATGGAGGATGGAGATAGTGGTGGATGGAGAAGGGAAGATGGAGAACGATGAATGGTGGATGGAGGATGGTTGATAGAGGATGTTGGAAGGGGGATGGTGGAAAGGGGATGGTGGATGGTAGATGATAATGGATGGAAGATGGAGGATGGTAGTTGGAGGATGGTTGATGGTGGATAGAGAATGGATTAAGGATGGTGGATAGAGGATGGAGGATGGTTGATGGTGGATAGAGAATGGATTAAGGATGGTGGATAGAGGATGGAGGATGAAGGATAGAGGATGGTGGATAGAGGATAGTAGATGGAGGATGGCAGATAGAGGATGGAGAATGAAGGATGGAGAATGAAGGATGGAGAATGAAGGATGGTGGGTGATGGATGGAGGATTGTAGATAGAGGATAGAGTAACGGAAGCAACGGGAGTAACAGGAACATCGTGAGAAATAGTAGCAATGGGAGAAACAGGACCAATGGATCAACCGGAGAAAAGGGATCAACGGAAAAGACGGTAGTAACAGGGCTATAGAACAACGTAAGCGTAGCCGCGGTACGCGGCTAGTATATAATAAAGTAAGATGCACATCTCAAAGCAAACCACACTTTAGGGATTGGTGCTTTCCTATAACAGGGATGGCCACATGTAGAGGCGGTGCTAATGGTTTTGGCGCCTGGCGCAGTTTCTACATTTTGGTGCCACCAATTTTATATTTTGTTTTCGAAAAAAGAATGATAATTTTTCAAGATTTAGCATGATATAAATAGAGAAGGTACTAGAGTGTCCCGTACTCTTATTTCGGCCCCCTAATTATTTCTAATGATTCATAATAGCATTTGTGGTTTGTGTTACATATCAGAAAGCCTACCTCAGATAAAGTAGAACTTGCAGAATTGACCACCTTCCTATCTTGACCACTTGCCTAAAGCTGCCATTTGTTTACGATCCCAATGTAAGTTCAAAAAATTCCTGACGACGTAAACATCCTGGAATTGTTTTTTCCTAGTACTAAGGCGGTATTTTTTGATCTTGACTCCGTCGCGAAAGAATTCCGGTTAGGAAGCAAATCAAGAGTAATGACGCAAACAAAAAAGTGAACACGCCATACAGCAGGATCTTCCGAAAAATCAGTCAACGCATTCAAAAGAAAGGTCCTCCGAGGAATTCTGAGACCTGTGAAGGTAGGAATGGAATGGCAATTAAGCGGAGCTTGTAGGAAGTGCACAAATAGCTAATTTGGAGACCCACTTTCTCTGAAACTGCTTATCGTATCACTCTAATTTTTTGTAAAGCTGTGTTAGTAATTCATCGAAGCATTTCAAAAAAATCGATTCACTTTTTTATCGCTTTTTTTTTGTTCAAAAATTACTTACAGGTCGGTACTGCGTTATTAAAATTTGTTAATCTCTGATGAACTAATTCTTTTATGTTTTATCCAAAACAAAGAAGTTAAAAAATAATAATGAATTCTGATAAGCGGTTGGTGAGAAAACGGGACGAACGCTACAAAAAACATTGGCCGCTATTCAAAGTCGTCAAAAAAATTGGCTTAAAGTTAAAGCTCACTTTAGTGTCATATTAATAATACGACACTGAAGTCAGCTTTAACTTAAAGCCAACTTTATGACGACTGTGAATAGCGGCCATTATTTTTCAAGAAAACCATTTGTTTACAAGAATAAGTTAGCTTTGCCTGTGCGTCATTTCTTTTCGAATCTTTTGTTGATAAATTTATTTTTAGGCACTTCCCGGTGTTAAAATGTCGAGATTTTAATCTTGTGTTATCAGAAAAAGTATAAGCTTTAATAATCAGTAGAAAACAGAAAATTGATTTTTTAGATATGTAAGATACGTAAAGCCGCAGGGGACTGACCATGTAAGCGAATGAAAGGAAGCAGAATCTCCAACACGTGCTCTTACACGCAAAGGAAGTGGTAACAAGCCACTGAAGTAAAGTAAAGTATAACATAGCAAAGAATTGATTAATGAAATTTAGAACAATTATGTTGGCTTATGCCGGACTTTATAGACCGTTTTTGAAAATGGCAAATTACTCCACGTCTGGAAGCACCTAATACATATATAATACTTTTGTAAAAGGGGATAAAAATACTTAAGAATAATTACACGCAGAATATATAAGTACTGTCTGCAACTCTTAGAATTAAGAAGAGGTTACCCGCTTTACATGAAGGGATTAGGCCAATAACAAGGGAACTCAGAATAAAAACTAAACCAAAGTAATAAAATTGCTTAAATCTTGGAAGCTTTTAGCTACAAGTTGTAGTACTGACCTCGATTGTCCTCCTTATGTTGTTTAGCTCCTGCTTCTACTTGCGCTACGAGAAACACTGCGTCCATTACGGCTGTTACTGCGACTAACGGATTTTGCAACTGGGCTTCTGGACCGGGAGAATTTGCTTCGTCTCACGGGTGACCTACTTCCTGCTGATCGAGAACGTGAACGTGGCGAGAAAGAAGCGTTTCTGCGACGTGGACTTCGTGAACGACGTCGGCCCGCTGAACGCGAACGACGACGCCGGCCTCCTCCACCTCCTCGTCCAGAACCACTACGCCTGTGTGGTGACGTTGGACGTCCATAGCGAGCCATTTGAACTCTAAGCTCCCTGCCGTCTAAAACTCGGCCATCCATGGCATCTAATGCGTCTTCCGCATCACGCTTATCGTAGAACCTAAATAATTCGTAATCTTAGTCTAGTTCTGCAAATTAAACACTTCAGTCGTGTTTTTTTTTTACCTCACGAATGCGAACCCCCGGCTTTCACGTGTGAACCGATCACGCGGAATATAAATGTCCCCCACTTCGCCACATCTCTCGAAAACTCGTCGCAAATCTTCCGGCGTTGTCCGGTAAGTTAAGTTATCGACCTACAATCAATATAATTATATTTCGAATCTTTTTCTGTTAATGCGTCTGAGACGCCATTTTAATATTCTCACCTTCAAAGAAACCATGCCGTCAATTCGCGGCGGAGGCCGGTTATTGTTGTGGCTCATTTCACTCGAATTTCCCTCAATCTTAGCGATAAGTATTTAAATTTTATTTATTTCAAATATTCTCGTTAACACACGGAAGCCAACACGACTTATTTTACGAAGATTTCACGAATATAAAAATGGCGCATTCACCACACAGCATACACTTTCACATCTAAATCTTTACTGGGGTATTTCTTAGTGCTAAAATTCGAATATTCCTTCACAAATTTCCCAGAGAACGTTCAATGATCAAAGGTGAAAAAAAATATTGAACACTCTCGTTTTTTCGTTGTCCAGAACGTCCCAGCAGGCAAATTATTTTTGACTATACGTCGCAAATAGAGTAGATAAAAGTTGTTTAATCAACGTAGAGTTTTAGGGTACGAAGTTCGCGTTCGCCGATGTCTACACGTATAGTTTGTAATATCGATAATATCACTAGACTTTAAATATTTACTGCGATTGTACGTATACTCGATCATAATTTTGATTCGCTAAATTCCTATATACATATCTCTACAGTAAACAATTCTTTGTGTAGAATACTGTGGAGAAGTAGACAGTTGCTATTTTATACGCGCATAAAAAAAACTCTTAAAATCCGCTATGGTTTTAAAAAGAACTCTCGATATCACAAAAACCAAAGTCAGTTTGGAAAAAAACTGAAAAATTCAAATGCATATCAGGAGATGTCAAAATTATCGCACCGCAATGCAAAATTAAATAGCAGCACATTTAAATGGTGGAGGAAAATTAGTCTCCACGGTTTAAACCCCATCTAGTGATTGATGAACAAACTGTTATATCGAACGCAAACTCCGTACCCCCAAACAAAGCCCACGCAAAAATCGAATAAGCAAAATTTTGTTCACTTTTTTACATGCATTTCATATGGGAATCGAAATTTTGCTTGAGGTCCGCACTAGGCTTCACCGGCTAAACCAGCGGAATCAACAGCAGTCAGCAGCGTCGCAGTGCTGCTATCTGCCAAGCGGAAATAATGAAATAATTGAGAATGGTATATAGTCTTATATAAATCTAATATGTATGATAATCATCCTACCAATGTACAATAATTATGTACAGAAATAGTTAGAATACATTTCATTTCATTATATACCTTATTTTATAATTTAACAAATTTCTGTTCAGGAGACATTTGTTCGCCTTCCATTTGTTTTTGTCTTTGTCGTTTGTTCTGATTGCGATGACTCTTTTGGATTTTCTCTTCCCCAATCCTGCAATAGAATGTACAAAAGCTTAGATATGTTCTAAAAATTAAAAACATGCAATATAATTAAATTACATTAGAGTAGCGCGCGTACCAGGTCCCCAATGAGCTGTAGGATTTTCGGGGAATCGAGCAAGCGATTCCCTGCGGCTCTTCGGATTAGCGTGATTATGTATTTCCTCCAAGTTGTATTCTTTGTCCGCTTCTATCGCTAATATTGCTTTCATTGGAGTTCCATCAATTAAACGTTCCGGCTTGATAGGATGGATTTTAGACCAGCAGCGAAGTATATCCCACAAGACTTTTGTGGGTGCGTTCGTTTTTATCGAATTTTTATACGCATGCGAAAACGATACTTCATATCCAGCATGAAGAATAGCAGAACGAAACTTTAATATAGGAATTATTTCCAATTTCAGCACAGAACACAATTTATCCACAGAATAGTAAAGTGGAGCGTCGACCAGTTCTTCACTAATAACACTTAGCATCCCAATCATTCGACGATTGGTACCTAATTTCGAATACGGTTCCGTTTGAATCGCGCTCAGCAGTTCATTTACGAAATTCTTGTTATGTAGCGGCGCAGACCAAATAGGACCTCCTAGCTAAATATCGAATTAATATATTAATGAAATTATATTAAGGCAATCTGTTAGGTATGTAGAGAATATATCTACAAATAAATAAATAATAATAAATAAATATATACTATACTATAATAAAATATATACTAAAGGCTGGTTTACATGACGAATGCAAACATTTTTTACTGAGATTGTGAGGGAGAAGGAAGATTTCTAACGACAAACTGATCAAAAGTGAAACGAACAGATATTATGTTCAGCAAAAAATATTGACGATATTTCTGTCAATTTTGTTTTTTGCAGTTGTTGCTTTCTGCTCCATTGAAAATTCGATAAGCTAGCTCCCTCACAATCTCAGTAAAAAATGTTCGCATTGTTATAAATTGTTATAAATTATAAAATAGTCCTTTCCAGGGACAATTAAAAAAACTAAGTCTCACAATTCGATCAGAAATAATCATAATAAATTTCCGTATTAAGAAAATAAATTTTTATATGATTCCTGCATTTTGCACCAACAAAATTTTTCAAGCTTTTTAGAGTATCATACGATTAGCAGCTGCTATCAACCTATTGAGTCTTGGAAAAAAGTCGTCTCGTTCGTGTCGTTTTCCCAATAGATGGCATCAATTGTAAATAACTCAGGAAACTCAGATGGGAGCGATACCGTATCGCTGCGTATGGAAAGGTGACAGTTTGAGTGATACTGGGAGGTTATAAACATCGAAATTGGTGCAGTGGTTTTAAAGTTCTTTGTGTTTGAAAATGGAGAAAAGTAATGAAAAATGTTTGCTATATTTTGCAATATTATTATGACAAAGGAAAGAACGCTGCGCAGGCTTGTGAAAAAATTTGTGTTCTGTAGAGTTTAGGTACTTTATCAAAATCTGTTGCGCAAAAATGGTTCCCTCGCGTTCGGTCTGGTAATTTTGATGTGAAAGATAAGTCAAGCTTTGGTCGTTCAATCATTGAAAAAGCTAATGAGATTCTTGAAAAAGTTCAGCAAGATAAGCATATCAGCAGTGTCGATATTGCTATGGAGCTAGGCATTGACCACAAAAATGTGTTTAACGATTTAAACAAAGCTGCTGGCTACAAACAAAAGAATGGACCGAATTAAAATCTGCGATGCACTACTGAAACGCCATGAAATCGAGTCATTTCTGAACCGTGTCATAACCAGTGATGAAAAATGAATAACATACAACAATCGGAAGCGAAAAAGATCGTGGATAAGGGATTGTGAGCCGATACAAGCGTTCACGAAGCCAGGATTGACGCCGAAAAAGGTGATTCCATGCGTATGGTGCATAGAGCTAGTGGAGACGATAAGCCACCGGTTGTGAATAAAGCGCTTTGAAGCCAAAAACGGTGAAATGTGAGACAAAACAGATTACTTATATCAAATTGTTCTTGTTTTAGCGTGTGAGCGAGTTATGTCAATTTGTTGTTGTTTTGCGTGCAAGTGAATGCGACGGTCGCTGCTTGTCATCTCCAGTACATATATATATCTCTATGGTATGGTGACTGGAGGGGAATCGTTCACCATGAGCTACTTCCAACTGCTCTGACGATTGATTCATAAGTATACCTATCATCTACTAGAAAGATTACGCCAGGCAATTGAAAGAAAACGGCCCGAATTGAATAATAGGAAAGCTGTTGTTTCCCATGAATACAACGCCTGGCCACACACTTCTTTAATGACGCGTCAAAAGTTGTGAGAGCTTGCTTGGAAAGTTTCGATGCATCTACCGTATAGTCCAGACATAGCACCCTCTCATTATCACTTGTTCCGATCTGTGCAGAACTCTTCAAATGGAATGAAGCTGCTTTCAAAAGAAGCCTGTGAAAACCGCTTGATTCAGTTTTTCAACAAGAAACCCCAGAAGTTCTTCACCAATAGCATCATGGCTCTACCCGAAAAACGGCGAAACATTGTCGATAATGATGGAGCATATTTGGTTTAAATAAATTCATTTTCACATTATAAGAAAACCAGTTGAATTTTACTAAAAAAAACACCACGAACTTTTTTCCCAGACCCAATATTTGTACATGCAATTCTATGGCAACTGCATATCGATAACTGTTAAAGGTTTATTAAATTAAAACTTACATGATGTTTGTGGTTACAATGTTCGCATTGTTTTCCTACTGCCGGACCTGTAGGTATACTGAACTTCAACTGATTTGGATTATTTGTGGTTGGCGATGGTTTCATGATGCCAAGCGGTTGTAAAGTAAAAGTTTCACATCCTGTGCACTGATGTACCATTGCTTGTTTACTAAAATAGAAAAACAGAATTTAATATACAAACTAAAAGCGTCGATCATTCATTACACTGGATAAAATAATGATTACGTAAATGCGCATAGAGCATAAGTTAAACATACAGGCCTATTCAGGATCGAGTCACAAAGTAGGTTGACAGTCACAATTTTGTATAAATGTTGAATTAATTGTGACTCCACCTACTTTGTGACTCTGATCCCGAATAGGACTGTTAATCTATATTAATTTAAATAATAATAAGTACAACGCAATTATGCAAATTAGTTCTTACCTCATACTGCGTTTACAAGTTATCTGACTACTAAAAACTTGCACAAAAACTCTAATATAAAAGTCGGCTGATATGCTTAGCAAAGGTTCTATGTACTTTCCGTAACGATTTGCATGATTCTCTATACAGCGCAATAAAATACGAAGTGCCTGCAAAATATATACAATATTATATAGAATGATATTTAATGGAAATAATTTATTTACCATTTCATGGCATGCTTTCATTTTCAACGGTACTGAACCGTATTTAATATAGCAAGCCTCCGGTGTATTTCCTGCTAAAATTGCCATATCGGTTGCAGTTACCAGAAGGAGTCCCCCATCCTTTATACTTTGGATGGCTCCATCCAAAAATCTATTTGGACATCCATATGGATCCAGATCAATCACATCGAACCGCTTATCTATCGCCGTCGAAAGATACATTAATGTCCTAAAATAAACATTTATACATTTGAAAAAAAATAAATTTAAAAAAAAAAACTTACATTGCGTCCGAATGATTTGCAGAAACGATATTTTGCACATCGTTGTACGCGATATTTTCTATTATGGAGTCAACAGCAGATTTCGATAAATCATTAGCAACAATTTCTTTGATTCCTGTAATTTCTTTTGCGTACCTTATACTTCTTAAGCCAGTTGCTGAGAGTGCTTCCAATATTTTCAGACCTTCCTAGAAAATTATACACTTTCATATATCACACAGTTAAAGTTCATATTTCGGACTTGACTGAAAGCAGCTATACTAAGGCACAAACTTAAAATACGAAAGAAGGCATAAACTTATGAAAAGCCTATCGCCTAATAGAAATCTGCTCAACGGATGCAACTTTTCTTTTGCGGGTAGAAATCAGCGATGCGTGTTTACAAAACATAGCAACCGATGATCATGCCTCGCACGCAATCTGCACAAAAATCCAGAGCAAAAAGAGATATATTCAAGGCTTACACATGAATATAAAGAACTACAAACACAACTCATAAATCACCTTAAGTGCCATACGTAAAAAATATAGCTTCAATTCAGTTCTCCATCGATAAGATTTTAGTGCGTAAATATCACACTCGAAGATCGTGAAATAAACATCCACATTATGGTTAAGAAAAGTAATATGTTGAGGCATCCCGAACACGACTATTTTACTTTATCGATAGTCTCACTAGACGTTAAAAATCCTAAATGGATTAAAAGAATTAAAAAGCAGATAGTGCCAGGTTATTCTGCCATTACATTGGGTCTCCCCATATCTTTAAGAAACATCGAACCAAATCGGTAGTAGGAATAACCGGGTCAAACGACTTTGTGTCTTGAAACCTATGCAACAATTGGACCGTCTGTAATCCGATAAGGCCACCACTAAACCAACCAAACCTTGCGCAAAAACGCTTACCTGAGATGATTCTTGGTGCTTTAAGATATCTGTGCGTTTGCGGTTTTCACTAATTTTTGCTTTAGAATTGATATAAGTGGCTATGACCAAAATGCTAAGATCTCTGTTGAATTGCTGGACAGGATTGTAGAAAACATTGCCCTTGTTTAGTATTACGGCACTTCCCTCAGCGATAGATTTGACAGTGCTCTTGTCGATAGTTGCATTCACCTAAAATGGAATTGGTAAACATTTCTATGTAAATAAGAATGGACTAGTGTCCGGAAAAAAAATTACCTCTTGCATTTCAACGCTCATTGTGACTTCGAATAAACCGGACGTGTCTTATAAGTTAATTCGTCTTAACATCTAAAAACATAATAAACTATGAGTCCACGTGCGTCGTGTATACTTCAAACGTCAAACATTTTTATTGAGACCATAGAGATAAATGTACATGTGATGAAAAACGAAAGAGTTGAAGCCGGTGATCTCACATTCGCTCTCACGCGAAACAACAACAATTTGACACTAGGCAACTAACGCATCTCACTCGGCTTGAAAACGCTATTTATGAAAACGACGACTTGTCGCCTCCAGTACCTATGTATATATCTATGATTGGAACTAAAGATTTGTTATTTTTAGAAGGTTTAATGTACACTTCGTGTAGTATAGGTTTACAGCGATTTGGAGCAGGCAAAAAGATCGCGTTAGTGTAGAATCATGTCAGATAAACAGAACAAACCTACCATCTGCGCTCGGCAAAAAGAAACTGGGCCTCCGACGTCACCAGCCCAATAGAACAGCGAAAGTGTACACTTTCTATACTAGTGCAAATAGTCAAACTTTTCAAACTTCAAACAAACTCTTTATTTTACCTCTCCATTGTATCAGATGTATTTGTAGTCTCAATAAATTTTCTGAATCTGGCATCACTAAACCGCGGTAGGTGTCGAATATTTGTTGGTTACATACCCGGGCTTAAAGTGCTAAAATCTCTTTTAAAATGAATCTAATTCGACGAAGTTTTCAAACCGTCTGTAATACTGGAAAACTAGGTTTCTTAGTGCCTGGGCGTTCTTATGGTTTTCAAAGCGACATTTCTCTGAACGTCTTGTACCCAACTAGTAATTTAAAAATATTCACTCCACCTGGGGTATGTTCGTAGCTTTTAAATGTTATAGTTTTTTTGTAAATAATATTGTTATTCCTTTTTAGCCTGAGACTATTCCTGGAAAGTTTAATGGTTTCATCCCCCTTAAAGAGCTACAAATTACTTATAGTTGCAGCGGAGGACCTGGAGGACAACATGTGAACCGAGTTCATACAAAGGTCGATGTCAGATTTAATGTAGCATCCGCATTGTGGATTCCGGAGAACACAAAAAAACGTTTGTTGGATGAGGTATAGCTTTTAATTTTAATTTTCACCTGTGTTAATTGCTATATTAGAAGCAGCATGGATGCTGTGGCTTTCATATAAAAGTATTCGGAACATAGTCGGGATCAAGGATTAATTCAATGATGGCGTCAAGTCTTTGGGTACCTAAAGTTCGTCAATCTCAGGCAGTTTTAGATTTTCCTTGGTTTTTGATTAAGTAGGTGTAAAATAACAAAAAGTATTTCATTTAGTGTGTATAAACAATACACAGTAAATACATCATTTTTGTCTGTATGTTCTTTAGCTATAACTCATCATAAACTACCTTGCAATGGCATCGACTTCTGTTAGACTAAGGCCTATAATGAGATAGTTTACAACCAGCGACCTGATCGGGCCCTGACCTATATTGCAACCCAAGTAGATATAGAGGCCTGAAATTGGGCTGTGTAAGTTTGTTGGGTCGTCGGTTCTTGTAATAAAGTTACGTCACAATTTGGGGGCAGCTTCAATTTCAGTGGGCTGAGCTGTTACCGGTTTAGTAGTTTTTTGGCAAACGCAAGCGGGGTTCCGGGGCCTCCAGTTGTGACGTATTTTTATTACTAGAACCGTTTGCCGTTTCGAAAGCGGGGCTTAGGCAGTCAATTTAAATGGGAAAGCAGATACGGTCCTTTGTAAGGACTTAAACAGGCTTAACTTTGTCTACCTAATAAATACAGTGCAATCCGCATCCGGACATTAATCGCTTTAATTTCATTAAGTTTTGTCTGTCTAGGCGTTCTACAAGACCATTTGATTGAGGGTGATAAGAGGTTCGAATTCTGGTCGTGGATCAAAATATTTCATAAATAAATTCAGAGATTATATCTTATCGTATTCCACACATGCTATATCAAATTTTAGCATATATTTTTGCTGATATACCAATATGAAAAGAAAAACATATAGAGTTCATCACGTGCTTACACTCAAAAATCAAACGACCTATTTAGGTCAGGTAACAAGTCAACGAGACCCGAACTGACGCTAGGTCAGGTCTCCTATCATGTGCTTCATGATAAAGATAGATGATCATGTAGAATGATAAAAACTATTGTATATGATGCTGCAACCATCTCAAGAAGGTGTTTTTTTTTTTGAGCAGGCATTTATTGATCTTTACAGTGCTTTCGCAGAGAAAACCTTTTGTCCTCCTATGCCAGTGCCGTCTTCAATTAGTTTTCTAGGTAATTTGAAAAGACTGGCTAGATATCCTTATCCTTGTAACTAGCTATTCTTGGAGTACAATTTTCTTAATTGAGAATTAAGGTGGGAAGTTGGTATAATTGGTTAATTATTAGTGTAATCGGTTAATAATATTTTATAGTGTAATTATAATTTTCAAAACTCATTTAATTGATTACTTTACTTGAATTCTACGCTACTTTTATATATGTATTTACTCGCTTCAGCACAGAGGTAAAATAAATAAGGAAGGTTATTTTGTTGTCAAGAGTGATCTAACTCGATCACAGCAAATGAATTTGGCAGATGCTTTAAATAAAATCCGAACACTTTTTTGGGAGCTTGAGAAAATAGAATCAAAACCATCAGAGGAAACATTAGAGAAACTAAGAAGAAGGTTTTATTATTTTAATTTTTAAAGGAGGCGCAATGCAATACTAAAAAAAGTTTTTTTTTCAATTAGGCACGAACGATCTTGTAGAGATCGCTTAGCAATAAAACGACAACGTTCTGAAGTTAAAGAAAATCGTCAAGCTCCCATCGCAGACGAATGGTAAGGTTATACAATATATTAATTTATTAAAAAACACTTACTCCCGAGCTCATTTAATTCATTTATTTCTAGATTATTATATAATTAAACAATAAATCAATAAAAATAAAAAGTACTAGGTGCCGCAGAAATGTGTATATATTAAAATAAATATTAATTAGTTGAAATAATTATCCATCACTGAATTATAATTTTTAAACGTTACCGTGAAGATAATAAGAAACAAAAAAAATATCGAATAAAAACGCGAAAAGAACTTTCAGGATACCCAATTCTATTACATCAGCATGGTGCTGAACTCTCGATTCAAAGGCATTAAGGAAAAAGCTGTAATTGAGAATTTTGAGATAAAGGCGACATCCAAATATCTATGCTTTGCATTTTACTGATAACTCAACAAGAGTACTTTTTTATTCCACGTTTTTGAACATGAAGCTGAATGTTGCCTCGAAACAAATTATGAATAAAAAAAAAGAGATTGCGACAGCTAGGGAAAAAAATGGTTCAAGTTCTGCGCAACTCTCTTGATGACGTTCATTTTCATATAAATTAAAAAATAACAAACGGTTGCTAAGGCGATACATCTAGTAAAGACATATAGTCGATAATGCAGTATAGTCGAACGCAAGATAGATACGTCACAAAAGGTGCGTGTGTCGCAATCTATTATTCTTTGATTCATGGAAACAAATGTTTTGTAATTACACTTGTGCAGTTCGCGAACGAACTAGTACAGAACAGCGTTCCCATAAGTGAAATGAACGAACTAGTTCACAGTCAATTCCGCTCATACTTCGTTTTTCATTGCCGTTTGGAACTCTGTGAGACAATGTACTATGCTAGATCTAGTGTCCTTTTTCTTTGCTTTGCTCATCATGTTCTACTAGATTTACTGACTTTTTTTTTATTTTTGCTCATCTTTTACTAGATGTACTCCCCTTTTTTTACTCATCATCTTCTACTAGATCTACTGTCATTGAACTACGACTACTCATCACTGAACTCCCCTGAAGAAATGAACTATGAACGAAAAGAACGAACTCCTTTGCGAGGTTTCGAGCGGCACTGATCGTTTACTATGGTGAACTAAAATTCGCACATTCACTCGAGCGAATACACTGCTCACTATAAAAATTCTCCTCACTGATAGAAGTCAGGAGTCGGACCGACCATTGGTATATGCATATCGTCGCTTGAAAGGCATAAAGAAATAAATAAATAGACTATGTTAGATGAACTTGTATATACCAATTGAATCGCATGATGTTTCCGAGTCGGAAAAAAATACGTTTCATTTGAAAGCCATGAAATGCAGGTCGCTTATCCCGACGACCAACGGACATTTATACAAATTTTAAAATTTCAGCGTTTAGATGAAATAGTGGGTGTTATATTGTCAATTATATTGCCTATCCCCTCTTATCTTAAATTTTTATAAAGTATGGCTCTAGCATTATATTAATGAAAATGACATGTTAATTATACAAGAAATAGGTAAAAAATGCGCTTGAAAAACTCGGATTTACGCATTTTAAAAAATGTTTAAGGGTTGTTGTTCTAATAGCAATTTTTTCAAATACAGTTTTGTATTTTTTCTCGATGGGCGACCGTTTACATATGTATGAGCTAATAAAGTGGTGTAGTTTTATTTTGTTTTTTGTTGCTGTTAACGTGAAAAGTTGGCATGAAAACAGTCATAAATCAACAAAATCGCATTTAACGTGCACATGGAGCCTTAAAGTTATTTTGAATTTACTGTAGAAGAATTTGGTGTCGCGATGGATTGCATGTAATAAAATTTCGACAATATTTATTATTGACTTTTACAAATTAATGAATAACAATATTATAAGTAACAAAACTGAACATAAATTTTATTTTATTACATCTATTTATTCCCCCGGTTCTGCAGCTTTAGTGACAGTAAACTTTTTGATTTTTATGTTTGATTCAGAGTCAATGTTCGATGAAACGGCCTCTGCAATTTTTTCCAATGGTTCAATTTTGAAACTCGTGGATTGGTAATTTTTGAAATGTCTCGGAGAACGTAAAATTTCAAACGGCATTGATGCACGCCTGCTTACTACTGTTGGTTGCAACTAAGAATTGATGTAGAAAAACGTAAATAATAAAATTCATTGAAATGGATATTTATAGCGCTTTACCTCTTCATTCAATACCTTGATCCTCGGTGGGCTACGACCCATAAAAGCTTTGCTAAGTCCACATATACTCCCTCTGTTTAAAGTATATATTTATATAAAAATTGTGTAGTGTATATGAAAAACAATTAAAAGTTTTGCTTATTGTTAGTAAAAACGCTACAATTCTGGTAATATTAACCCTAGGAATAATTATCATAACTCTGATACTAGTATGTGCACCATTCACATGAACATACATACGTCTACTATTATACATTCTAAAGCCGGCTACAGACTTATCCTGTTTTTCGTATTTCGCAAGGTTCTCGTCTTATTTCAAGAAACACATGTATCGCGTTTTCGTGGTTTCTCTACATGATGAAATTCAATTATTTTCAATTTCTGAACTCCTGCAAGTCCACGAAAAACTCACGAAAAATCATCTCGCGTATTTTTCGTTACTTTCTCGTCAAGCAAAACCCTTTGATGCCGTGAAAAAACCGCCTCCACCAGAGAAACGCACGAATCGCGAACAACGAAACGCAAGAAACTCACGAAAAACCTCTACACACTATTCACGAGAAAGATGCGAATGGCGCGAAATAGGCGAAACGCGATAAGTCTGTAGTCGGCTTAATAATTATAAAAGAGATAGTCCCCATTCGCACTTTTAACTTCTAATCATGAGGTTATTGAAAAGGGAATATGGACTAAATTTGACAGAATTCAATCTCCCTAATACTAATATCAAATGGTAGCACAATCCCGGAATACTAGGTTCTATGCAGTCCTAAGACTAACAGCATAAGCACAATGTCTTAAGCTAAGCTTTTAAATATAGGAACAACGTTTTCTGACAACTACCCTTATTACATATTCAATTTTGAAAAAAGTCTTTCATGTTCGATATAGTGTATACATGGAAAATACCTGGACATCTTTCCAACTTCTGGATAAGGGCGAGTAATGGTCATGTAAAGTCGCTCTAGATCATAAACTGATGGACGGCTTTCATTAAAGTTTTTGTTATGTCGAATACCCATAGGCGACCAAGTATTCTGATACGTTGTCCGATCGATATTGCTTGGTCGTAACCGATCTGAACTTAAAGTTAGTCCAAGTGCTTCTATATCATGCTCGGGCATATGAACCATATCATCTGCTAGCTTCTTAGCTCCATCTTCGGAATGAAGTGCTTTGTTATAATCACGTACAATTTTAATATCATGTTTCCAAAATTGACGGTATGTGGGCGATACAATTGGCGCAACTTCTTTGATCTATTGAGCAGTGTAACAAATGTAAAGTTTAAAATTAAATTTTAATGTATTTTTGTATACCTTAAGCAGTAATATTCCCATTACATAAATCGAAATAATGTTTGTAATTGTGACGCACATACTAATTGCTCCAAGAATTCCTAGTTCAGTCGCTTGATGAGTCGAGTAGATGTTGGATTTTGTAACAGAATTGTACCGAGAATCGTCTGATTCAAACATCAAATATATACATGCCAATGCCCATAGTAAACCCTGTAATTTAATTACATGTAATTGATGACTTCGCTACAACATGTCGCAAATGAAAAATACTGAATTAACGGCTGGAGGCAGCAAAGACGCGGATATCGCAACACCGACAAGGGATCCAATGTTCTCACCAAGGATAGCTATTGCAACAGCTGCTCCGGAAGGTAGCGCGGTTAAAACACCTACTAGAAGTGAGTGGAGTTCGCAGCGTGATAGCATTTCATTTGATAGGCCTTCTCCAATTCCGTATTTATCATCCACGCTACACACTATCAATCCAAATATAAAACCAACTATAGTTGCGAGAAAAATGCCAAACATCTCATTAACCAAGCCAAAGCATTGAAGCTTCCGATCCTTTATAGCAGCTCCAAAAATTGCAGCTATTACCGGTCCCTGAAAATATTACGTTTAACATTACAATAATAAATTTTAAAATAAACTAAACATCTACCATTAACGGTGAGATTAACATGCTTGAAGCTAAAAAAATTGTGCTGTTTTCCACCAGTCCGAAAGCGGCTAAAATTCTGTAGAATAATCATATAATTATTACTGATATTCGAAAGGGATCTTTATTAGTATTAATATTACGCAGCAATTATGACTAGCATAACAAAATCAAACGTGATCGTTGCATCTAATTTCACTTGTTCCACAATCTTCGCCACGTTGAGCCTAGCTCGAATCGAATTAATAAATCGATTCCAAGCAGTTTCTTTCTGGGCGTTAGACTCACTGCAAATTAATTCAATATTACAGCGTTTCCGCGCAAAAAAAAAAATCATGTTTTATACTCTTCATTATCATTTTCATTCATGTTGGCTTTTTTCGCTGACGAATAAGTTGTACATGGTAAAATGGTTACTGATGATCCTGTTCGAGCTCCAATACCCCAATCAAAAAGATGTTGTAGTAAATTTTCATATCTTTGATCATAATCCACTGTGAATGTTACCTAATTAAAGTATCATAAGTTGTATAAAATATAGTGCAGAATATGTCTATATAAGTTAACGAGACCTGATACGAAGTATCATTCTGTGATTTGTTCCAAATCGCATTTTCAATTTGGTTCTCTTTGAGCAACTCTGTGAGAACTGTCTCCATCGAAGAATCTATTGGTATTGAAAAGTTGCTTTGCAGCTCTGTTTTAGCATCACTTGTTTTTGGTGAAGGAAAACATTGCTTGAAACCTTCTTTATTGAAATTAAGTTTATCTTTCTGTAATATTGTAAATTCCAAAACAAATAATGCATGATTAAATGCAGGAACGAATTTGAAGGCTACTATTGGGAAATTGTAAATTCGAATTAGCATTTACCATTAATATTTTTCCATCATTCTCCAAATTTGAAATGGGAATATGACTTTTAAGTTTAACTCCTGCGGTTTCTTTCTACATAGAAGAGAAAACGTATACTTAACTTAACTTAACTCGTGGTTTTATTTATTAACGGTTTTACCTTCAAGAAAGTTCCGTACTCATAATCACTTGCTTCCAAATATTTGTCGATATTATTATTTAGAGGTTTTTCTTTCGCGTTAAGTGAATCCGAATCACCGCAATCTTTTGGTAAATCAAAACGAAGTTTTTTTTGATTATTTTGTCGCTTTTCCTCAATCTCAGTTGGTATGATAACAACGAAAAATATACCCGACATTATTATATTTACTATTGTATTATATTATTTACACGAGTTGTGAATTTTTAAAGTTTTTCTATTACGCGGAGAAGACGATGTCTGTCACTACAAATGAAAATATTGTGGAACTAAAACCTAACTGGAATTGGAACCGCTTGAAAGCACCTAAAATAGGCAGACAAAAGGTACCGTGCGATGGTCTCAATAGTTGAAATAGATTTCGATGTTTTTCAAACGTTTTAATGATTTTTATATTTCGGTTGTTCGATGATTTCGATATGCCGATTGTGTTGAAAGTTCGATTCTATATGAGCGCTGATCGATATGAAACAGTAAATCAATTAATTGAAATTTCAAGTATGTAGGTATATTTTGTATTATTTCAGTTCTATATAAATTTGTAAGAATCTAACCTCTTAAAAAAGAAATTTGTTTCGATTTAATGAAAAGTTTAGTCGCGTTTTTCTCAGAACTGTAGTTTTGAAATCGGTAGACACGATATCTCGAAATCTATCGAGCGGATTTCTTTGAAATTTGTTAAACATATTCAGTACTCATGTATACAGTTTGCAAACTAGGATAATTGTGATTCATCAAGCCGTTTTACTTTATTATTTATAATACAGTATTGTTATTGATTTTAAAAAAAAAAAAAAAATTTGCTGCCCTCAAAATTTTTTTGTGTATTTCATGACTAGTAGACACGAAAAAAGCAATAAAAATTTTCACTCCGTCTGTCCGCCGTACGCCGTACGTCGACCGCCCAAAATCCTTTGAAGGCTCGTAGCTCTCAAACCAGTGGAGCTATTAAATTAAAATTTTTTCTAGGAATAGACTGGGTAGACGCCTTGAATTGACATTATTTTCAGGGGTGGGGGTGTGAGAGGGAAGTTGGGGGAAGCGTTTTAAACGAAAAATTTTGGTTTCTAGATCTCAGCAACTGCTTATGTTAGGAGACTGAAACTTGGAATTTCTATAAAGCTTTGATAGTGGACCCATTTGCAAAAAAGTTGATGATAGGGGTAAAGGGGTGTGGGAGTAGAGGGGAAAGCAATGCGTCCGAAACGCAAAAAAGTCGAGACCGACACATTCTAAAATCCATATCTCCTAAACCGTTAATAGCAAGCAATTAAAACTTAACAAATATCTGTAGTTGTACTAGGCGAGTAGATTGAATCAAAATTTTTGGGTGGGGGTAGTGGCGTACGGGGGTGGGGGTTGAAATACTTAACATTACGATATCTCCCAAACCAATGGCACCAGAAAAACAAAATTCGGTTTGGATATAAAGCTTGATAAATAAAGATTGCTCAAAGTAAAATCTTTGAAGGGGGCGGGGGAGTACGTAAGTGGAGGGGATAAGAATTTTTCAAAAATAACACGTTTCATAGAAGAAGTAGGCCTAATAGAACCCTAGTAGGGAAAAAAAGTTTGGGGGTGTGGGTGTAGAGGGTGAGGGTGGGGAAGGGTGAGAAAGAAAAAGTTCCGATGCTTATATCTTAATAATCTATAATGATAAGAAGCTGAAACTTGGTATTTAAATAGAACTATAATAGTGGCATAGTGGAAAAATGGAAATTTTTTTTAGGGGTAGCATGGTACGAGGGTGGGGGGTGTTTTTCCTAACTTTAGAACGGCTTATGCTAGGAAGTTGAAACTCAGTACGTATATGTAAATTAACTAGAAAAGTAATTCTTATAAAAAAAAAATCCAATATTCATTGGCGTTCAGAAGTGGGGGCAAAAAAAATATCAGTTAATATAAAATGCATATATTTTCACGATTTTCGTCATATCTACTAGGTCTTTCGAAATATTGAATTCATTTTTATTCTACGGATTCTTCATATGAATACCTAGAATGTGTTTTCAAGATTTTTTGAAATTCGACCCCTAAGGGGTGTAAACTGGTTGTATACTTTTTCATGAATTCCACTATGTTTCTGAGGTCTGATCAGATATCGAATATCTTTTCACTTCCCCAGGCTTGTTTAATAATCACCTATTTTTAAGTTTTGTTTTTTTCAACCTCTAGACCGCATCCCGGAATATGACCCAATTATTTAATTCATATGTTACACCCTTTTCTAACCGCTTTCCGAACTTTTTGATAGGTTTTCTGTCACATAGTAACCTACACCGCATCTTAGAATTGAACACGTTCCGAACTTCTGCCGGAAAAATAATAAAGCTGCGCCCAGAACACAACGACCGCAATCGTGTCTACCGAAAACAAGTTTTTTTTTAAATGAGTGGCTATGTTGCCATGTACCTCAATAATGAGCGACGATTTCGGGCCGAAAAAATTGTGAAGTGTGCTCGACATGTGCATAAATATGTGGTAAAAATTTCACCAAGTTGTATCATTATTGAGTTTGCCAAAACAAATCCCCAAAAAAGCCATAAAAAAGAGCCTGCACACGGGATGACCCCCCTTAATTAGCCATATTCGAGTCTACAATCGAATAGAAATTCATTTAAAGTTTGTACTTACACTGTATGCCGCCATATACCAAATATTTGAATATTCTGGTAAATGCAGAGGTGCCTCAAAAGCAAAAAGTAGAATATCTAAAGAGTGAAACGACAAAATTTTATGAACAAAAATTGAAATTTAACGAAGCTGTGATTTTCTTTAGCGAAAGTGTCTTTTTACGTTTTCACCTCTTCATGAATTTTTTTTTTACATGATGCCATTTTATTTCTTATAAATCAATTTTTCGTACATCATCAAAAATGTTTTTAGCAAGTTCCGGATTTTTTTTAAACACATCGGACGGATAGTTTGGGTACAATGCCGTTTTGAAAATTGGCTGCGTAGAATCGACCCAATATGAACACCGAAATTGAATACAGAGGTGTGACCACGCAAGGTTAATGTGAAGAGTAATATATCCTATTGATTTTAAACGAATTGTATTTTACTTGAAATCCCGGGGAACCCGTAGCTCACAACATTAAAAACAGTATAGCTGAATATCACAACGGTACCTATTCCATTGACAAAAAAATTAACAGTTTTCTAAGACCTTAGTATGTACTAAGGTTAAAAAAATGCATTAAACCGTGACTACACGTTGTTACATAATCTTAGTCTTGTATAAATTTTTTTTGCTCTGATATGCATTGAAAGAATCACTCCTTTTTTAAAAATCGTATATGCTTTTTGCAATTTTATTCACATATATATCTGTTATATTACTTTTATGTACAATAAAATATCAGTTAACCTAAGTACGAATCATATTCACGGTCCCACCACCTCAGGAGTTTGCATTGTCTAACAGGATCATAGCTGACGTTGCCGATAGTTTTCCCGCTGTAATCAGCATAGGTCATTTCAAGCTTAAAAGTTCGCAAATTCTGTGAAAGTGGCTGAATAATCTTGCTCAAAAATGCAGTATTTCCTTTGAAGTTTGGCGGCGGAAAAAACCGATCGGTGATTACAATCAAAAGATAGCAGCCTTCCTCGGAATTCGCATTAATATCGGTAAACGCTGTAATTAATTCCTTACTGTCTTCCCAGTTGTCAACGATCTTTGGATGGCGTTGCTGAACTGGCACACATTTTGAAAATTTAAAACCTAATGTCCAGTAGTCTTTTACCTGTTTGTACCACACAGCCGAGCACTTCAACTTGAGCAAACAGCACAACTCGGGTGAAAACCGCGGTCTTTCGACAAACGGCTTGTAAGTATAGAAAAGAGACCGTATCACGCAGGCACGAAGTCCGCCCAAACGAACCATGCAAGCTGGTTGCAGGCGAACCGGTATATCTCGTCGCGGTGTGTAGAACTTCTTGTACATATGAAACCAGAACTTTGCAGTTGATACCACGTACCTAGTGTTCTGGCAAATTAGTGCAAACCTGCAGACATCTTCTGGCTTGATGTGTTCCGAAATATGGAACCAAATGTCCAATTGATAGTTGTTATATACATGAACATTTTCTGGGTCAGGAGTTGAGTCGTTCGCCACATTGTGCGGTGATTGTATTCGGTTGTCTTCAAACTCTACGTCCAAGTCCAATGGGTCTGCTGAAGTTTCTGATTGGATGTTCCCATGAGTAGACAGTTTGCCCTTAGGAAATCGTTTAGAAGCATAAGGTGAGTCGGCGAAATCCAAAACGGTTAAATCTACAAAAGCATAAGTCCAGTTTTATAGTTATTGTGTAAACTATATAATTGAAAAGTATACACTTTTATACAGACGAAAATCTTTTTCACGGTGAGCTCTTTTCGACATGTCACTTAAGTTTCGTAGCGTGTGGCGGTGGTATGAGATGTAACTGGTTAGTTAGTCGTAGTCTTGGCATCACAGCATTCAATCGTCAGTAAGAAAATATACAGAAATCTAACTGGTTCACCGTAAATTGTGCATACTATAGTTCAGCAATATTAAGGTATTTGAAAACCAAAACAGCACAGTTTGAAGTTAAGATCTGTCAGCTGTCAAAGGAGTGCGTTCTGGTCAAAACATTAAATTTTTAGAATGTGCCATCAACAACGGCAACGTGAACTTCCCAGTAGATAAACCTTCTAAAAAAGTTTCTTATGTGATCATAGAGATATATGGAGTGAAGATGACACACAGTGAATGTTTTGAAGCAGGTCAATTTCTCGCAAAGGACCGGCGGCGATATTCACCATGCTACTATCAGCATCTTAAGTCCCAATCACAATTCTCACGTTCAGTTCCGTTCCGTCACGAAAAGTGAAGTTATGTGATCCGTAAAAGTTGAATTTAGGTGAACTCGTCCGCTCCGTTCCGTTACGACCATTATGTGCATTTACATGGCCAGCCCATAAGATCTACTTTGACAGCTGAACGGGGCGGAACGGAACGGACGCATTGTGATCGGGGCTTTACTCACATGTAGGTTATACTCCGGACTTGAAAAGAAAAAAAGCCCAGCCTTTAAATACTACGCTACTATTTACATTTCACTGCCACCTGGCATGCAACGCTCCAACAAAAGCGCTCAATTTTTTATCAAAACGCTTCAATGTGCTTTATACAGAAACTGCGTTTTGCCGTCTTCGTCATTTATATCTCTATGTATGTATATGAGGCAAACCGAAAATTGATGAACGATTTTTTAAACGGTGGTATTTAATACTCGTATTTAAAAAGAACTTTATCTATTTTTTAGCATATACCGGCGACTCCAATATACTTGGAAGATCCCTGGAGTGTCAAAGAAAAATTTGTAAGCCTTGACTTGATAGCAAGGGAAGTTAGACTACGTATTAACGAAAACAAAACCAAAATCATTTCACAAACTAGGAAAAACACGCCAATCAGAAAACGGGTAAAGTAGGAGACTTCAACCTTGAACACGTAGACACGTTTGTATATCTCAGAGCAAATATAAGAGTATCAAACGATGGAAGCGAACCCATCGAAATTAAAAGACAAATAATGATGGCAAATAAGACGTATTATTCGGTACTCCCATCCCAATCATTAAAAACAAAAATGTACATAGAAAAACAAAGCTTAAACTATACAAAACAATAATAGAATCTGTGCTATGCTATGACAGCGAAAAGTGAACATTGACTCAGACGTCCGAAAAATTAGTTAATGCCTTTAAAAGAAAAGTACTCAGAAGAATCCTCGGACCTGTGAGGGAAGACTCGATCTAGTGAATACGATACAATAGAAAATTGTATGCCATTTTCGATAATCCAGAAGTATCGATCCTCATAAAATTCAAGAAGCTACAATGGGTTGGTCAGGTGGAGCGAAATGAAAATATTGTGGAGCGGATGGATGACGGTATAATTCCCAAACGCGCACTAAAGGGAACATTTTATAGACAAAGAGCAGTGGGAAAACCACGAAAGTGCTGGGAGGACTCTATTGATTCAGACAGCAAATCACTGCTAAGATTCAGAAACTGGAAGGCGCGATCACTGAACTGAGCTCCTACCACCCTTTACGCGGCTCTGCGGAGTTGAAGGAATTTAAACTCCCTTTTCGCGTTCCAACTACCTTTTGTGTTTAATCGAGATGACATGAGAACACAGACATGAAGTGTACAAAATGGATTTTGTCCTAAGATGAATATGTTTTAACTGAGAGTTCATATATAAATATACTGGAGACTGCAAGTTACCGGTTTTGTATAAGGCGCTTTAAAGCCAGAGAAGTGAGAAAAAACAGAGTCTTTATATCAAATTGTTGTCGTGTTATCGTGTATTATAAATTTGATTGAGAAAAAACACGGTCGTTATGTCAATTGTTGTTGTTTTGCTTGTGAGTGAATACGGCGAATACCGATCATGCAGCGCCCTGTCTTTCCTGCTCAGGCTCAAGATATACTTGCTTTTCCCGTGATCATATTCGGTCCAAAAAGTTATTGTTATTGTGCATGCAGTTTGTTTTGGGGGGGGGGGGGGGGGGAATAGTGAGCCGATAAACTCTTTTATGGATCCGATGGAAATAGCAACATGCTGGTCTCAAACTAGTGAGCTTAGGCTGGAGCCTGCTCAAGCGGATTCATTAGCTAGTTCGTTCCCTCTGGATTCCAAATTGGCCTGGCACCCAGTAGAGAGTAATATTGTGTCATCTGCCGATAGAGTTAACACGACATTGTCTAACTAGTTTGGATCGTGTTGTGAACGAACTAAGGGTCTTGATGGTCGCTTGGCTGTGCAAATAGTGATGTCTTCTGTTGTATTCATCTTTCTTTAAAAAATTTGGCATGCCTGAAGTAAAGATGTCCGCTTGGAATACACTTGCGTGATCCGGTAGTCTGTAGGACTCGTGAATATCAAGTTCCTGTGAGAATACCCCCGATCCTGTACCAAAAATCATTTCGAACCGTCGGTGAATACCATTGTGGTCCTGTTGTCTAGAATGTGTTCTACATTCCAGTCGTCCCTGTGTGGGATTTCAACAGAAAATTCCCTACTGAAATCTAATTCTGGCATAATGTAGTCCGTTTCCCTATTCATATCGCACTCCAGGAAGTTATTGAGTATGGTACTGTGACCAGCAGGTCTAGTTCTTCAGTAATCCAACTCTTTACAAAGTTCTTGGTAGGTGTGGTCAAATTTTTCCAAAAGTTTTTCACTTAAAAATGTGTAGAAATTTGATAGCTCTTCCGTGGATTTTGTCACCTGCTGGGTTTTCTAGCTTTGTAGTTGATTTGATGACATATAGAGGTCACAAAACTAAAATTCCAATTGGAAGTGTCAAATTAGTTGGTTCGAACAGTCGCTTCGGCGCTGATCGCAGTCTTATATGAAAATGCAAAAAAAAAAAATAGCCAAAAGTGACATCTGAAATCTGACAATATGGCGACCGGGCTGGGGTTTTCCGAAAAGTAAGGAAAACGGAAAACTGCAAAGGACTCTAGTTTCTGCGGGCTAACGTGACTTGAATTCGGTCGTTAATCGCTGGAAGTCGGTAAGGAGGAAACGGAAACTGATAAGGGTGGCTGTGGTGAATAGGCGATTTGGTGCAATTTACGGGCGGTATCGAAAGCTCCAATCGAAGATCAAAGCCATCACGAGGGTCGGTGTGTTTAGCGGATCTGAACAGCGCGGGCGACACTAACAGCAACAATTATCAATTTCGTTCTTTCGCCGGCATCCCATGCAGTGCACTCAATAACCGAAACGAAAGTCTCCACCGTCGCCGAACACAGTACAGTGCAAAAAGTTCAATTTGGTAGAAAAAAAAAGAAAATGTTATATCGCTAGATAATTGAGTAAACCTTTATCGTGAGCCGGCTCGTCGCATAATTCTTTCGCTAACATAAGTAATTTTCTTCTTTTTTTGTTTGTTTGAAACTCGTTCCGGAAACGAACGTGCCCGGTTAAGGTGAATTAGTGAAAGGAAGTGCCGTGCCGTGGGATTGTGTTTTTAATTGTTTGCCAGGCGTTTCAATCGGTACAGAGTTGATTGATCTGCAGGTACTACGAAAATGTGGAACATGATGTGTGACGTTATGCCTACTATTTCTGAGGATAGCATCTCACAGAGATCCTCGCAGTTCAGCGGCGAGGATGCCAACTTCGAGCAGCTTATGGTTTCGATGCTGGACGAAAGGGATAAGCTGATGGATAGCTTGCGGGAGGCTCAAGAGCGCCTCAGCGAGTCCGACATGAAACTGACGGATGCCGAAAAGGAGCGCGACAGCCTCCAACGGCAAATCAACGCCAATTTACCACAGGTTAGTACGGTCGATACATTAATCGGAAGATTGTCAACTGCAAATACAACTGTCAAAGTAGGGATGCCCTGAGTCTGGTCGTGCGCCTTACCTTGTCTGAAATGACACTGCTCCACATTTCGCCGCACGGCTGTAATCGTAGTCTCCGTCTACGATAATCGATTTCAGGGTGTGTTGCTTGCGATGTATTAATTTTCCGCATTTGTGACGAGCTCGGCGATTATTTACTACGGTTGGAAAAACTGATTTTATGTTTTTGGCTAAGTCATTCAATCAGCAATAGATTAAAACATGGACAGTCTTGTTACAGATGAAATAGCTCTGCGCATAGTGGATTTTTCCTTACAAGTAGCATTTTTGAAAGTCTTGGTCATCCTTCTTATTTCACTCTAAAGCAAAGCGCAGGTCGATTCGGATTATATTGACCGACAACGTGTTTGATAAAATTAAAGAACTTCTGCTTCAAGGAAAACTACAGGGTACATATAAGTTTTACTGGTTGTCTATTTCCAAGAGCATCCTTGAATGCGTTTAAATGGGACAAAAGGTTTTATTTAAGATACCGAACTGAGTTTAGGTAGTAAGCCTTAACTAAACAGAAGCGTACAGTCCAATACTTGACTCCACCTGTATTTCACCAATCAGAAAAATTGTATAGTATAAAAGTTAGACAAAATATAACTTTAACAAATGAGTAATTTTCCACCTTATCAACATACTCATGCTGTTACGCCCTGTATCTTAGTTAGTGCAGTGGTATTAGAAACCTTTAATAATAATAATTAAAAACATAGTAATAATAACAACTAATTGAGTCCCTTCAATGCAAAATGGGTAATTCATTACCAACTCAAAAAGTAGGAGACATATTCCCCATTTGGGTACACTTTCTCAGCTTAAAAAACAAGTTAATACTGTCGCTCAGCTCAATGAGCGAGAAAAAAACAAACTCATGCATATACCTATGTATCATTCTTGGGCTCAATGTCTTATTACTCGTATTGAAACATAGATTATTATATCATATACAGTTACTGACATAATTAATGGTAGTTATTATTTTTATTACAATATATTTTTAAAAACACTTTTTAATATGAATATTTATTTGTGACAATTTGGCGAAAATTGAGTTAATAGCTGTGTTTTTTATTCCCGGTTAACCATAAAGCTCGACAAAATTGCACGGCAAAACAACAACAATGTGGCTACGGTAACCGCACTGTTGTTGTTTTGCCGTGCAATTTTGTCGAGCTTTATGGTAAACCGGGAATAAAAAACACAGCTAATATAGCAAGAAATGTCTCTTTAGAGTGCCTGTTGTCTTTTAGCAGTGGTGCACAGGTACACGAGTAGCTTAAGGGGTTAGGTGGGTTTTAAAGGCCTAAAAAAATGGTATTTTCACTATTTTTTTTTTTAATATATCTAATGAAATATTTTATTTTAAAAAATTTAGTACATCAAAGATACATACTTCGGAAGTATTTCGTAAAATTATTGTTTAAAAATTTTGGAAATTCACCCGTTGGGACCTCAACGCCGAGAGCACTTTTTTTTTTTGAGAGGTCAAGGGAAACCTCTCAAAAAAAAAAAGTGCTCTCGGCGTGGACAGGATAACTCATGACTGGTTCATCCAAAATTAAAAAACCAAAAATTTGTTGCCGTTAGTACATGCATAGAGCTCGTGCTTGAACGAAGGAAACAATTTTTTTTTTTAAATTTAAATTTTTGGCGGAGCTGTGAACAAAAAATCCCATTTATTGGTAAAATTTTCACCATGTATTGCCTCGTAAAATAAGTTATAATAAAGATTAAAAAAAATCCTTCGTTCAAGCACAAGATCGGTTCATAGCTTTTCGAAAAATCGTGTCCACCGACTTCAAAAATAGAGTTTCGAGAAATACGCGATTAAAGTTTTCAGTTGAGACTGACGTGGCCCGATGTGCGGAACTTCCGAATGCTCCATCTCTTAGAATTTTACTGGGATCGATTTTACATTTTGGGAAAACAATCTAGCAGTGTTACCAGAAAAAAAATTAGTATTCTGCTAAATTTAGCAGACTTAGCAGAATTTTTTTCATCCAATTTCTGCTAAAACGGCTGCTAACAATAATTTCCAAAAATTATTCTGCTAAAAATTCCGCCAACGATAGGTAATTTAGCAAAATTTTTGTATTAAGTACGTAATTTTCGTAAATTCGTTGATTAATTAAAACGGTAAAAACACTGTATAACGCACAAGCAAAAAAGTAATGTTAGAAATACTCCATATTTTTAAATTACTTTATAAACTAAACTTTTTTTTCGTAATTTTTATTTATTTATCTAATGCCGCGTTTCCACCTATGCCTTCATATGCATTGGACAAGGTATATTAGCGCGTATGCATATGTGGAAACGGCACATTCGCGTCAGTATGCATATTAAATCGAGATTCGCGTACATTTGTCTCGATGGCACTCCTTGGACGCATACCAAAAGAATATGCTTACAGCACGAATGTGCCGTTTCCACATATGCCTTCATATGCATTGGATGAAGACTCTCCCCAGCTGGAAAAGGGTTCTGAAGAATTTATTTCGTAAGCACTCCTATTCAATGGATGAAAGAATTACCATACTTTTAATACTAATTCTTTTCTCTAAAGTTGAAGGAATGATTCTCTATACATTTTTCAGAATGCGTATTAATGTTGCATAAAATACAATATTAAATACAGTACATAATACATTACTCATATTTCCGATGAGACTGAACTGAACACTCGGTAGCCCCCACCACTGCTAAAAACCATTCGAATTGAACATTTGCTTCGAATGCAGATCAATGAGATATGCTTGTAGCATATGCATGCCGTTTCCACATATGCCTAGACATTCGCGCTCATCGCATATGGCCAATGCATATGAAGGCATAGGTGGAAACGCGGCATTAGACTTGAAAATATATACGTATATATACGTAAATACGTTCATATAATTATATACGAGTACGAACGAAGAGTAGAACTATTATTACGTCTATTTCATATCAAAAAAACTTTGAATATGGAATTTTTGATGGTTGCTTTTTGGCGTCAGAGGAGTTTCTGGTGTGAAACTCCAGAACGAAAGCCCGACTTGGATCTATCGCTGTCTTGGCTACTGCCAATGCAGAGTTTATGCCATATGATGATGAAACAGCTACTTCGAACCTGTCCAACACCGTTTTAAACTGGCATCTCCAGTGAAGGTTTTTCAACTCGAGAGAGTCCTCATTGGTAGTAGTCACGACCCCATTCCGCGATCGATCCCATTCCGGCCTTCGTGTTGGTGTTTCGAACCAAAAACTCCTCTGGCGGCTAAAAACAGCCAAGAAATTTTTAATAAAAACAACGATTTTAACAGAATCGTCATAATGGTTTTCCTTTCAATTCTGCTAAAACTTCTGCTAAATTTTAGCCGAAAATTTTCACTGCAGAAAAATATTTTTCTCTGCTAAATTTAGCAGAATTTCTGCTAAAATGGCAACACTGCATTCTAGACATGTTGTATTATTTAATAAGACAAAAAACAAAAAATCCATTTTTAGAAATTTTCAAACCCACTTTATGCGGGTTTTGACACTTAAAAAGGTTCATTTATTTAAAAAAATGTATGGAATAGTACATCATGTCAGGAATATTGTCTCAAAATTTCAAGTCGATCGGAGCAAAACTGTAGAAGTGAGAGAGATTTAAAGCGCCTTGTATTAAACATGTCTTTACCGGCCACCGAACATCTCAGGCACCTCAAGCACAGGATCAGACCCGAGAATCCAGAATTCGACTCAGACAGGAACAAAAGGACACATTATTGGCCTGGTATCATTCATTCCATGTATTCCATTTTCTCCGGTTTAACTCCCTTTAAGGGGGATCATCTATGTAGAAAATTTTGGTTTTTTAAAAAAAAATTTTTTTGCTCATCTTAAAGTTTATAGTTTTAAGAATGTTGTCTGTAAATTTCATAGTGAAGTTCCAATAATTGTGGAAGTTATGGGCAATTAACTGGGATGGGCCCTTCGTGAATTCTCTATATAGCACGTCAAACGCGATTATCTAGAAACATACTTTTCAAAGACCGTTCCCAATATCTTCGGAAAACGGCTGAACCGATTTCTTCAAAAATTTCACACATTATTTTCGGATAGCTTTTCTCCTTCGCTACGTAGGATTTATAGGTCGATAATTGAGGTTAAAAACTGAAAATAAAGTTCAATCAGCCGCCATTTCGTGAAAAAAATTTTTTTCATAAAAACCCCTACGTAGCGAAGGGCATCATACTTTTTATTTTCAAAATCATTTTGAAATTTTTGTTTTGGATCAACCACCTGTATGTAATCGTGGGAACCGCAGATCGTGCGAGCGACGGACATTCTTTATGCTGACCCTGACAGCAGCGCTTCTGGTTGATATACTATATATGTATTTATAAAAAAAAATTATTGTCATACCTCAACATACATATATACTTTCGAATGAAACCAATCTGGATAAAATCGAGCAAATAGTTTTTGAGATAATAGTTTCTAAAATTCACCTATTTTTCCTGCTTTCTACTCAGAAACCCCTTAAAACTTTAAACGCGTTTTTCTCAAAACTACTTTTTTGAAGTCTGTACTAAAAATTTCTCAGGATCTAATATACCGATCGGCTTGCAATTTTACACACTTCTTTTAGACATGATTGACTTGTGCTTGGTGGATTTTTTTTACCTTCAAATACAACTCATTTTATAAGCCAAATATGGCCAAAATTTATGGCATTTTTCGTAAAAAACACTACCAAAAATTCAACTACTGTGTTAACTGTAGTACCTACTTTTATATACAACAAATAAAAATTGAATAATTCTTGTAGTATCTTTTAAAAATATTCTAGAAAATATGCCCTGAAGGCTGCTATTTATTAAAACAAATCCAATACCAAACTGTTAAATTAATATTTGTTAGAATCTCCTTTTTTATTTGGGAACGCCTTCCATCTATTCCGGATTAATTCCAGAAGATTTTGGCCTATAATTTTTTTGCGTGTCCAAAAGTTGAAGAAGTAAGGACATAATTTATGAAATAAATATCTACAAATAATGAACCGATTGTAAATTAATTGTAGTCTGCAAATACCAGATAAATATCGTGTAAGCCAATTTTTTTTTATTTCTATGACTGGAAAACCGGAAATTTTGTGAGAAGAGATTTTGAGATGTGTCGTTGTTTGCACTCATAGATTTATACCAACCAAGAGACGATAGAAATTCAGTTTTCTATTTTTATTTTTTTCTTGTAAATCGGTTCTTGTAAACTAACAAAATAGCACACGTTGGTCGAATAGTCCAAAAATCTATAAATAGCATGAAATTTTTATCCGCGAATTGTAGGTACATTAAAATAGACCAAATTGCGGTTGCCCAATCTAGCAATCTTTTCTATGTATACGATCACATTGAGTAGTTTTTGGATTCTCTCTTGTTAGTTTCTCTAAGCACATTGTTACACCAGGGTGGCGTTTAAGGATTTTATATTAGATTATTAGCTGTACCATCTAGAGTAGCACTAGCAAATGTAATCACGGGCATTATCTTCTAATTCACTTTTTACTGTTTCGAATGTATTAGCTTTTTGGCACTAGTTCCTTGTTTTCTCTATTGCAAGAGATCCAGGACTTCGGTGAAAAGCAAAGTTGTTATTTTTGAGGCGAATCTATGTTGATAATATTGTCGGTATGAACTTTTATAATTATAGGTGATATATTACATGGCGGATATACATATCTAATAAAAATATTAAGATAGATCTCTCTTTAAAAAAATATATCGCTTACACTGCATATGGGTATGCAGGTACGCACCTGTCTCAAAAGGCAGAACCAAATGTCTTCGGGCAACATAGACAATATAATCATTCGTAAAGGCTCGTGTCCACTGGCAAGTAACTTGCGACATTTCTTGCTAGAGTAATTTGGTGCGATGTGTACACTATTTGTCAAATTGCAGCAATTTTACTCTAGCAAGTAGCTCTACAAAAATCTTGCAAGTAAAACTTGCTCTTCCGTATACACTTCATCATCAAAGTTTCGTTGAACTGTCAAAACGAAAAAGAAAAATACCACAACTCTGGATAAAGTTTCACATTAGAAATGAGCAAAAACGTGTACTCGGAACTCCACTTGGATTTTCCGTTCATATTTCGCACGTAAACTGTGGAGCTACGACTCCTAAAACTGAACTTAACCTCACATCCAATGCAATTGTACTGACTTGCTGAAAAATTTCGGAACCGATCGGAACTTTCTTGCGAGATCTCAACTCGCAAGTTAGCGTGTACATTCACAACTTGCTTGAAAAGTCAAGCGTTTGCTGGCTAGAGCAAAAACTTGGGCAAATGCGCTCTCGTAACCGTGTACACATGCAGCAATAAATGTCATAGAGCAACTCTAACAAGTTTTGCTTGCTAGTGGACACTAGAGTCACTGTATAAGAACTAACACAAACATCCATTATCTTGAGTACGGACAATGTGTGTTTCATTTGAAACCAGTACATTTGAAATTTTTTTGCAGTTGTCCGATTTTTCATTTTTATCTCCACTAAAGTGGATAAACGCTGTATTTAGTTGACATTTCATGAGACATATGTATCTCGATTCCGTGAAACGTTAATCAAAATCCATCTGCTACACGTATACACACTAAAACTATGCCATTTAAGAAACCTGCGAACTTTGGAGCAAAGACTATCTATAACAAGACTGGACACTACGCAGTATCTTTCGGAAAAAATTTTGACCTTGGTTTTTTTATTTAACTAGATGAGGGAAGTAGATAGCAACAGATGTTGCATGATAAAACAGAGACAAAACATGACGAGGAACGGACATTCACCAATTCATTGACATCAAGTCAGAACGCCTATAAAAAAAACTCCATCAAATCATGTGCAGACATAGTTCAGCTGTGTTTGTGTGATTTCATTTCTCATATTGTTCCTATAGATAACTATGCAGGAACAAATGGGGAACAGAACAGCGTTCTGAGACGTGCTTTTAGCAAAAAGATGCACACAGATGCGAATGTGTAGTCATTCATTTTTGCATCTTTGCGTACTCTTTCCTTCGGATGTGAATTTCATAGGAATAATGGAATTGAAACTGTTCAATCGGATTTCTCTGTTCCGCTTATGTAATGATTTTTTGTTTTTTTTACACAAAAAATGCATATGTAGTAAGTGTCCAGTCTTCTTCTGGATAGTCTTTGCTTTGGAGTTCGCAGGGTTCAAGAGTACTAAAAAGGTACCAAAAGCGGTTATTGTCCGTACTCAAGATAGTGGATGTTTGTGTTAGTTCTTATACAGTGACTCTAGTGGACACGAGCCTTAAGATCTTGAATCGGGACCTTGTAGATAGTACATTATAAACGAATGTCCATTATAACAGACTTCACCTAAGTGTACTTATACAAAATTTCATTTTCAATAAAGTTATAAATGTGCAAAACTACAAAAATAAATTAAATGCTGTATTCTTATTTCTTTTCGATTACTAAAGACTGGTTTACATGGCGAATGCAAACATTTTTTACTGAGATTGTGATAGAGAAGGAAAATTTCTAACGACAAACTGATCGAGAGTGAAACAAACAGATATTATGTACAGCAAAAAATATTGACGATATTCCTGCCAATTTTGTTTTTTGCAGTTGTTGCTTTCTGCTCCATTGAAAATTCGATAAGCTAGCTCCCTCACAATCTCAGTAAAAAATGTTTGCATTCGTTATGTAAACCAGCATTAAGACTATCTAAAAAATATTTTGTGAAAATTCAAAAATACTTATCATTAAAAAAAGATAGAATTGTGAATTTTTTTCTGACTTTGAAACACAAAATAATAAAAAAAAAAATTTTTAATTACTCGAAATCTCATTTTATACAATTATCTTGCATCCATACTACTGTGAATATATCTGATAACATGTTTGTGACCAAAATGTACGAATTTTTTGGCTATTTTTTGCCGGATTTACTATAAACGCCGTTGGGCTCAGTTCAAAGTAGCCATTTGTAAAAGATCATTTATAACGGACAACTCTCTTAAAAATCAACTGTGATCACATAACTTTTTCGTGATTTTAAAGGAAAATTAAGAAATTTTGAAAAATGGATATTGAAGTAGCAGGTGCCTATGTACTTGATTTTTACCATTTATGGTTTTTCAAGGACATATAGATTTTGAACTAGATAGTTTTGAATTTTGGTATAATTTGAGATCTAGTTTTTGGAAAAGTTAGTACATTTTTAAAATTGAAAAAGTTATATAAATCCGCACGACTCCGTCAAAATTTATGTGACAATATGAAGGTCAAATATTCATTCTTAAGTAGTAACAAAAATTTTCTGTCAATATCTGCCCAGCGAGATTTTATAACAGAAATGCTGATAACGGAAATTCGATATATTTGTATTTAGAATATTCCTTTAGCAAGGATAAAGGACTCAATCCTTGGTAAAGGTCTTGAACAGGTGTCACTCGAGTCCGAAACGTTACAAAAAAATAAATCAAATTGTATCTTACCCAGAAAACTATTATATAATAGTATTTTCAGTTAAAAATGTGATGTGAAAATATTCACCAAAAAAATTATATTTTCATTTTTTACCAAATTTTTTTTTTTCGAGAATATATGTTCCAATATTATTATTACTGAATAATAACTAATTAATACCTTATTTTAAGATGAATGGATAATATAAATAATTTTGGCCAGCTAAATCGTGCAAACGCCCCACTGTGCGGCGTTCTTTCGTTAAATTTCTTTACTTTTTTTATTTCGTAGGTATTTTTATTAACTTATAAAATATGAAGGTTTCAAGTCTGTGCATAAAACATTTGTTTCCAAGTGTTTCCAAATTTATATTTGAAATACCTAACTAATTATTGGAGAAACTTATCTAAAGCGATATCTACATTATATCGTTTTTTTTTCCAATTAATTCCTGTTTTTAAAATCAACGTCGGGCTACGTACTATACTGCTTTTGCATCTCATTCATCAACCCACGATAACCGCCTCTTTGAAATGAAAGCCCGTTGCTGGAAGAAGCGCTATTTAGGTTGTGACTTGTGACACATAATAGTTTGTTGCATTAAGATGTGAATGGAACCTGATACTACCGCCTAGTATAAACTGTGAATTTATATGAGAGACCAAAAACCTTAAGAGTCTGATTTTTACTTCACTATTCTAAAAAATAAGTGTTGCTTAAATTAAAAGAAATGTTCAGATACCTACCCTGAAATTTTATATTCACGTTTTAGGGTGGAAGATAATAGAAAAGCAACGAAATTGTTGGAGTGTTTGTGAACGGCATTGATGCCACTCATTCATTTTTTTTACTTGTGTTTACTTGGACAACTAGTTCTGAAAATAATGGACTTACTTTGATGTTTCAATATATTTTCGTAAACTTATAAGATCTTTCGATTTATTTTATTTGTATCCCATCTAAAAATATTTTTTATTTAATACCTAAAATTGAGCCAAAACCATTTTTTGTCTGCAAATCTCTTTTCTAATAAGTCTTTTTTGAGATTTTAGTACAGTTACAGGGTTGTTTTTCCTTTTTTAAACAGGTACATCTTTCGGAGCCTTGAATTTTCCTTTCTTAACTCTTTTCCTTCACAGATTCCCTTAGTTTTTACAGCAAATTGTCGTTGTAATATTACACTATCAGTTTCTGTTTTCACCATTTTGTTCGTAATCAATTAACTGGATATTGTAGCAATTTAGTTCAAAATTTAATTCATGAGCTGCTTGTTCTTCTTCTAATATAGATTTTAGCCATTTTCCTGCGCAGATGCTTCTCCCGCATTTTCTTGATAATACTTGCCTTTGATTAGCGTAAACCGCTGCCATTTCATACACACTAGTTTTCAGGGTTTTTCCTTAAAAAACGGCTCAAAACTAAATTTTTTACATGTAGGTACATAAATCCAATTTTCTTTAAATTTGACTCGAATGATTTACGCTATTGATATACTACTACATAATTGTAAGTCAAATAAAATTGAAAGAATTTTTTGATGGCACGTCCTCTATGTTTTTTATTTATGAAGTTAAAATTAATAGTTTGTATAGACTTTGGTTGGTTGCGTTGTGCTTTTTTGGTGCGGTTGCCTTATACGAAATCTAGTTGTTGTCTTAATCGAAATTTACTTAGTGTCGCAAGATACTCCCTAAGAGCCTGCTCCTGCTATTTCTATTCCTGCTGCCCATGTCGTCGACTAATAAATGCAGGAAGGTTTGATTTAGCCTCCGTCATCAGCTCATATTAAATTATGTGTTTTCAAAAATTTACCCTTTTCAACCACTCAGAGGGTATAAAAGGGTTGAACACGTTCTTACGAATACCGTCATATCTTTTATCGATAAGATATCGAATTGGTTTTTGCTTCCTCAGACTTTTTTTTACATTGATCTAAAAACATAATTCAGGATTTTTAAATATTCAACTCCAAAAAGGTTTGATGAGATGATGGCAGATTGGTTTTTACTTCCACACGCCTATATTTCTCGATTTTTTAATATTCCTCCCCAGGGGTGCAAAGAGATTGCATTTTTGCTGCAACCTGGCTCGTAAAACTTTTTTTATAAAAATGATAATGATGTATAGCAGCACAACCAACCTAATCTAGCTCCCCTATCGAGGGTTACAGATTACAGAATAACTGAATGCGCACTTTAAGTACTACCGTATGCGCGACACCACGGTTATTGGAAGATTTTGCTAGATCGTTGGACATGCAGACCCTTTAGAAATCGCTATTTTCACTCCTTCCGCAATAACCGTGAATAAAAAAGCAGATTTAAATAGCTCATTGTAGTAGAATATTTTATAGTGGAAGTGTGTATAAAATTAGTTTATTTTATTTGCTTCGCTCTTGTCTTCAATTGGCGGTACGCATGGGCGGTCTTCATGGCTGTCATTAACTTTCCATTCATATAGACTTCGAATACTAGGCCGCTAGTAAGCTGCATGCAGTGCCACAGATGTACCGTAACGTATGCTCTATGAGAGTGTATATAGTGTTAGCTAGCGCTACGTCATGATAGTAATCCAAATGGTTCCATGTCTAGTTTTTGATCTTCAGTTGTAAACTATAAACGGGTAGGAATAGGAAGTGACGGGCCGTGTTATTGTTTATAGATGTTAGACTATGAACGGAATTTTCGTTGTTAATCGAAACAATTTCTTTAAAGTGCGGCCTACTCGTCTAAATACGTAGACCGAAGAGTTTAGTGTTGATTTATGTCATTGGTGAAGTGTTATGTGTTAATACCAAATTCTAAAATTCGTGAAGTACTACAAGCTTAATCAAATACAAAAACTTTTTACTGCATTTAACGAAGGTTCAGCCGAAAAAAGAAACAACCATAGACTGCACGGTCATTACCGAAATTCCCAAATTCGGTTGTTGTCCATTAATCCGACCATCTGCCCGAACGCATCATAATTAATTAATCGAATTTCACTATAATTTATACCTTAAATGGGTTCTTATTAACAGCTAAAGCTTCGCATAGTCCCCACGCAGTTATTCTATGTAGCTGTTGTCTTGAAGAAGTACTGAATGTTGTGTACTCCGGCATATGGTTACAGTGATCGTAGATTAGGTGACACAATTCACTGTTTCGGTCAAACATAAACCTAATACTAAAGCCTTCCAGCCAAATAGAAGCCCATGTATATTTTAATGTGGCAGTAACTAAAAATCACCTGCAGTTGCATGGAAACCAACGGTGATATATATATCTACTAAAAAATATGAAATAGTGAATTACAATTTCTATTTTAATTGTTCCAACTCAGACAAAGTGTGGCAGAGTGTTTACTTGGAATCATAGACATGAGGAAGTTAGCTCTTCGAAATTCTTTTTTATTTCTAGTGGATTAAGTTTAATCCCCAGCTTGATTATTCGTGGTCCCTGAGGACATGACAGTTGAAAAACCTTCACTGGATAGGCCAATTTTTTGTAAGACTGTGTGGGACTGATTCCGAAGGAGCTGTTTCGTCATCGGATGGCATTGATTTGTCAGAGGGTGGGTCTATCATGCCTAAATTCAAAACCCCCTTACAGCTGGTGGTTGCTGAGTACCTATTATTCTATACAACGATATCGCAACCTATTTTAAAATCTGTTTCACACCAGAACTCCTCTGACGAAGGAAAACAACAAAAACTTAAACAAATTTGCTTCTATGGTAGCTTCTCACCATGAAAATTTCATTCTTATAAAAATTTGGTAGAAAAAAAATAAAATTGCTGCTGGCGGGATTCGATCCGTCGCTCTTATCGTTGAATTTTATATATCCGCGTGAACAACCAACAATTCCACAAAATTGGTTGAAATATTGGGTGATCTTCAGTGCCACCTACCTTTAGTATAAGGATGCGAAGGCAAGATTTTCGCTCCAATATAATTCGCAGATTATGAAATAAGTTTCGATATCGCTATACTTATAGAATAATACTCAGCAATACCACCAGCTAGCTGTAAGGGTGTTTCGGATTTAGGTATATACACCCTCTGACGAGTCAGACTGTAATTGCATATTAGCTGTATTTTTTTAAAAAAAAGGATCACAAACAAATAAATAAAAATTATAGATTGAATAGTCCCGGAAAGTAGAATAAGAATGCAGTCCGCTACTTCGACAGGATCAAAGCCATTCTGTGTAATCTCAACCGTCCTCATTAAGTGCCATTATTACTACCTTCAGTTAAAAT
Organism: Beris chalybata; assembly: GCA_949128065.1. Taxonomy (NCBI): domain Eukaryota; kingdom Metazoa; phylum Arthropoda; class Insecta; order Diptera; family Stratiomyidae; genus Beris; species Beris chalybata. The sequence goes on along the minus strand of OX421896.1, from coordinate 24,277,030 downwards.
TTAACCAGAACTTTGACTGTAAGTTTCGTATGAGCATCTGTCAGTTAAAGTTTCAGTTAGAACATTACTGACGATCGTAGGAACGGGCCTAAGAGTACCCATACGATTTAGAGATGAATAAACGGTATCAGGAGATCTCGGTAGCTGAGTGTGACCTATAGGTTCGAATCCTTATCCAGTTTTTCTTTTCAATATCTGTTTCTCAAAAATCTTTACTCTTTCACCACCCACCCCATGGAGTTCTGCAGATAGCAACCTATACCCAAAAAGAAACAATTAACTCATTCAGAAGTTTAGACGTAAAATGTTGGATTGGACAATCGTCTCAAATTCGATCAGAGAAACTTCATCGAAGGGGCCAATGCTTGGTTTGGGCGATCATGGCAAAGAAGGAAATACCACCTTGATCAAAAAGTTCTTGAAATAACCACCGTGTGGCGCTTTTATTGTTCCGGTTTGAGTTCTGTTCTGTTGTTGCAGGTTGATAAAATATTAAAAAAAAAAAAATAATAATAATGCAACAAAATCTGTATCTGGCTGAAACATATGATTTATCTCATAAATTAAAATATCGTAGCAATATTTTTTAATATTGATCACTACACTTTACTATTATAATAAATAAGTTAAATTAAACCTTTCCAAAAAAAAAATATATAATAAAACTGTTCGTGAAAAATATAATAAAACTGATACGTGTGTGATACAAAACTTAAAGCCGCATTCATGTCCGCTACTTGTCCGGTTCACTTGGATTTCTTACAAGCCTTACTTTACCTGCAACATTCTTGTTCAATTAACACGAAGCATTCATATTATTCAGCTGACGCAAAACTCGATTATAATAAAAGGTGTAACTGTTCTTTACATCAAATTCTCATTCAGGTTAGCTAGTTGTATTTTTTCATAATATGTAATAAATATGATAATTTCCGACCTTTTTATATATTAACGAAGGCTTTAAACTGGACCTTTAGCATGTCACTAGTGTCGAACTTACAGATCTTAATGCAGAATCAAACTTTTTTATTTTATTACAAAATTATTCTGTCTTAAGCCTGCAATCCCTAATTGTTCTTCTGTGGTTTGATACGTGCCTGTGAATCACAGACTCAATCACAGACTGTGATTGACCTAACATGTATAATAATGGAGAGAGATAAAGAATTACATATTTAATAATAGAGCTTAGTTTGAGAGAGACAGTTCGAAAGGCTTAAATTTGCAAAGTGTCAATAAAACTTATTTTAACAACATTTATTTTCTTTCAGGAATTTGCTACTCTCACAAAGGAACTTACACAAGCAAGAGAAACTCTTCTAGAGCGAGATGAAGAAATTGCAGAACTAAAGGCTGAGCGAAACAACACTAGGGTAAGTTCTTTGAAAAGCGTTGAATAAATAATATATATTCGTATAATGATGTCGAAGGATTTCTGCTACATTATGTTGTAGGCTGGGGATTCGCCGGGATTTCAAGTAAAAATACAATTAAAGTAAAACTAATGAAAATAACTACGCCACATCACACGATCGCTGTTATCAATGAAAATCATTTTACAAAGACTCTGTCCACTAGAACTGATCGTCGGGTCGCTCTCGCGGTACAAAAGCTGATCCTATGTATAAGTCCTGCCGCGCTTATATACTGCTTGTGTTAAGTCGAGGGTTTTCCAGCAAATTCGGCTGTGTGTGAAACATACAGAAAATTTGTAGGATATTCAATAAAAGTGCAAAGCTTTCTACGTTAATCTAATTCTAGTTTCGAAAGTTGTAGATTTCTTTGAAAACTTCGATGTCAATGATAAGTGTAGGGTTTGGGCTGCCATCGTACGCAACAGTATTATTGAATGTGAATGTTGTCATGGTTTGCGTGCGTGCTAATCAATGCCCTTTCTTAGGGCTATGAGGAATTGTAACACATTTCTTCGTTACGTTAAAGCCGTTTATGTACTTTCACCAGTTCTTACAAAATGTACACATTGACTGAGCCCTGATATACGAGTTTCTTCTTCATGAGAATTAAATATAGATGCCGCGAGGCTCCTTTACTTTCGCCGAACTGCTTAGACTTCCTGCTTGAACATTGGCGTAGACTATTCGTAGTTTTATAGACCTGGAACTATAAAACTACGTTCAACCCGAATCATGAACTAGAAATAATGTTGTTCTATCAGACGACATTCTGCCAATTCCACAACTGAAAAAGAAGACCAATCGAGGAAGATATTAGCAACAGTGCTGATATCTTCGCCTACAAATCTCAGTTGGATGAATCATTAAAATGGGCAGAACGCGGACGTGGTCCTGGTCGTGTTTAAGAAAGGAGAAGTCGTTGCTGGTGCAGTCAATTTGCTGCATAAATGGGTTTACTACTTGTTAAAGTGATTAATACTTACGGAGACAAAGAAAAATAATGTAAAAAATCTGGTTTTAAAATAAATAATGATGATTTTCTTACGAACTTTTTTTTTAGTAATTTTTGTATGTAAGAGTTAAGTGTAAAATGAAATAGTGATTGAATTCTAATGTACTGTTTTATGTTGCAGCTCCTATTGGAACATTTAGAGTGTTTAGTTTCACGACACGAACGTTCCTTGCGCATGACTGTTGTTAAAAGGCAAGCAGCAGCTCAAAGTGGAGTTTCCAGTGAAGTTGAAGTGCTAAAGGCATTAAAAAGTCTTTTCGAGCACCACAAAGCTCTTGATGAAAAAGTATATATAATTTTATATTATTTATAACTATTACTGATTTAAATTTTTTAATTAAATATTAATTAGGTTCGAGAGAGATTACGATTGGCTTTAGAGAAAAATACGTCACTAGAAGAGGAATTAAATTCAACCAAAGAAGAGGTAAATTTGTTATAATATTCACGCAACCAATCAAAGTATGTTGGAGCATGTTGGCGCAAACATACATAGGTGTATTCGCTCGCAATTCACTCTTAAATGGATTTATTGGCGTTTGCGGAAACATAATTTTCATTATATTATGTTGTTATGTTAATTTGACAATTTTGTTTTTCAAGCTCCAACAATACAAAGCCGGTGCAATACAATCGAGTGGATTAAGTGAAGGACATAAGGAAAATGGAGATGGAGACAAGGTAAATATATATATATATAAATTTATGTGAAATGAGATACAATTTACTAAATTTGGTTTTGTTATTATTTTATACCTTCTTGTCCTTTACCAATTTTAGGGTGGAGGATCTGGTATTAACGGTGAAAGTCAAGAAGCTATTGATTATGCTGCCAAAACACATGAATTACAAACTATTATCGAGAAACAGGTAGGGGTTTATTTATTTTATACGTTACTTTAATATAGCACTAATATGTATGTATATATTTCAGACTGCAGAACTATCACAATGGCAAAGAAGAGTTTCTGACCTTAATAATAAAATTAATGAGCTTGAAGAAAATTTATCCAAAGTCCAAAAAGATCTTTCCAAATCACAGGATCAATGTTCAAAACTACAAAGAGACTTACGAGAAAATGTTGCACAGAAAGAAGATCAGGTTAAAATTCACATTCATTTTATAGCATAGACATTATTAAATGTTTTATTGAAAAAAATGCAGGAGGAGAGGATAGCAACGCTTGAAAAACGATATCTTAACGCTCAAAGGGAATCAACGTCTCTGCATGATCTAAACGAGAAATTGGAACAAGAACTGCGGCACAAAGAAGCTCAATTAAAGGTATGATAAGTACTGCACGTTTAAACAAAAGTTTTTTATAATTACTACCGTTGATCATGCTGTATGTACTTAATATGATTTACAAAAACAAAAACATTTATTTTTCAGCTTCACGAAGAAAAAATATCGGCCATACAAGAAAAGTTGGAGTTATGTGAACAGAAATTAGCGCAACAATCGAAACTTCCTGAAATGGAAGAACAGTTAAAGGCTCGTATAGAAGCGCTAGCCCAGGTAGGAACGCAGGTAGGCAGGGTCGACAAAAAGATGTTTCTTTTTATCATTCTTATATATAATTATATTGTGGTCAAAAACGCATAACTTGAACTTACTTAATTTTTATTCACGCTACAATATGATATATGCATATACATAATTGTTTTTTTTTTCTTACTTCTTGCTACTCTATTAGCAGCAAATTAAATCAATTTTTTTTAGGTTTACACTTATTATTATACACTTACCCGCTCGATCAAAGCGAGTTAAATGATAAGGGACCAGGCACTGAAAAGATTTTCCTTCGCTTATGTAACATGTCTAGGAGTTTAGACACATCGGTTGCGATGTCATTTGCCGTTTTGTGGTTCTCACGAGAGGCTCAGTCGATCGAGTGTTATTCCAAATACCAAATAATATGGTAGAAAATAAAATAAAATAAATAACACACGTATCACTAATAAATATCTTTAAAATCTTGTAAACAAACTACTTTAGAACCTCTATATAGGGACCACCCAAGGGACTATGCAAAACTGGCCACTTTATCCGATTGGTCAGATTATAAAAATAATTTAACAAATAAAATCTGTTTCTGATTTACATTGGGACCGTAAAAAATAGTAACTTTAGGCAAGTGATCAAGATAGGAAGGTGGTCACTTCTTCAGGTTATACAGTATTTCTTTCAATAATAACATCAAAGTTAATGAATTCAGTCGAAAAATCGATTTAGCAATTATCTGCTGCAATTACATAGTATTCGCCTTACAATAAAGGATTTGACTCTTATCGAGGATTTGTTCAAAGTCCAGTGACTAAAATCCGTGGAAAAAATATGGATGGCGAGGTATTTGCATTTAATATTGTAAACGCTATAAGATAGACAAATGAAAGGAATTTTGAGGAGTAAATAGGTCCTAGCAACATATCAAGGCTATCGTCTAAAAGAACGTCTAGTGGGTACGCATTATTTCTGTCCTATGCGTCCATCGGGAGTTATACAGGAACTGAAAATCATGTCTCCATGTATTGACGAATAGATAGTTCTCGTAGAAACTTTTTTTGCGGTGGGTTGGGCTGACCCTTTATGCAAAGAATGGTTGCGGCTTCCAGCCTGACGAAAACCTTTGCTTGTCTCATACTATTCGTGAATGAACATCAAGCTTCTAAAATCTGCGTTTTAATTGAAGTTTGTATTGACTCGTTCTTGTGGCAGATTAATGATTTTTCCTTACTGTATCACAAATAGCAATGTCTTCTTTGACTCCAGGAATCTGATTGAAGATGCTAATAAAATCTTACTAGAAAAGTTGATTAGCAAAATAATGTTGTTGCATATGTTCTTATTTCCAGGTAATCATAGTTATGCTTTTTTTGTTTACCACTATATTTTTGTATTATAATGAATTCATTTAAGATAAGTACATACTATTTTTTTTAAATTACATAGCTAAGTATTAAGTAGTATAATGTGTGTACCTATGTTATTAACTTTTAATGTTGAGTGCAGTAAACAATAGTATACGAAGCCATTTTGTTGTAAATTATACTTAAGAGACTATCGATGTGGTTTACAAATATGCATGTTGTAGCGGATGCAATTGAAGGCACAAATTTTTTTTCGTGACTTAATTATTAAATAAATGTGTGTTATATACTAACATGCATTGCATTTTCTACTTACACTTGTAGAAGATCTTTGTCTGTTTTCTTTTTCTTAGGCGAAATTAAATTAAAATATCAAGGAGTTCTTTGACTTTCTTGACTATAAGTACGTAAATTAGTCTGCTTCAAATTTAAAAACAATAAAAGAGGATTTCTCCGTTAATTTCATAGTTATTTTGTCTTCAATACGAACTGAGATTTGGAGTGTTTAGAGAAAAAACTCAATCAATTTTTACTGCTAACCAAATGAATTGTAACTACTGAAAAAATCAAAATGAATTGGGTATAGATGGAGTTCGAGTTGATTATTCAGTAAAATTACTCTACTCCAGCTTGGCAGCTCTGGTCATTAAATCACGAGTTCAAGAATATTGACCACCAATAACTTCAGAACGCTTTCAGCTTAAAATTTTGAAATTTATTCCAATTAATAGTTCAATAGTTACATATAAAGGAATCAATATGAAGAAAGTCGTGCGAGTGTTTCCGATACCGTCACAAGGCTTCAAGCTAAGAATTTGAAATTTTATGAACATTAGTCTTTAAAATTGTAAAGAGACAAATATGCTGGAAATCGAGAGAACCCTTCCTGCAATTCCCATGTGAAAGTCTTCGAAAAAATTAGAATTTTATATTATTCCTAACACGTGTTTGAATAACGTTTGTAAGGTAGCTAATGAATTTTAAATTGCTTATGTCTTGAAACTATCTTAATTCTTGTAAGAATTCCTCTTTTCAATGTATTAAAGTTGTAGTGAGTTGTAGTGGATTCTGTGTCTTGAATATTTTTTTTTTACTAAATATTGGGGAAATAATGTATGAAAAATTTCAAGTTTTTAACTTAAAGATTTCACCCATTAATTGTGGCTTCTTGATTTAAGGACTTTGTATGCGACCTACCTGAATGAGTGGAAGCATATCGCCTAGTAATGAAATAAGCTTTACGATTTCTAATTGGCGTATGAAGACCATTTCAATTTCCCTGATGAACGTGTTCTTAAGTTATCGTGCATAACATCATATTCCAAATGAAATTGATTATTAACGAAGTGCCTTGGCAGATTTGATAAGTCCATAAATTTGAAGTGTACGTCGCTCGTACATAAAATTTTCTTGTTCTTCTAATGCTAACGAGCGACGGTGAGCATTCAATTTAAGCTTTCTTTTCAGTCTTCTTTGGGAGTAGAACAGCTTGGATGTTTGGCAAGACACCACCTTTTGCGATTGTTACACCAGACAGAAGTTTGTTTAATTCTTCGTCGTTACGGATGGAGAGTTGCAAAGACCGGGGAATGATCATTGTTTTCTTATTGTCACGGGCAGCGTTGCCAGCCAACTCAAGAACTTCAGGGGCCAAGTATTTTATGACGGCTGCTAGATAAACTGGGGCTCCAGCACCAACGCGCTCAGCATAGTTTCCTTTCGAAAAGGCTTCGGCTTTTCATGTAATGACGAATTGCATACATATTTCAGCACACATCTTACAAGGCTTGTCCGTGTTCTCACGGGCGGCTACGCATACCTACCTACAAGAAAAAGATTTTTTCATTATAAAAAGGAGGAGTGCTGTATAGATATTCTGACTCCATTGCAAAATTGATCAAAGGTTAAAATTCAAATACATACATTCATGTGATGAAGAGTAAACATCTTTCGATACCTGCACTACTTTTAATTAATTATTTTGCACAAAGTGAGTCTTACAATTTCATTTAAAACTCTTGATTTAATTGTGATTGCTTGCTTAATTATGTTGTGGAAAAGTAGAAATAAATTTAAAAAAAGGAAACTGCTACATGTTTTCGTAAAAATTATGACTTGTAAATTGAATAAATATGCCGTGTTATGTCCATTAAAAAAACAATTTTCAAATTTAATTAAATAAATGTATTTTTTTGCAATAGGCTCAAGAGCGTCACGGATCAGCGGAAGATCGAATTCAAAGATTGGAGGCAAACCTAGAGGAAAAAAATGCAGAAGTAATGCGACTTAATCAGAGACTAAAAATGAACGAAGAACACAATCAACGGTTATCGTCGACAGTTGACAAACTATTATCGGAATCTAACGATAGACTGCAGGTTCATTTGAAAGAACGTATGCATGCTTTGGATGAGAAAAATACTTTAACACAGGAGCTTGAAAAGGCTCGTAAACTAGCCGAAGAATTACACCAAGAAAAGAGTGATATAATGAAGGAACTGTCTAAGACTCGACTAGAAATAGAAAATTTCAAACGGCAGCTTTTACAACAAGAAATAGCTTATAACATTCAACAGACTGAAGCCTTAACACGTAGCCTTTCACCAAGCAATGTGGTTGATGCTGCCAACTTTTCTCGAAGTGCTTCACATACCAGTTTCGATACACATTCGCTGAGGCGTAGTAAAGGTAGATTAGATGAATCTGAACAATATGCAAGAAGTTTGGCAGAGCAGGTATGTCTTCAAAATGTACATGAACAAATTAACTCAAGAGTTTATTGTGGAATTTATTGGATGAATTTTTTTTATAGGAGTGGGGTAAAATGCAACAGGCCCATGTTTTGGCCAATGTACAACAAGCTTTTGATGTTTCTAGCGGTCCAGAATGTGACGATGCCGAAAGCTTATTTAGTACAGCTGACATGATGTCACCGACAGGACATACCGACGCACAAACATTGGCTATGATGTTACAGGAACAATTAGATGCAATTAATAATGAAATTAGGTAGTTATAAAAATAATTTTTCAGTTTAAGAATATTTTCGTTATTTATTTGATGGGTAATTTAAGTTTGATGTGTTCTCTGTGCATAGTTTTCTTGTACATGTAGGATTACCCACATCGTATACGAACTATTCCAGTTATACCTTTTGTCTACCCAACTAACGGGAAGAAGACATTAATAAAAAAAATATGATATTCTCATATTTGACACTTCCATACATTCACTTGTGCCATTTAAAATTGTACCAACTTGGTTGCAACCGCCTGCGATCTGTTGCATCCATTGTGTGCAAAACCAAAGAATTGAACCCGTACAAATTTCGGAAATTTGCCCTACCAATTATTATCTTACTCATGAACATATGGACAAAATTCACTTGCAGTTTGCTGTGGGTAGTTCTTAATTTTAATTAATTTATTTGTAGTAAATATAAGCGAATAATTATCAAATATATTTCTAAAAAGTAATTTTTTCATAAGGTTAATCCAAGAGGAAAAGCAATCAACAGAAGCTAGAGCTGAGGAATTGGAATCACGAGTAGGTAGCTTGGAACACATGAACTTATTAGCTAGAGGTCGGTCGTTAGAAAGGCAGAGTCCACCACTTAGTGGACGAAGTACTCCAAATAGCCCAAATAGAGATTATTTACATAAGTACCATACGGTAAGTTCATAATAGTATGTAATATAATTTATTTAATAGAAACTAATTAATTAAATATTAATTGCTATGTATATTTATAATTTAAAATTATATATCTAACCACCAACTTCGTTAGGGTTAGTCAGTACTTAAGCACAATAATGATTTTTAATTTTAATTAAAGAAAACAACTTGATTAGTGCAATTGTAATGTGTATTCAGTATGTAATACAGAGAATATAGCAAAGAGCACTACAAAAATCATATTTTATCGAAGTAGTTCAATTGTTTTGATTCCGAGAAATATTAAGTGAAGTTGAAAAGAAAGTATCAAATATTAATGAATGTTTTTTTTTTGGTAATATTTCGTTTTTAGATTTGCTAACTCGCTTCAGAAAACAATTGTGTAGGAATGGTAGATTACGGGCGTGTTTTTTTATTTACTTGTTTCCGATACAATTCGGTTTTATACTCACTTCCTTCTGTCTTAGGCCCGTTCCTCCGATTGTCTGTTAAATTCTAACCGGAACTTTAACAACTTTTGTATGAAAATATGTCAGTTAAAGTTCCAGTTAGAACGTAACTGACGATCATAGGAACGGCCCTTAAAGTTAGTATCGTTCTATATTTTGAAAGATAATTTTTTGTTTAAGTATACTGAGAAGGAAAACGAAGTAATTTTCAATGGTGGCATTTTATTTCATTTAATAAAAAGTTAATGAATAAGAAATAGGTACGTATAAGTAAAATAATTTGTGCTCGCTATAATCTCTTTATTCTAACTTCATTACAAAATACTGGCAATCTCAACGAAGTAAACCGTTAGGTATATTTTTAATGAACTGATGCTTAAATCAAAAAATGATACTAAATTGCAGGCTCCAGCCTCAATGTCACCAGCGCATCTGCATCAATATGTGGCCTCCCTAAGTCCAGGCCAATTATCTGAATCTTTGCCTTCGAGTCAGGTATATTTCACAACCAATTAACGCATCCCACTACTATATAATTAGATACATATCAATATATATATATATATCCTGCAAACCAAAAAATGATGTATCATCGCGGAGGCTGTGATGAGCTTTTGCTGAAAAACTTTTGGGGAAAAATTTTACTATTCATAATACCGGCTATCTGTGAGTACGTGTCAAAAATTTTGAAACCATTCATAGCATCCTCCGTGATTATTCATCCACGATTCATGCGTTCACGAACGTGTAAGCTACCCTGGTTGAGATTAGTAACTTCAGGGATTTGGTTTGCAGTATGATCAAATTCAAATACATAACAAAACACTAAAATTATATTCTTAAATTTATTTCTACTCATATACTTTCGAAATTGGGAAAAGCTCAATGTTCTGGTACTTTTATGTGATCTACACAACTTTTTTCCACTTTAGACTGATTTTCTGAAATGAATCAAATTGTATTATTGTACAATATATACCTATAACAATGGACGCTATTTTATAGCAACAAATATAAGTTTATAATATTATTCCAGTAGGTATCTCTAGTCTTTAACATAGTTTAACAGCATTTATAGGTTCTGTTCGCGCTTTCTGGGTTTGCGTTTCTCGTAAAGTACAGCATTATGAATTTTAGTTAGTGATAATTAATACATGAGGTAGTCATATAACTTCCATTATTTCGGAATAACGTTCAGTATTCAAGTTTTTTATATACTAGTCGAACTTGATGAGCAGATAATTGTGACAAAGGCATCGGAGCTTTGTACTTGGACTTCATCACGCCAACGATGCTACGGTTATAGAAAACTGTATATAAGTTTTCATTCCCTTTTTTTATGCGGTAATTTTTTACAATTGTATTTCCATAAAATACCAGTCACACATCCTCCGTTTATTGGACTCATTGGTCTCGTTAACGTCCGGACCAATTAGCAGTCTAAATTGACAAAAAAGTTTGTTCGTACGCATAAACCTAAACCGAATCAGTCGATTTGGTCTTGTGTTGGTTTTGATCTTGGAACAAACCAAAAGAAACCAAATCAGTAGTAAAAGTGCACAAAAATGAAAGACCAAGAAATACCATTGTAACCATTGTCGCTTCAATGTTTTCTATGGCTGGATTCGGATAATAAAGTGGCACCTATCAGAGTTGTGTCAGCTCGCTGATTCAGTTGCTTACTCATCTCAACGTACATTGTTCACTCAGATTTACAGTCTTATTTTTTTTCATTTCATCTCAACATACCCATACGGCCATAATTTCGCCTTGTCTCGGCTTTTACCAAAACAGTGTTAGTATTCTACCAATCATTCAATTATTTCCTCCCAACCTCGTCAACACCACGATCCTCTTTTCAAGTGAGTTTCTACTAGCAAAAAAGTTAGTCTATTGCTGAGATTGGCTAAATTACAACTACTAAATCTTATTTGTTTTAAAACACGACTTGGACAATTATTTCGCTTCAGGAACTTTGTGACAACAAAAAAGCAAACGAAAACAGATCACTCAAGTTTCATTCTTTCAGTAGTAGAAGCCGCAAGATGCGGCTAGTGCTAAAATATCAAACTTTTAGATTTTGTTCTACAAATATTTTAAATAATAATCGTTGGATATAATTTTATAAATGTCTTACTATTATTCACAGCTTAATTTGCCAGCATTGTCAGCAGATGTTTCTCGTGACGAACTTCATAGCATGACATTAGGAGGTGATTCAAGTTCTGGTGGTGCAGCTTCACCATTAACTGCACGATCAATACGATTAGAAAGAGTAGCTCAGGCGCTAGCGCATAGTCAAGAGGAATTAAGGAGGTAAGTTTAATTACTTCTAATTACTACTAATCTATTAACACTTTTTTATGCTCTATTTTTTACTTACAATAACATTTCATTTCAAAATTAATCAATAAGCTTCATCTGGTTTCTAACTAACAATTTTTATCTACAGACGTTCAATGGGACTGCCACCGAACCTAGGACCAAATAACTTGAGGTTAATTTAATACACATATTATTAATACTTTCATATAAAGAGCAATCTTGTTGTTCATTTTCAAGTATTGTAAATTTTTCACACTATGAAAACTTTTACACAACTTCAAAATGAACGCCGAAAACTTCACATGTGAATACGCTTAGGTTTATTTTTTGTTAATTCTTATTTTGCACTAGACGCATTGCAATGTTTTTCTTTGTTGATTCTTCAACCATCTGCGCCTTAAAGCCTAATATATTTGCAGTTCATCGCCTGCTCTGTACTTTTAAGACAGTTCCTTACTTTTAAGCGATATATTAGGACTAAATTTCGAGTAACATGATCCTGAAGAGTTTCAAAAATCTCATTACACTCTAGTGGTTTTATTTTTTTTTCAAACATCGTGGGATCGCAATTTATGTTCGTAACGATGTTCCCTTCTCGAATGTGGGAGATACGCTAATCACTTACTTAATTATGTCTGGATTAAATGTTTCATTGAAAGACATATCATACTTTATTGTTTTGTTCACTGCAGCCCCGTGTTGTCTTGTGATGATACTATCACAATTGTAGTCTTACAGGCCTATTCAGCACCAGAGTCACACAAAGTAGGTAGAAAGTCACAATTAATTCAAAATTAATACAAAATTGTGACTCTCCACCTTCTTTGTGACTTGTGACTCTGGTGCTGAATAGGCCTGTAAATCTCTAATCCAATTGATCGGGTAAGAAAGAGCCAAATACAAATAACGTTTACAACACTATTTCGCTACATTTATTTCATACAGCTGCAGCTGTTCTCTATCTTGAGATCTTTGCTACATCGCATATTATTATTATTTATTTATTATAATTTAATTGGAGCCTATAGAAGACTCACTACTTCTCGAACCACGACCTAATAGGTCTTTGGTTCCTGACTCTTAACCACTCCCGAGGCCATATCGATTCCTTTAAGAAACGAGATGATTTTACTCAGGGAGTCTTCGACATCTGATCTGGCTTCTTGATCTGGCAACTGCACGCCTCTGTATTTTTTGCAAGGCCTTCTGTGCTTTCGAAAAAGCAAATTCGTCATTCAGTGTTAAATCTAATAGATTTCGTGAGTTTGCGCCGATATCTCACGTTAGAGTCTCGCATACCATTTTCTACAAAATAGTAGACAGACCTATTGATTTTCTACATTTCTTAATTTCTAAATCCTATCACTAAAACGCATTTTAAAATCTATATTTAATTTTGTACTATCATTTTCGAAGTACCAACGCCTTAATATACTCAAATTTAACATTATTTTCAATTATTTTAAATAATCTTGTCTTTCTCTTCAATTATATAGAGTGGGCGTAGGCAACTACGGTCCATCACCTCTGAGTTCACGGCATGGGAGTCAGGAGTCATTACGCCATCTAAGTTCGATGGGATCTATGAGTATGCTTCAAACGCCAACTTCAAGTGTGAGTCGAGAAGCTGTAGCTGCAGCCCAAAAAAAGAAGGGCTTAAAATCGAGCTTAGGAAGATTTTTCAGTAAAAAAGAGAAAGTTAAAGGCGTGAAGGATGCCATGCCTGATGGGTCTGCGAGCATGATGTCAATAGGCAATTTATCGGTTGCCATGAGCGACATTGATTCAAATTATGACGCGATGAGCATATCGGGAGGAAAAATTTCAATACCAATGAAAATTTCCGCAGTGGACTATGGAAGACAAAAGAAAAAGTAAGTTTTTCATATAACAGAAGCATAATTAACATATACGCGTTAATAGCTGGTTCTGTAATTATTTTTAGACTAAGAAAGTTTTTTACTGATTGCTGCGGCTTTCGGTCATTTACAACATAAATTATTTAATTTTAAAATTGTATCGGATATTCAATTAATATTTTTTAAAGATGAACTTTTAAGCCTAGCCCTTATACATGGGACCACATATTCACTTTAAGCAAAATCCCAAAAATGTATATTGTTAAAAATGATTAGGATAGAGAGCGATTAAATGGTTTACTTTAAAAGTAACACTATGAAAAAAAAATGCATGGCATTATAGAAAACGGCGGATTGTTATGTAACTTTGTCTTACTAAACTAATTTTTCTTATATTTTTCAGAGAACATGACTATAGACACGATCTGTTAGGGGAAGCTATGAAGGCTGGAACACCATTTGCTTTATGGAATGGACCAACAATAGTTGCGTGGCTAGAGCTCTGGGTAGGAATGCCAGCTTGGTATGTTGCAGCATGCCGAGCTAACGTTAAATCTGGTGCCATTATGAGCGCCTTGAGTGATACTGAAATTCAACGAGAAATCGGTAATTTTTCATGTTATTAATAATATTCTGAATACAATTGCTTTATAATTATATTTATAATGCATATTATATGTATAAAGTAATTTATAATTATTTTAATTTAAATTAATATTTCTTTACTCAGGTATAAGCAATCCTCTTCATAGACTGAAACTTCGTCTTGCCATTCAAGAGATGGTGTCCTTAACGTCACCTTCAGCACCTCAAACTTCTCGCACAACACTTGCCTTTGGTAAAAAAACAGTGGCCTTTCAAATATTTACATGAATTTATTATTATAATTTTCTTCAAGGTGATATGAACCATGAGTGGATCGGTAATTATTGGCTTCCAAGTTTAGGTTTACCACAATACAGGACAACGTTTATGGAATGTTTGGTTGATGCTCGCATGTTGGACCACTTGACTAAAAAAGATTTACGCGGACAATTGAAAATGGTGGATAGCTTTCATAGAACTAGTCTTCAGTATGGCATTCTCTGTCTGAAAAGGTTGAATTATGATAGAAATGCATTAGAGGAAAGAAGAAAGACGGTCGATAATGTACTAAGTGATGTTATTGTTTGGAGTAATGAACGAATTATTAAATGGATATCGAATATTGGACTAAAGGTAATATTACTTCAACTTAGAATGAAATGCTTATTCTTTAAAACAAAATTTGTATATTTTAAAGGAATATGGAAATAATTTACTTGAATCCGGTGTTCACGGAGCTTTAATAGCATTAGACGAAGGTTTTGATGCCAATACAATGGCTTTAACTTTACAAATTCCTACGCAAAATACACAGGTAAGTTTTCATTATGCTAATAATAAAATAAAAAACGTTTTAAGAGGCAATTTAAATTATTAAATATTGTAGTTGCTCCTTATCATATTACGTACATTTGCAATCGTTCTAATTCCAAATTAGAATTAATTTATTCACCTGTTTATAGACGATATAACAAACTTTTATACATAGTTAGTTGGTTACATAACAAAAAAACGTTTTATTTAAAACGTTTTATTTAGAACGTTTTATTAAGAATCCTTTGCGGTTTCTTGAACAACACGCGCGGCTCATTGGACCCTTTTTCAGTGTAGACGTAGTCGTCATTGAAAAATTACTTTAAAGCTAAACTTTTGTAGGACATTTTAGCACCGACATAGGAAACAATTAGTCTGTTCTTTTTGTCGGTTTTAGTGTACACTGAGTACACTTTTTCCACTTGCTCTCGAGGTGGTGCAGGAAAGTGTAAAAGGGAGTGGCGGGAAAGGAACAAGAACACTATTTGAGGTTGAGTTTGTGTCATTGATTTGACGTCAAAGTCTGTTTAGAAAATCGAGTGCAAGAAAGTGCAGAAATTTCATGCAAAAAGAATAGACTAATGATCAAGGGTTAACCATTGTTATTGTTTTCCCATACAGCTAAGCGGTTAAGAATAGTACAAAAAATGTTCACGATGAAATTATAAGATCCATGATAAAAATTAGCATATTGTTACGAGTATATCCGTAACTATGCCGACCTGGAAAGAAAGAAAGCAAGAAATCATTAGTAGTTGCATTGAAAATTATACTGGTGTTTACTTACCACTGAATTGCTTAATGGTTTTCGTAAATGTCGCTCACGATTTCTGTGACGATTGACGCTCCTCTCAGACGCACCTAAAAAAATAACTCGTACGCAAGGGTTAGTATATTGGTTGAGCTTGAACGGAAGGAGAGCTGCAAGACGATAATTGAAATGTAACTAAAAGGTTTAATACATATTAGTAATTAGCTGTGAATTTTATTAGTAGGATTAGTTAGGGTTATAAATTTAGATTAATTAAAATACTTGGATAGTTTTAGCATAGGGAGAAATAGTAAACTTAGGGCAAATAGAAGGATTCAACAAAGACCACCGAGATTACGATAAATCCATCGCGATTAGCGGAGCCGACGTAATTGGATTCTTGAACCCTCAAAATCGAGCTCAACCATCGGGACACCGTTGTGTCGATGAATAAGAATAAGGCGTGAGCGCAGCGCTCGAAACAAATATAAAAGTCCACGCAACACAACACTAAACACCGAACTTGACACCTTCATATCACCGCACTAACGCCGCCGTGAGAATTCTAAGCCGGTAGGATAGATGATCGGTATAGATCACGGCTAGGTCGTCGTTTGGTGTATATAAAGTGACCCAGGGAAAAGAAAATTAAGCGCCTGAGAGAGAAAGCGGTGGGAATCTACCGTTGACCTGCGACACGGAGATCAACAGCTGAGATTAAAAGCTGACCCGAGCCTGCGCGTGAAGTATGGCACCCAAAAACGGTCTATTTTAGCGAGTGTCGACAGTGCGAAAAGCCGGTTAAATTGTTCGAATTTGAGATTATTTATGGCGGTTAAAAAAGAACCAGAAGTACGTGCTTCGAGCTGTGACGGCATGATTAGTAGATTTTTATCATTGTGAGTCTGGGTCGTGATTTAAAAGTATTAAACAGCGGAACGAGGATCAAGATCGAGGTACCCGAAATCCGAGGAAAAATCCAGTAACCAGGTCCGCGGAAAATCTAGTGGCAGCCACCGAAACAGCAGGAAAACGTCGAGTGAAATCTTCGAATATGATCTTAGACAGGTTAAACGAAACTAGTAGGTAGTTACTTGTCGCAAGTAAGTTAGTATTTTTTCCTTGAGACGACTCTAACTGATTCAGAATAAAGCAGATTTGTTTTCATTTACACATTGAATTTCCTTTTACTTGGTGTAACTTTTGTGTGACGTGTTTATGCTCTAGTTCCATCGTGATCGGTTTTATTGTGATACGCGCAGATTTTACTGAACTCGTGGTTCGGTCGGCGAAAGTACAGAACGGGTCCTTAAAAAAAGGAACCGCTGGCGCCCACGACCCTTCTCTGTGTTGGCCGGACAAGACCCGTTCGTCCTTTTTGTTTAGGGTTTCATACGGTTTATATAAATGGGAAACACCGTAATAATATATAATTACATCAAGTATTTGGCCGACTTCCATTCCAATATTTTCAGTGTTTCAGTTCAACGTGGAAAACATACAGTTTTTCTTTGTCTCTATAAGTTGCCGTGCTCAGTGCAATAGATTAAAGATGTGATTCACAGTTGAATATTTTTCAAGAGTTATCGGCTCTGAATACAAACACCAGCACCTTTTATATTTCTATCTCTATGAAATCGAAAGCAGCAATGACTAGGACGGAAAAGAAAAATGATTTTTTGAAAGAATGCATCAACAATAAAATGAAACTGCCATTTATGTATATGCTTATTTTTCCATTTACTTATATAATCATTATTTGAAAAAAATATATATTTTAATCCAATTGTGTTCGTTAATTTCGCATCTTTTACTTTCTATAGGCGCGACAGTCACTTGAATTGGAATTCAACAATCTCTTGCAAGTTGCAACAGATCGACGTCCTGATAATGAACAATTAAGTAAATCCTGATCCAACGCGAGCCTCTCAACATTGAGCGATGAGTAATAAAACATCATTACCATCTGGATTATCATATAAAAATATGGTATAGAAAATAAGTGCTCAATGTATATTGTTATAGTAATTTATTATATTGCGAGAGGTTTGACGACTTAAAATTATGTTACGGTAAGGCACAACTTGAAGTTTTATAGCAAATGTACGAAAAATGAAAAACCAGCCACACAATGACAAATAATTCCTTAATTTTTAAATGCGTTCTTAGTATTTTCACCTTTTTTTTCTCATATTCTGTATGTAGTATTATCTTAACGTGCATATTAATTTATGTAATGTATTACGTTTACAAAAAAAAAAAAAAAATAATTTATAGCAAACCAAGCCCGTGTTCATTTCAAGTACGATGAGTGAAACTGTTTTTGTGAATTAGAAATTACAACCAAAATCGCTGCAACACAAAACGAACAACATTAAGTAAATAATATGTTGTGGAGTCCGAATGGATGTTGTGAATCGACGATAGAAATAAATTCTAGAAAAAAAAAAACAAATAGTATCTTCAGTATATATGTGCTCCAAAATTGTTTTTTTTTTAAATTCAAATTGTATAAATTTATTAATACAAGCAATTGTACTTAATTTTATGTCGGTATTCTTCATTAATTTTCATTATTATTTTCACATTCCTTGGTCGATCATTAAAGTACGATATAAAAGTCGTATGTAGCCGCTGTTATAGCGCACAATTTTGTTGCAGGTGACATTGAAAATATGTTTTATTACCAACACTAAATTGTGATTACAGTTTCCATTAGTCGCATTATTCTAAAAAAAAAAACGATTAAATAGTACTTTGTCAAACAAACAAACTAGTTGTCTCCTATTTGTAATTTATGACAAATTAGTGCATATTGTATATACTAAAAACCAATTTTTAATTAATTCGTTTTTATTAATGCTGAAGAACAGCAATTAAATAGAAATTATACTAAACGCTGAAATTTTAGTTGTTGTTTGTAAGTTGTATGTTAGTGTATAATTTGTGTATTAAATAATTTCTCCTCCTTCAAGAAAATGAGGATAACTTTAATCGGAACTCCAGGACTAACTGCAAAACGAACACATCTCAAATTAAATATAATCTATATAAGATCAGTATTAAAAAGCAATCTATTTTGCGTAATTTCCAACTTTTTTATCGAAATTAATGAACATTGTACACCAACATTCACAGTTCCAGGGTTACGGAAAAAATCGTCGATTTATTCAATGTTCAATCAACAATAATTGTCTATAATCGAATTTAAGATTTGTTTCAAGAATTATTGTATTGGATAGTTTAAGGTTGAATCCGACGAAAGCTAAATCTGAATCTAACTACCATTGAATATTTTTATTTACATTTACCTGCATTACTGAAAATGCAAAAATAATAGTCTAATGAACTTTAAACATTTCCATACTAAATTAGTTTACGTTTATTTATTTTATAGTGAAATTAGGACGTCAGTCGACTAAATTCAATTGAGTACACTAAACTGAAAAGTTTTTAATTTGGAAACCTTTAGACGGGTCTGAATTTTGACATTTAGATACTAAATTAGTTTATTCTAATTAATTGAATATGAAAGGTAAAAATATAGTCTAATTTGGGGAAGATATTACAAAAACAAAAGATTTCTCAAATTTACTACACTACATTGATTTTATACTCGAATCGACACACGTCCTTAATGTAAAAATTCAAAATATAGTCGTTTTCTAAAGCAACTCGAAATAAAAAAGAACTTTTTTAATTTAGCATACTACATTAGATTTAGACGCTAAGGGCCATTATTACGATCGTCAGTTAAACTCTAACTGAAACTTTAACTGGATGTTTTATATGAAAATTTGTCAATTAAAGCTCCAGTTAGTACGTAACTGACCATCGTAGGAACAGCCCTAATTCATACACATCCTTAAAAAATGTAATGTAGAATGATATGCAAAGGGTGTGTGTCGATTCAGGTCTAAATAAAATGTTAGTATACTAAATTAAATTAAGTTCAAGGCTTTATTGAAAAAAGTACGTTTATTTGGGAAACATTGTTACTTATCCTTTCGAAACTAGTCACATTGAAGATGGTTTTTTCAACAATACGTCAACAAACCCTTAAAGAATACTATATTGAAAAACATTTTACACACCGCATGCATTTAATTTATTAACATTGCAAACAAATTAAACCGGCGAATAAACAAAACTGAATATTATTTATTATCGACACAATTTTTCTGAAAGTGTTTGCATTTTCCTATAGTTTTCTGAAGGTATTATCCAGTAGAATGTTGATGAAAACCAATGTCTTATTTAATATGCAATAATTATTCCATTCATTTTTAGTTGATGTTTCATTTTTGATCGACTCATGGATATTTTTGCGTCTCGTTTCAATATAAATGCTGGCTCCCAAATCTTTGCAAAATAAAAATAAATAGTTGTATAATATTTTAATTAAATTATAATATTTATACGTTATATAAGCGCGTGGCTTTTTTATATCAGAAACCACATGGACTTAAATTTATTTAGTCTTGATATGTGAATATTTTGACTACTATAGAATATATTCTGTACCTCAGAGGTAAACTGTCGTAAGTGACATTTCGTAAAATGTTCAGTAGACCATTTTATAACTATACATTTCCTCTATCAATACAAGGCAGATACGATTAATACTCATTGATTATTTTGGCTTCCTTTAGCTCTGCGGATGCGATGATTTACCACTTAAAAAAATACATCCCAACAATGCAATTACATTAATAATCTCAAAATCGAAAATTTGGTAGTTACGAGAGTTTACCTCTTAGGTACAGATTTTATGTCTAAATTGAAAGTGTGTACTAAATTCAACACACGCCCTAACTCGAATTTTATTTACTCTGATTTTGCTTAGCATAAGAATTGGATTCAGCTTTAGTTCTTACACTTATTTCACATCGGAAGTCTCTTTGTATGTCTAACGCAACCAAAACGCTGCTTTCATGTACTTGCTATTTGAAACTAGATCTGTCTAAGATTTATAAAACGCACTCTTTTCTTGGTGGTCACGGACTGTAAGGAAGAAAGCAGCTATTGCTTTATTCTTTTACTTTCGTCTCAACGGCATCTTGAGTGTTTAAAATGAAAAACGTTAATCTTGTAACAATGGAAAATAACGACTTACAACAACTTATGGATACTACTACATAGTAGCGCTCATTTTTACATTATTTTTACTTTAATTCTCCTTGTTTGTCTGTAAAACTCCAAATATATGTCGCGTTCGTAAGGTTAACTTACGTATTAATGGGTCGATCAGCTGTTGTAAGCTAAAAAAAAGCTGCTTTTGGTAAGAGCCGAAGAAGATTTTTCTTGCCATGGCTGAATTTGACAATTTCAACCGTTTCAGTATGCTATAGTATCTTGAATACACCTAAAACTTACACTTACTTATACCAATTATTCACCATTTAAACAAATTAAGTGATCTTTCGCAACTGGACATATTAAGACTTATTTATGAAATTAATTCATCGCAAAACTGACAAGTCATTTCGGCAGATAACAAGTTTCAATTATGATTAAATTCTTATCATTTCTATAAATATTATCTAACTATAGAAGAGATTTTGCTCATAAGCTTGACGGTTGAAATAAGCGAATTTTGTCAAAAAGTCGTTTGTGTTTAAAAAAAAAATTATAGTATTTTGATATAATTGTTTTGAACTAAAAAAGATAACAAATGATACTTAAAATTACAAATACAATAATTCAGTTAGTTCGTTTATCAACCAAAATCTCAAAAATTCAACTACAGTGTAACCCGCTTATAAAGTGCACTTTTATAACGTACTTTCGGTTATAACGTACCTTTTTTCAATTCCCATTCACAAATGTGAAAGGTTCTTGTGTTGGTTATAACGTTCTATTTTCCTGGTCCCTTCAAGGTACGTTATAACCGGGTTGCACTGTACATATATATTTAAAATGTCTCAATATTTGCGTGATATGATGGAGAAAAACAACAGAAGTTAAGTATCTAATCAGTACAGAAAAGATTTAATGATACTCATACGATACGGCACGATATTAAGAAACAACAGGCAACTAGTTTCAAAATGTTTTCTCCAAATTTGATACGCAGAAACGGGAGATATGCGCAAGTGTACATTTAGCTTGCACCCAACGCCATTAATTCGAGCACAAAACCATCGCGCCCGGCGTCTGATTACTTATGATATTTTTAGCGTATTAGGCAATGAAAGGTATAATATAAAAAAAGCTTTTCATAGAAATGATTATTGTAAATTAAATCAAAGAAAACTTCCAAATAGTAAATTAATTGTGATTTATGTACAGATACTATATATAGTGTAACCCGCTTATAAAGAACACTTTTATAACGTACTTTCGGTTATAAAGTTCCTTTTTTTCACAAATGTGAAAGGTTCTTATGTTGGTTATAACGTACTATCGGTTAGAACGTTCTACTTTTGTGGTCCCCTCAAGATACGTTATAACCGGGTTGCACTGTATATAGATACATATTTATATGTATGATGTATTATATAAGTACTTATTCATACCGTGTGAAATGTATCTTATGTGAATCATCTACATTTTACATTGATTTTTAATTTACAAATATGTTTATCGGGATTATTGCGAAACTCGACTCGACCAAAAAACTCACATTCTGTGACTAGCAAACTCGACGAGTGCCTACTTGTCGAGAGAAATCGCTTCAAATGAACGTTGCAGTCCAGAACCATATCATCGCCAGTTGATGCTAAAATTACTTCCGTGCCCGGGTTGTCGTTTCTGCTTTCGGTATTATTAATTATTAGACTCTGAGCAATAAAAAACTATGGCAAGTACTAATAACATATGGAAAAAAATGCATCAATCCTGCGTTATAAATTTGTATATTCTTTCTTCTATGTACGAGAGACATGTAGGTATATGCGCGCATGCAGGCGGGTGTCTGAGATCCTTCAGAGATATTTCAATCAAAACTTTGGAACGCAAATACAAATTGCAGCAATGGCTGGTGTTGCGGATAATTAATTATATTATCTAGGCAATAATTATATTTAGCTTCATCGATCGTTCCTACACTAAATACATTTTTTCCGCTATAATATCGTTTGCATCAGGCAGATGAAATTAGCAATCATTCCCATTTCGGATATGAGTAATCAAGTTCTGTCGTCATCGTCTTACAAGTGAAATCACTTAGTCAAAAACTATAAAATATTAGAAGCTGTAAATTAAGTGTGCCGTTACCTTCCCTACACACTCAGTCTTTTAATGATTTAATGAGCTACTGGACCCCTTACTATGCACCTCAGCCTAAGATTAGTAAAATTCACTATATCATCAACTAAAAACATATAAGAATTGACTTAGCAAATTTAACTTGTAAGCCGACGATATATAAATCTAGTAATGAACATACTTTATGATAATTTAAAGGTAGCGCTCAGCAAACATACTTTATGCCATAGTGCGTATCACAATGTGAAACTCCGTCCACTCAGCATTATAGTCAAGAGACATCATTTCTTGTCCTGAATATTTATGACTATTGCTTATTGTCATGTAAAAGCTACTAACCAATTATATAGGTTCCGACTGGTTACTGTTTTTGGAGTTTCAATTTCAAAACAATAAATTAAGTACGAAATAAAAACTAGAAAAATTTCTTCAGCAAGGAAATTTAATATTTTAATAAATTATCTGTTTCATACTTAAATTGAATAGTTCAAGTCTAGTCGTTTCTTACAATTATTTTATATTTAATATATCCATTGTTAATATTTTATAAAACAAAAACTATCACAAAAAAAAGAAAGAATTTTAATATATTGACCGGTTTAAACAAATACAATTCTTTTTAATTTTTAACTTATTTTTAGATAAATATGTTCACCAAGTTTAAGTTATTTAAATCGGAAAATCAATATTTAAATTAATTTAAGAAAACTGATAACACAGCAACAAAAAATATAATATTGCAGATGTTAGTTCATTGCTTTCATTGTACTCTATCTGAAATTTAGATATACTGTACTAATAATCAATATACAAATGTGATTTTATAGTAATCTGTATGCAATCATGTTCCAATTACCAATTGAAAAAATCGTAACTAATGATAAAATTAATACAGAACCGTTGATTATATTTGATAGTTTTTGTTCGTTAATCGTAAATAAACTTTGTACTTTGTTCGTAACTATTTGAGGATGTTGGATAACCTGACAACAGAAAGTATTAATTTTTGTTTATATACTCTAGATGCAATCATAGAGCAAGAGCATTATAAGTTTAATTAATCCTGAAAAGTTTGTAACGCATAGAACAGAGGATCGATATCGAAGAAAGTTTAACATTATTTTCTGTTCAATAGTGGCAAAAACTCCCCAATCCGACAATATTATTACGCTGTTTGATCGCATCTTGTTATTCTTTTTTTATGTTTTCTGTGACTTCTTTCGCAATATAAATGGAATCGCGTAATATTTCATATGTACCTACTCGATATTTGATATTATAACATCTATTGTATCATTGACACATTTGATGCACTCCACTGCATCTGGATTGAATGGATAAGTATCACATTTACGAATCATACTTTTTATAATAGGTCTGTTCTTTTTGTCGGGTTTAGTGTACACTGAGTACACTTTTTACATTTGCTCTCGAGGCAGTACAGAAAAAGTGTGCAAGGGTGTGACGGAGGTGGAGGAAACAAGCATACTGTTTGAGTTTGAGTTTGTGTCATTGATTTAACGTCAAATGTTGTCAAGAAAAGTTAGTGCAAAAAAGTGCAGAAATTTTATGCAAAAAGAATAGACCTAATGTCTTTTAGAGATATTTTGCTCAGAACCCTTTGTAATGAGGGATAAAATATTAATTTCGTGAGGCACGTATTTGTTTTCCATTGATCCAGATTTATCCAAGTAAAGTCGCCAATTGACGATTTCATCCTTCCGGAATTTTTCCAAGGATATGATCCTGGAGCGCTGATCTAGGTACTCCGAATTAATTTTTAGCATACCCCATAGATAGATAGATAGATTGGCAACAGAGGTTGGTATAGTTAACCTCTCACACTGCAGCCACAGTTGGGCCTGTTGTGACGTTCCCGGATTGACTATAATTCCTCTTCAATACCTGCGCTTTTAATGAAGCCTAGTATTTTTAATTCCGATGAGTCCATGAAACCCTGACCGAAAAGACGAAGTCTTTTGTGAGCTAAACCCACCCTCACATTCACAGAGGATATGGTCTGGGGTTTCGTATTCGTCATTGCATATTCTGCAAATTTTAGTCTCAGAGAGACCCATCCCATTGAGATGTTTCCCCATGTGACAATGTCCAGTCTGAGCTCCCATTAGGAGGCTTTTAGGCTTTTTCTTTTATATCAAGATTCGCTTATATTGCAATAATTTACTGTGGCGACTGTGGCGAACCATTTAAAAATCTGAGCTAATGTCGTCCATAGCTACTCGACGTTAGGAACTGTTAATTGTTGAATTTTAATTTTTAAAGTTGGGCACATGCAAAAATGTGCTAGCATTTACCGTTTTTAACAATTTTATGCTAAAGTATGATAATTAAAATACCTTTGAATCACAGACTAGTCGTAATACATAAATCCTATGAAGTATTTATTTTTGAAATCAACGCTCCTATCTTATAAATAATTTTATCACACTCAGTTTTGCTTACCTTTTCACAATGAACAAATTATAATGTTAGAGCAAACAAAGTGCGCCAGTGCACTTTTAAAATTTCACTCAATTTCTTTGTACAATTTTGTTTTCTTTTAGTTTCTATAAATAACTATAATATCTATGATAAACTTTGAAATTTAAATCCCAAGATTCGCAGAATTACATTACCAAGAAACCAACTTTTTACACTTTTGCTTCGCAACTGTAAAACAAAATTTGTTCAGACAGAGCAGGTAAATACTAAAGCGATTACGATCAAGTATTGATAAAACAAATTGTTCTATAGTGTGAATATTTCAGTACCGAACATTTATATCGACTCGCCAAAATTCATTTTATTTTCAAAACTATTCCAACAGATTATTATTATTATTATTGAAAGGACCAACAAAATCAATTAACTTCGTATTTGACAAGATTGAATTAAATTAAAATATGCGGATTTTTTTGCGACTTTATCTAGAGCAGAGTAGAAGCTTTGAGCTTTGAACTTTTCATGAGCCAGAATAGCTGCACCACTGTTTGTTTGAGGTCGTGTAGTTGCTCTTCTCGCTTTGAGTTTTGTTGTTGTTTTCGCATTTCGCTAGCCTGTTCTGTACTGGATAAAGGAGCAAAACAAAAAAAACACGACTAATGTTGTACTCGCACTCCGGCTTGATCAAAAAAAAAGTTGCTTAAGTGTGGAATTGGCATTCACCGATCTATCAAAACTTGCGATTATTCCTTTATGGTGAACTACTCTCTTCATAAGGAAGAGCAATATTTGGAATCAGTAGTCTAGAGCCCGGTTTTATATCAGGGACCACAATGGATCTCTCATGATAGACTGTGGCACAATGCTTCAGTCCACTCTTCACAACCTAACCTAGTGTCGTTACTCTCTAATGGTATTTCTGGATATTCGTACTAACATCAAGGCTCATTATGATCGTACACCTTCTTAGCATATTTTATAAAGTTTTTCAATTCGTCCGTATTTATGTAAAATCGTATCTACCAATGTAACTGTTACCACGGCTCGCTTTAAGCCCTTCCGTATGGAGCCTGTGTGTCCTTTGTCTGTACAAGTTCATTCACTCCGTTCACAGCTTGGAGGTCTTTCAATAAATGTATTCACCAGTGTGTTGGAAATTATTCGAACAACCAATTGTCTTAATGGAACGCTTGTATGAATAGTTTTGCCATATGTATGATGATATGCATTTAAAGGTGGGAACACATTATGTTCAAGTTACGTAAGCTCACGTAACGTCAGCCGTGCAACGTGTTAACTTACATAGGACTCAGCCGCTGAGTGATTTAATAATACTTCATGCTCTCTAATGTTTTAAATTCAATTTTCATTTATCTTTCAATTTGTAATCGAGCTACGAACCAGTACAAGAGAAACGTGAATTCACGTTCAATTGTGAAATGTAAATTTACACAACTGTAGATGCGCATAACGTGGCCATAGTGCACTTCCAAATAAACCAATTGCAAAACAGAAGTAGCACACATTTTTCACGAGATGTGATACGTGATAATAATGTATTCTCACCATAAAAATCACTTTAAATATCTTGCTGTGCCCTTGTTATGTGTTTCAGCAAGTCTATACTAATTTGATCTTATGTTATATAATTATATTTGACGGTTCTGGTCGTTTAGTCTGAATTTTCTAGACTATCCTATACCAAAATAAAAATAAATCATTTCAAGCATTTACATGCGCCACCATATCGTAGCTAAAAGTTATTTAATTATTAACAAAAGTTTAATATAATTAAAAATGTTTTCAAAAAACACGAGGGACAGAGGAAATTTATTTAGTAACATACACAAAAATTGAAACCAAATAAATATAATAATTTACTGAAATGTATTAGTATTACCACAAAAACATAAAACTAATAATTATACTACTGCTATAAATTAATAACTAACATAATATATATATATATATAAATACTTAGGTAATTTAAGTTGACTAAAAAGGTAAAGGTGTAACTTTATTAGTTAATAATAATTGATATTGATATAAGGATTTAATATAGCAAAATTTAAATAAGTGGATATAAATCTATAAAAAAACAAAAAATGATATACATCAAGGATATAAAAAAATGATGTGAATAATACAAATGATTTGAAAGTAAAAACTGCTAATCTTTAATCTTATTAAAATATAAATAAATGTTGATGCATACAAACTGAGTACGTTAACAACAAAATATAAGTTGAATAAATAAATTTATAACATATTGCCATTTAATATAAAGCAAACTAACGTAAAAATATATACAAAAGAATAAAAAAAGTGATGTAAATATTATGTCGATGATGAAGAATATTATTATTAAAAATTATATAAAATATTATGAAATGTTTTTTATATTTATTGAAGCAGATGTTTGGGAAGTACAAAGGCGGACCTAATCCTAAATAAATTTTATTTCATGTTTCTCTGCAAAATAAGCGAATTATAAAACAATGAGGAAATTGTCTTTGGTTCTTTTGTTGAAGAAGACCTTTCCGGACATACTCCGTAGTAAGCGCAGTGTCTTCAACCCCATGAGTAAACACGCTATAAATTAATTCTTAAGCGGAGGAGTGCAGGATGCCAACATACTGCTGATCCGTCATCCTTACCTGACTGAAGTAAGATTCAAATTTGCTCCTAATGTCTCTAACGTTCCAGTAATTTTGCAAGACGAGTGTTCCCGTTTTTGAAAAAAAATTTACTACCCTTAACATTTTTTTACGCTTCATGACTGGTAGACACAAAAAAAGCAAAAAATATGTCAGTCCGTCTGTCCGCCGTACATCGACCTATGTACGCAAAATTGTTTGAAGGCTCGTAGCACGAAAAATTTTGGTTTCTAAATCTCAGCACCCGCTTGCGCTAGGGGGAAGCTGTAACTTGGAATATAGAATTTAGAGCTTCGATAGTAGACCCATTTACAAAAAAACTGGCGATATGAGTGAAGGAGTGGGGGGAAAAATAATGCGTCCAAAAAGCTAAAAAAAACCGAGATCAACACATTCCTTTATCAAACCATATAGATACACTAGGAGAATAGATCGGATAAATGGTGTCACTGGCGTGCGGTGGTGGGGGCTGAAAAACTTGAGATTACGATATCTCATGAATCAGTTACACTAGAAAAATAAAATTAAGTTTCTGTGTAAAGGTTGAGAAATAAATTTTTTTAAGGGGAGCACGTCGAGCATGAAAGTGGAGGTGATAAGAATTTTTCTAAAAATTCACGCCTCATATCTCAAGTACAGTGTAAGATAGATGTTTAAATTGTTTACCAGAAGTAGGCCGAATAGATCCCTAGCAGGAAATTTTGAGTGCGATGGTGTAGAGGGTGAGAGTGGGGAAGGTGAAAAAGTAAAAAGTTCTGAGTTTTATATCTCAAGAACCTATAATGATTTAAAGCTCAAATATTGATATTTAGTGGCATGTTGGAAAAATATAATTTTTCATGTGGGTAATATAGTACGAGGGTAGGGGTGTTTTTTCTAACTGTAAAACGACTTATGCTACAAAGTTGAAATTCGGTATGTATATATCTGCAAATCAAGAATCACTATTTTCACTTCCCAGATATTGAATTCATTTTTTATTCTACGTCCTTTTCATATGCATTTCCACGAATTCTGCGATATCCCTAGGCCTGATAAGATATCGAATACCTCTTTACTTCCACCGGGTTGCATATTAATCGCCTAAAACTTGTTTTTAAAAATTTTACTTTTTCAGCCCCTATGAGGGTCAAGAGGGTTTAACACGTTTTAACGTAATTTCTTTTAAAAGTGATAGAAATTGAATTGGTTTTTACTTTCTCGTGCGTTTTTCGTATTTATCTTTTAACTCCTTTCACGATTTATGAATATTCAACCTTCAAGTGGGTTTAAGAAGGTTGCACATGTTTCTACAGATTCCTAAATATTTCTTTCATTTTTACTTCCTAAGGTTTCCTATAAAAGCGCCAAAAACTCAATTTCAGTATTTTTAGATATTTAGTCCTAAGGGGTGTAAGGGATTGTATGCATTTCCAAGCTTTTTTTTTTTTAAGGATACTGAACTGGACTTAGGTGGTTATCCTTTAATACACTTTTAGAGTACAATCCAGTCAGCTTAGGGATGGGAGGTCAGAAATGGGCCGGGTATGGCAGTGTACTAGTTGGTTTTAATAATTTTTGAGTGCTGTTAGGCTATGATGTGATCTACCAGAACAGCAATGTTGCCTATAACAAATCAACTACTGTCTGGTATCTCTGATGGTGTTAGTGAATCTGATAAGAATGCTAACAGAACTCATCTGCTCAGTGTTAAATCCTTTAGTAGTGATTTTATTAAACATTCCGCACTGTTCACTATTTATATTAATAATTTCAAAGCCAATAGCAACTGAAAAATTGTAATAAAAAATTTATGCGTAGAGTGGGAATTGAACCCATGACATCGCGTTTGCAAGCCTAGGACGCTACCACTGGACTATACCCGGCTCAAAACTTCAACATATTTTTTAAGATTGATGAGATATTTGATCGCTTTTCACTTCACGAACTTTTTATATAATCGCGAACAAACCCATTTCTCAATTTTTCGATATTCAGCTTCCAAAGACCTGCACATATGTTTTCACAATTTTTACCATCCCTCAGAGCTGATGAGATATGAAATTGGTTATTTATTTTTTAAATATTTTTATTTTAGTCATAATCTTGAAACAACTAGTGATATACTCTGACTTTGACCGCTCCCGAACTTTGACCCGAAAAATAATAAAGTTTCAACCAGACCATTGGCAGATGTTTTGCAGTCATCATTCTTGTGCTTGGAACACAAAAAAATGCACGGCCTGACGCCAGTGCGATCAAATGCAACGCTGCGAATTTTTTATTTTAAATAGTAACTAATGCGAAATAAATAATATATACTTACCTATCAACAAAGCAAGCACTTCACCTACGAAATGGTAGAATTCACTTTATTATTTTTTAATAATAAAATATTGTGATCAACCTGAAATTTAAAAAAGAATTTGCTGCCCTAAAATTTTGTATTTTTACGTTTTAAGACTACTACACCCCAAAAAAGGAAAAAAGACCTCTATTCTCCTTTGAGCTCTTTAGACATTGTCTCGTCTCTACACTTAGCACAAACATAAAAAGTTTCCGTCACACATCGTCTTTTTCTTTGTTATTTTTCATGTCTAAGCTTTTCGCGTTCTCAATCGTCATCTTACACTCTTATTAAAGCTTGGGCTTAATGCTGGAAAAATCGTTGATCGCTAATCCAAAATAAGATATGTATCATAAAATAAGAACAAAATTATTTTAAACATTGCTTTATGCTTTAAATATACCGAACTTTATATATTATATACGAGTAAATAACATACAAAATCAATTTACACTTATTACAAATGTTTGCGAAAACTAAATAACCAGATAAAGAAAATCTGTTTTATTCGAAATTCAAATACGCGTATCTGAGAAAAAAAAAATTGCTTGATGGGGAAATTATACAAAAAAAAGCTTTTAAGTTAGCCAATTTTAACTCATATAGAGTACGCTTTGCATTACGTATTTACATATCATAAAACACTTCAGGGATTTAAAAATTATTTAAAAAATAATAAATGAAACTGGGTAGATACATTAACCTATATGGATGCTCTTTACTTTTAACTAAGAAGCACAATTTTTCGTATGACAATAACTTCAAAACGAGTCTGTCCATTCAGGTAAACAGATACTCTATTTTTTTTGTTAAAGGGAAAGAAATAAATAAAACTGGGTGAGAAAGACAAACCAAAGACCAGAGATCTTGCAAGGAAGTTTTTCGACATTTTTAAAACGAATCTGCACAATAAATAACTTTAAACTACGCCACATAGCTGTACTCATCTCCTGAATTTGGTGTTCGTTCAATGTATTGTTTATCAATTAAAGATTCAATGCATTTCTTTATCATAGAAATACTTGGTGTAAAACTAACTTTCGATTGAGATAAGATCTGGAAAAAAAATATATAAAAAAAGGTATTATTATTTTGTACTGTAATTTAAAAAAAAAAAATAGGTAATAATAAAATAGTATCTAATCATTTTGAAGATTTTTTGAAGCTTGTAAATATTAATAAATAATTTATATACAGTACAACTTGAAGAAGTGTCCACCTTCCTATCTTGACCACTAGCCTAAAGCTATCATTTTTTCACGGTCCCGATGTAAATCAGAAACGGATCTTATTTGTTAAATTATTTTTATAATCTAATTTTTTATTGACATCGATATGGCCTATTGTTTGAAACATTGATGTTAAAACACATCGATGTGAGTAACTCGACTCATATTTGTACTCGACTCGACCTAAAGTTGGTACATATTATGAAACTCGACACTTGGGAAGTCACAAATATGATACAAAGGCCCGCATCGATTGGTGATTTGATTGCTTTTCTCCTCACAGCAAAGAAGTAATACAATATCCAGTGAAGCAACGTCAAGCCACCGGTTTTGTATAAATTGCTTTGAAGCCAAAAACACGGTGAGAAGAGAAAAAACAGAGTCGTTTTTATTGTTTTAGCGTGTGAGCGAGTGAAACAAAACTGGGTCGTTATGTCAATTGTTGTTTTTTTTGCGTGGAAGTAAATGCGACGACGTCCCTTTTCAACTCAATCGCTACTTGTAATCTCCAGTATATATATCTCTATGAGCAATGTATTGATGATACAAGAAAAACCGTGTAAAGTATATACTGTAGCAATTCAGTGAATGCAAGGCTGATACGATACGCAGAAAAGCAACAAATGGATACATTTATATCATAATAGAGGTGAGGTGAGCAACAACAGAGTCATGAGGGCATAGAGGGAAACGAAATAGCAGATCAACTTACAAGAGATGGAGCAGTGGTCCGCCCTACTGGACCAGAGCTGTTCTGTGGAATCTCAACCTGCTCTATTAAGAGGAGCATAACGGTATGTAAAAAACACAAAAAATGCCAACACTGGGCCACACTGCCCAGACTTAGACAGGCCAAAAGATTCATACGTAATCACTCAACTAAAAGAAGCAAACAGTTTCTACAGTTTGATAGAAACAAGGTACGGGTATTAACCGGAATACTCACGGGTAATTCGCGATTGAAAATCATCTTAAAAGAATAGGAATCATAACTTTAACTTTAACCTTGGCAGGTTCTGCCAACTGCAACTAGAAACCGAAGATGCGGCTTTTAAAGAATCGGCAATTATCATCACAAAAAAGAATTGATATATAATACATAACCTTGTGTCATTTATGCTAGACGCGACAGCTATCAGTTTTATGTATCCTTTAAGGGATTCATCCCGTGTGACGGTTTTCAAAAATAGATTTTTTGGTTTATGCATAAATTACATCCAAATATAGCGTAGAATATGTGGACGGAGTGATATTCCGATATTCGGAGCCGTTCGGAAGTTACAGGCCGTTATATTCTCTAAGCTCCTTTGTTGCTTCATATATAATGAAAAGTTTAGTCGCGTTTTGAAATCGGTAGACACGATATCTCGAAATCTATCGAACGGATTTCTGTGAAATTTGGTAAACTTATTCAGTACACATGTATACAGTTTCCAAACTAGGATAATTGTGATTCATCAAGCCGTTTTTTTTTGGCGACCTGAAGAAGTCGTAAAAACACACCAAAATTGACGATAAAAAGTTCAACAAGCTGCCAAAAATTAACTGTTCAACATTTTTCGATAATCCTAGTTCCAAAACTAGTTCAAACTTCATAGATTAAAATGCCGTTTGATTTTTTTATTTGAGATTAGTAGAACGCCCGCAATCGTGTCTACCGAAAACAAGGTTTTTTTAAAATGGGTGGCGAAGTTGGCGAATCCCTCAGCAATGACCGACAATTTGGGGGTCAACATGTGCATAAATATATGGTAAAAATTTCACAGTTCTATCATTATTAAGTTCGGCAGAACAAAGTCCCAAAAATGGCGTAAAAAAAGAGCCTGCATACGGGATGACCCCCTTAAATTGAATAGTCAGGAATTAAAAAGCCTTCTTTATGATAGGAAGAGAATAAATAACTTTTTGTTGAGAGCTTCGGCCATGGAATACTAATTATAGCATACTAAGTTTTTATATGGAACATAAAAAACATTTCCTACAATTTTACAGAGCCGAAATAGGCTGCTACAAATATTTGTTAAAAAAATTTAAAAAGGTGAAACGAAATCATATAAATCTACCTATTGATCTTCACATACCTCTTGGATGAGAGCGTTATGCCTCAAAATCTTTCGAGATTTCATTATTCTCACAATAGCGGCCTGTAGGTATAATTTTCTGTCCTCATCTACTGCATTCATTGTATGTTCAACCTGCAAGAAAAAACCTCTTAATTGCATATCTATTACTTAAAGTCGAAGACTAACTTCTTGAGGAGTTTCACGCTGTAGTGCTGCAGTTATTTTAAATTTTGTCCTTTTATTTGAATAATCAAAATTCAATTTTATTTCCGTTTCTCCTTCCAAATTATCGGATGTTGCAAGCAATAATTTCGACTCAATTAACGATTGCATATGTTTTTGGAAAGTTTCATTATTTAATTGTAATGTTTCTTGAATCTCTTTGCAAACTAGTGAATCGCAATTTTCAAAAAGTAATAGCATGGCCATTTGATAAGTTTGCATTGTTACAATGTAAGTCTTTTTCAAATATGAAACTTTTAGTTCACCGTGACAAAGATGATGTAGCCACGCTAATTTTCGACCACTGAACGAAGTGTGATAAAAATTTTCAAACTAGCGATTAAAATAGAAAAATAAGAAATTTTTTCAAGAATAATTTAATTAATTTCTAAAAAAAATTACCATTCTAATGGACTTCTCGAATTCTTGTGGTACCGCAAAGGATATAACCGCTTGAGTTGGACCTAAGGGCCACGCTCCAGCTTGTAAAACTTTAATTGATAAATTTATTCCTGTAAATGTGTTTATTATTATTATTGATTTGGTATCTCCAACGAATGGTAAAAGCTACTTGCCTATTTCAATATTATCGTCCTTTAGATGACTGTTAAATTTATTATTCAAATCAGCTGACAGCGATATATCCGTGAACATTCTGTGCAACTTATTAGTGAACTCGTAACCACAGGCTTGCTGAAATGGTAAACAGATGTTTGTTTGTTTTTATTATTTTTTGTGAACGAAAGGAATTTGAACTATTATTTCTAGGCACTAATATGAAAAGCACACAGAAGAAAAATGAATTCGTTATTTTAACAAACCTAACAGATATAATAAAATTCGTGAAATTTATATACACCTAGTTTTCACT
Source organism: Beris chalybata (assembly GCA_949128065.1). NCBI lineage: Eukaryota > Metazoa > Arthropoda > Insecta > Diptera > Stratiomyidae > Beris > Beris chalybata. The sequence continues at coordinate 24,242,256 of OX421896.1, read as the reverse complement.
GGCCATTTTCTTGCACCATTCTATAATATCTGTATGTTAATGTATTTATTTTTTAACCAAATAACATCTTTTACCGCAACTGGTACGCGAGATATCGTAATCTTAAGTCCTCATCGCTCACACGTCTCCTCCCCCGTTGATTCTATTATTCTCCTCTAGTATGCCTACAGGGTAACTACTATGTTTAAACCTTTCATTTCATTCTGGAGATGTCTCGATTCCAACATTCAAACTTTTGAGACACATTTATTTTGCGCAACTCTTGTACCCTCTACCTAAGTCGACTATTTTTACAAATGTCTCCACACTCAGCTTTTACATAAATTTCAATTTTCAGCTGTCTAAATTTATCATCTAAAACGCTCCACTCAATTATACCAAAAGGAAAAACCTTTCAACTAGAAAACTTACCTTTAGTCTGTTGATCATAGCCTCCTCAGCATCCATGCTCTGTGATTGCTCATGGATTAACCTAAATTATACGATTAGTTAAATGTTATACAGAAAACAGAAATAAAAATACCTTTTGGCCAGCATGCGACTATAAAATTTCTGAAATACATCTTTGTCTTCAATGTACTTGAAGATTGTTATACTATTTGTTAATTTACTATCAATTTCGCTTTCCGTTGTCTTTGATTTCTTAAGCAAACTATCACAGTACTTCGCAACTAGCTCAGCACTGCGGCAAGGCTGACGTTCATTGATTCTTTTATTTACAACGCTTGCGCATGCTTTATCCAACGCGCTAAGAAACAATGAATCGTTTTCGAAGACATCCGCAATTAATTCTTGGTATTTCTGATGAACTTTTAGCATATTCTCCACAAACTGTATATGAATATTCTCTCCCTTCAGAGTTGATATTGTTTCGATGCCTTCGTTTTTAATATGATCAAGAAAAGTTTGTATGAGTAATCCTTTTAATCGATCGGGTATTGGCTTCAGAATTATATACATATTTCGTAAGTCTTTTCGCTTTTCTTGCGAAACCATTTCTTTGCATTCGGAATACAAGAAATCAAGATGATCATTAATAAAGCGCTCCTCACATTCTTTACGTAACTTTGTAATTGAGCTGTGAAACTATTTATTATTTAATTTGCGCTTGAAAATACAAAAATTTTACGACTTACCTAAAGTGCAGAAATTTTTGTGCTCTTCTATTTTCATCGTCCAATAGTTTTATAACTTCTTCCATATACTCACTAACCGAGCATTTTTGTAGAAGTTTGGAAGCCTCGCTTCGATAATATTTACCACTGTCGGTTAACATAGGTGTCTCAAATATCTCCTGATAAAGCTTTAAGCTTCCTTTCTTTTTGTAGTCTTGTACTTGAACAAAACTTTGAATAACTCCATGAATAACTTTAATATATTTGGAGTTGAAATCCGTTCCACCATCCCGATCATCTTTAATACCCTCTAAAATATAGGCTACTAGTTCTTCGCCTAAAGATTGAATCATATATACACGCCAAATATCCAAACCTATAAACAAATAATATCATATTTGTGTTGCTCTGAAAAACACGCACTAACCTAATTCTCCTATCTCCATGAGCTCTTGAGTATCAGGTGAAACGTTACCATACATTATTTCAGCTTCAGACATTTTTTGCTTTTTTATGTGTTGTTGGTTGAGATATCTGTAAATCATTGAAATCATGTTATTGTATTTATGCATTAACCACGGTTTATGCATTGACCATAATCGATTTATGTTTTGGTTGGGGATAAAATAGAATAAGTCGTGCGTATGTATTTTATCTTTTAGTAAGGGCTCACATTGGGTTGGTACTCGAAATTAAAAAACAATATCATCAGAGTTCAATTTCATATTTGGAACTAGGAAAATCGCCGAAAGTAATATTGTACTTTTCCAATGACTTCCACGCACTGTGAAGAAGTTATTGATATGTTATTTGATCACTGAGATGTCAACCAATTTAATTTTTTCAACAAAAAAACTGGATTTACTGGAATAGTTCAATAGTAAAAATAGAAAGAAAGGGCTTCCTGAATAGTTTCGTTTCCAGACTTAACTAGTTATTCCCTGTGGCCACAGATATTATCTCTTGTTAGGTTAGGTTAGGTGGCAGCCATCCAAACCATGGATCGGCTCACTTAGACCATTCGGTTGTTCCATTGTGGTACCACACCCGTGACACCGCGATGAGGTCCCATATAGGGAGTTGTCGTAGCATTCCTACAGGGGAAGAGCTAGTCGAACCAGACACTGGTGCGAATGAACTTGGCCAGTTCATCAATTCGTAATCCAGCCATGTCCCCGAGCCTGGAGAAGTAGCTGCCCATGGCTCTGAAGCTACAGCTGGCTAGTTGGAGACACTCACAAAGTAGATGCCTATCACTCTCTTCTTCTTCCTCACTTCTGCAGCTGCTGCAGTAGGCATTATATTGATCGCCTAGACTCTGTGCATGTCTGCCAAAGAGACAGTACCCCGTTATGGTAGCCGTAATATTACGGGTCTCTACACGACTTCTTTTCAGAAGATCAGCAGTTCTTTTAGGATGTAATACTGGCCATAGCTGCCTGGAGGTTTCACACGTAGTTAGGTTGAACCATCTGCCATTGGTCAGCTCCATTGCCTTTCTATCAAGATTACTCTTGACGTAATTGAGCGGTATTTTTACCGCATGGGTTGCATGTATAGCAGCCATTTGAGATCCAGTTTTGGCGAGCTCATCGGCTGCCTCATTTCCTGGTACCCCTTTGTGTCCAGGAACCCAGCACAGGAAAACCTTTTGAGCTGCGCCCAATGTTTTCAGTCGCTCGCTACACTCCCTTACTAGTTTTGACTTGATTAGGTTGGAGCTTAGAGCTTTTATTGCTGCTTGGCTGTCTATATAAATCTTTATATACGACCCCTCGGGAAAATTTGTCGCGGAATTTAGTATGTCCACTGCACTGCTTACGGCAAAAACCTCAGCTTGAAAAATATTGCAGTAGTCCGGCAGACGAAAGAATACTTGAATATTCATGTCGGCTGAGAAAATCCCTGCCCCGTTCCACTATCCATTTTTGACCCATCCGTGAAAATAGCAACTTCAGATTCCCTTATCACTTTTTGATTATCCCAGTCCCCCTAGTAGGGAAAAGTGTATGGAAGCCTGTATCGAAGCTTAAAGACGGAGTTATATAGTCGATGAGTTCATAAGCCCACAGTCTGGAAATAATGAGAGAATTCTGCTGTGCCCGTAGTCCGTAGATTTCCAGCCGCCACCAGACTCTTTCAGTCTCAGGGCGCTTTTGGCAGCAGTATTCCTGATTTGAATATCTATTGGCAGCAGAAACAGCATAATCTCCATTGCAGCTGATGGCGTTGTTTGCAAAGCGCCCGTGATGCCTAGACAAGCCGCTCTCTGCACTTTTGTTAGACTATTCTTATGCACGCTTTTATCCAGGGCTGTCCAGCATACCAGGCCACCATAAATAAGAATGGGCCTCTTGTATTATATTTCTATCGGGTCCATAGCTTTTGAGAGATAGTAGTTTCTTTGTAGAAAGTCTGCAAATAGTGAACAGATTCTAAATGCATTTTAGTTTGTAAACACCAGATACATAGATATCGTGTGAGTTATTATTTTTCACTAGAGAGAACCGAGAACTAAGGGAGGTAAAATAGGATATGCTATATGATGTAGCTTGCAAACGTTGTATTTGAGCCGTTTACACTAGCAGATTTATTTAATCCAAAAGACGGCTAAAATTCAATTTTCTATTTCTTATGTTTTTATTTTTCTTCGTAAATCTGCACTGTTTCAAACTAGCAAAACAACACAGTATACGTTTGCCAAATAGCCCAAAAAGCTATAAGAAGCTTTTTGAAATGAATATTTAAATAGCCCAAATCGCGCTAAATAGTCCACTTTGATTAGTTCCCAACTTCAGTAAACAATACAAGGTTAATTAATATTTTAACAGTTCGGAATAAACTAGAAACAGGTCGATTCAGAGTCATTTAAACAGAACTATATTTCCTTATCAAGAGATTAGTGTATTTTTGTCAAAGCCAACATCGCCTTTTGGCAGGATCATCCACTAACTGAAAAGGCTTTGGAGCTTAATTACTTTTCCGTTGAGCTCAGAGAATGTTTATAAAATCAACTAAAAAACTCAAGGTCAGTCTTAATGAACATACATATATGTATGTAGTTCCAATTCGGAGTACAAAATGGTAGTTCCTCTCGGTAGTAATATGAAGGAAGCCAATTCGTTCCTTTTCCACATTTCTCATATTTCTGCATCATTAAAGTTA